>VZRI01014141.1:49122-59938 GCA_013397515.1 Upupa epops | reverse complement strand
GTGCCCAGGTGGCACAAAGGGCCAATGGCATCCTGGCTTGGATCAGCACTAGTGTGGCCAGCTGGAGTAGGGACATCATTCTCCCTCTGTATTGGGCACTGGGGAGGCCTCCTTTCAAATAGTGGAGACAGTTCTGGGCCCCTCACTTCAAGAAAGAAATTGTGGGGCAGGAGAGGATCCAGAGAAGCAACAATGTTGGGGAAGGGACTGATGAAGAGAGGCCAAGGGAGCTGGGGGTGTTCAGCCTGGAGAAATGGAGACTCGAGGTGGGGGGAACCTTCTCACTGTCTACAACTCCCTGATGGGAGACAGTTGGGGGTCAGGCTTTTCTCCCAGGCAACCAGCATCAGGATGAGAGGGCAGCCTTGTTGTAGCCTTTAGTGCCCTGGTCTGGCCGATGGGGTGATGTTAGGTCACAGTCTGGGCTGGATAGCTCAGAGAGCTTTTTTTAGCCTCAATAATTCTGTGATTCTGTGAAAAGGCAGGGTAACTGAAAGAGGAACTTTCTTTACCTGTGTATTTAATATCAGCTCTTAAACATTGGTCTTTAGAGAACCGGTGTGAAAATTTAAATACTGGCATGAATCCATTCACACGGGTCTTTCTGAAATAGCTCAAAGGTTCTTCACTAAAAGTCTCAGCAAGAACAAGCAGCAAAATACTAGAAGTGAAAATGTTAAAAAGAAAAAGCCCTTCGGTGAGCTTTTGTTCATCAAAACTATGCACAACAAGAAAAGGAAGAGGGACAATAGTGAAAATCCTTGGCACTCCTTCCCCTACAGGTCATAAATCACAGAGAGGAGAGAAGCCAAGTTGCATCTCTTATAAGATTGAAAAGAGTGTAAAGATTTCCATAAATAGCCGTTTTCTGCATTAAAATCTGCCTGTGGAGAATATTTCCATCCTAGTTTCCAAAGAAAATAAGGTCTTACACGATCCAAGTTATGTGTGTATCAGCTCATCTCTTTATGTCCTCCTGACAACTTTTGAAGCTGTTTCAACAAAATTTGTTAGAATTGTACAGGTTTCATGAAAATTTACAGCCTGGGGGAAGACAGGGACTTGATTAATTCCACCAGCTAGAATAAGACAGGCTCCAGTTTCCCTTTTTCAGACACTGGAGAATCCGTGGTGGGGAGAGACACTATTCATATCACAACCACGGGGGGAAGATTTACATTGGCACTCTTTTTTAATCACAAAGTTCAGGACCGAGACACGTTCACAAGGAACACCGCTTCGTTAACCTGCTGCTCATGGAATAGCTTGCTATCTTTTGTTAAAGAGAATAGCAAAGATGACAATTCTTCCTTGGACACTGTAGTTTACAGTAGGCATCAACTAGGGACTGACTGTTGGAGAGCAGCGTAGAAGAAAGGGACCTGGGGGACCTAGCAGACAACAAGATAACTATGAGCCGGCAATGTGCTCTTGTGGCCAAGAGGGCCAACAGCATCCTAGGGGGGATCAGAAGGGGGGTGGTTAGCAGATCAAGCGAGGTTCTGCTCCCCTTTACTCTGCACTGGTGAGACCGAATCTGCAGTATTGTGTCCAGCTCTGAGTGCTTCAGTTCCAGAAGGACACAGAGCTGCTGCAGGGTGTCCAGAATAGAGCAACAAAGATGATGAAGGAAGTAGAGCATCTCCCTTCTGAGGAAAGGCTCAGGGAGCTGGGTCTCTTGACTTTGGAGAAGAGGAGGCTGAGGGGGCACCTCATTCATGTCTATGAATCTGTGAGGGGTGGGTGTCAGGAGGATGGAGCTAGGGTCTTCTCAAGGTCATCTGGTGATAGGACAAGGGGCAATGGGTGCAAACTGGGACAGAGGAGGCTCCATATCAATATCAGCAGGAACTTTGTCCCAGTGAGGGTGACAGAGCATTGGAACAGGCTGCCCAGGGTGGGGTTGTGGAGTCTCCTTCTCTGGTGATGTTCCAGACCTGCCTAGCGGTGTTCCTGTGCAACTTGGTGTAGGTGATCCTGATGTGGCAGGGGGATTGGGCTAGATGATCTTTCGAGGTCCCTTCTGATCCCTAAAGATTCTATGATCCTATGATTCAGCACTGTGAATGGTCCAAAAAACAGCCTTTCAAGAGAAAGAGCTTCACCCTGTAGAGTCTGTCCTTGTGCAGTTGCATATGATCCCATCCTATCATACGTACTGTCAGTGAGATATCCCAGTTTGTGGATGGTGATGACTGTGCCTGGCTTGTGGGGTTTGTTTCAGGAAAGGCTAAATCTAATGAAGGTTCTCCAAGTGCTACAATGAGATGAGCTTAGCACTGCAACCCATCTCTTTCATTCAAATAACAAACCCAAGAAGACCCTACTTAAACTACAGGCTGCAGGTACTGGCTGATTTAGAGCTGGTTGCTGTGAGCTAAAAAAAACATGTCAAAAATTTCTTACAATTTGGAAATAAATTTCATTAGCCCTCGCTCGATGGCAGCCATGGAAATTTTGCTTCAGCTTTTCCGAAGTGAATCACTTCTGGATCCTAACAAACATGGTTAACGCTGGGTGCCAAAACTTTCTTCAACAAGCATTTTGAGCTAGAATGAGAGTTGCAGTCCCAACAGTAACTTCAATAATCGCTCATGCTACCACATTTCTATTTCAAGAGGTCATCACAAGAAATAGATCCTTTGGTGGATATCTTCAGTACATTTTCAAACTTTCAGGGGATAAATGTCAAGGATGCCTTTTTATGATTCTGAAGGTCATCCTGGGACTTGAACTTCAGAGCTGTTAAAGATGTCTTGCTTTTTCCTGCTCATTCCTTCCAACGCTGCAGCAAAGAGGCGATGCTTAGTGTTTGTAAAGTCTTTTTAACGCTTCTGAATCACCTTTTCTTACAACGATTTGGGTAGAGGTCCTGCTTTTCAGAACACACTGGCTATCTTCCTTCTAAAACTCATTTGCAAATCAGAAGCTCTAATGCTTAGGTGTCTTTTGTATCACTGGTGGGTCTGATGGGTGAAATCTAACTCTGGCAATCAAGCTGGACAGCCAGAGAAGGTGAATTGGAGCCCTCAATACTGGACGGACAGGCACCTGATGGAGACCAGAGGAGGCCATGAAAATTATCAGAGGGTTGGAGCATCTCTCCTACAAGGACAGGCTGAGGGAGATGGGGTTGTTCCAACTGGAGAAGAGAAGGCTCAGAGGAGATCTGACAGTGACCTTCCAGTACCTGAAGGAGGCTACAAGAAGGCTGGAGAGGGACTGTTTATGAAGGGCTGTAGTGACAGGACAAGGGGCAATGGTTTCACATGAGATAAGTGGAGATTTAATTTGGATGTTAGGAAGAAGTTCTTTAGCAGGAGGGTGACTCAAACACTGGAACAGGTTGCCTAGGGAAAGAGTCGAGGCCTCATCCCTGGAGATAGTCAAACTGACAAGGCTGGACAAGGCTCTGGGCAACCTGATATACTTGAGGATGTCCCTGCTCACTGCAGGGGGGTTGGACTAGATGATCTTTGGAGGTCCCTTCCAACCCAACACGTTCTATGACTCTATGAATTCTTGTCTACATGTGTACACAGACCAACCCGGGGAAGTGCTGTTTCACTCTCCCGTGAGCAGGAGAGAGCTGCAGAGCTCAGAGGGCTCTCTTTGTAGATTCCAAGCCATGTGCACTTGGCTTATTAATTAAAACATATTCTTTACTGTTTTCAATACATTAAATTGAATGCATCTAATGAATATCCAGCTGCACTTTCCCTTCTTTATACATAATAATTTAGAATCATAAATTGCACTTGTTCCAACCCAGGAACATTTTGCCCATTATATGGCTGCTGGTGATAATATATCAGGCAGCAATAATGATGCTTGATTTTCATAAGCTGCACTAAATGGGAAGTGCTCATAGCTACATGTTTTGATTAGCAGACTAAGCAAACCATGACATGAGAATCCTTATTTACATGGAATACTAAGGCTTCTTTCACAAAGTGATTTATTTAGCCAGAGAGACAGCTTAAGTGTACCTGACCTGCCTTTGCCGAGATCTAGATCATCTGAAGGAGGATATCGCAGGCTCACAAAGCATTTGAGCAATTGTCTAATCTAAGCCAGCTATGCAAAACTGGATATTAGCAATCATTCCTTAGGTGATTTACCAAGAAAAGCAAAATCTTTTTAATCCTGCACGTGTAGAAGTTGAATCAAATGCAAAATATTCTCTGGAGAGGTCTATAGACTGAGATATTTTGTCTCAGACAAAAATTTCTGTGCCTTCCATTAGTTTTCTAATGCCTCTCCACCTTTCTCTGCAGAAGTCTTGTGTGCTTCATGCCCTCCCTGCACTACACAGCTAAGGTTTTGTTGTTTCCTGAGTGCAATCCCTTCCTTGACACACAAAACACAGCAAACCCATGCACACATTCGCTTGTGTGGTCTGTGTTGTTCCTTCAGCTCCACCTATCGACATCCTAAAAGATGAGTGGATGGGGCAGCAAGTCTCATCCATCCGATTTCAGTGCCTTGCACAACTTTACACAAGCAGACAGGTGACCCCTTCCCCTGACAAAGCTGTAGTTTACCCTTCTGAGGGACATGACTAAATGCAATGAGTTCAGTACAGGTGATGGGACAAGCAACAGACATTTGGCTTGTGGCCGAAACCTGTCCTTTATTTAAGTAAAAATGAATACAAGCCTCAGCAAAGGAAGAACAACCCTCATGACTATCAGTACCATCAGTATCAGCATTACCAGATTGTCTAGTTTCAAATCTGACACAAATCCTACTAATGCAGTGCAGTCAATTCGGATAAACTATCGAGAAGCTGAGAAACAACTACGGAAAAGCCAGCAGCCGATGATTTGTGTGGCTGGTGCACAATCCTTGTCATTGACCACACTGAGTTAAGTGAATGAGGAGTCCAAGAAAAACCTGACATACGGAGCAGAGCTGCAAGTCTGGAGGATGAGCAACAGGCTCGATTTGTTTCTCTTCCCTGCTGCTTGGGATTCTATTTTTTCCCCCTCTCTTCACTGTGAAAGGTCTCTGTGGGCCAACAGAAACTAATCACAGATGTGTAAAATGTCAAATTGTGAAGCTCTTTCTTGACATCCTTGCAAAGCTCTAAGTGGAGGACAGAGCCAGACAGTGGGAGAGCAGCTGGCAAGCATCTTCAGTTGCTCTTTTCCTGGGAAGAGGATGTTCACCACAGCATAGCTGGTAGGTCCCACAGACCTTGTATATGTGGAGTATCAGGCCAACAGCATCCTGTCCTGGATCAGGAATAGCATGGTCAGCAGGAGAAGGGGAGTTCTCGTGCCCTTGGACTCGGCCCTTGTGAGGCCTCCTCTTGAGTCCTGTGTTCAGGTCTGGGCCCCTCATGATAGGAGAGACCTGGAGATGCTGGAATGGGTCCAGAGCAGAGCTACCAAGCTCAGGGGGGGCTGAGAGAACCAGTTGTGTGAGGAGAGGCTGAGGGAGCTGGGCAGGGTGAGTTTGGAGAAGAAGAGGCTGAGGGGGGACNTCCCCTTGCCTGGAGGTGTTGAAGAACCGTGTAGCCATGGTGCTTCACACCCTGCTCGAGTGGCAGCAGGGAGGGGGTCAGGCTGTGTTTGTCAGTCTCTCAGGGACTGAGGTTTTTTGTTGGTGTGGGGATCGTTGGACTGGGGGATCTGGGATGTCCATTCCAACCAGGATTGTTCTGTGATTCTGTGGTTGATTCTGTATTTCCACAGGTAATCCCCTCTTGGAGGTCAGGATTTCTGGCATTGGAAGAGTTGGTCTTGAGGTGCATAAAAAAGCAGCTTTGTGGAGGGTAGGGAGCACTGGGCCAGGCGGCTTCAATCTGAGCTCTCATTTGGCTCAACCTCAGTAGCAGTGTTTGCCCTTAGTTTGAAAAGGCACTTTCTATCAGACCTACAATCACTCTCATGTAGCCCCCACCTATAGGGTGTTTCAAATAATGCCTGCCTTACCCTGTGCTGCATGCACCCAAACAATTGATAGAAGGATGGCGAGAAGTTCGATTTCCAGTGACATTACATCTCATCAGTCCATGCTGGGGAAGTCAGCTATGGCTCAGTGATCAGCCAGAGGTGAGGGGACTTCAGAGAGTTGCTCCAAAATACTGCAGTGATTTATACTTCCAAATAACTTCTTAATATGTAGTGGCTGGAAGGAACCTGTGAACTGTTAAATAACATTGTGAAACAAGAGATTGGAGACTACTACAGCAGTAGATTTGGGTTAAGGTCGGTTTGCTAAGTAGCCCAAACTACTGGATGTGCCTCTATGGGCATTGCTGGAGACAACTGAGCGTTGCTTGCATTCAGAGATGCACTCACAGGTCTGTATGTCTCCAGGCACTATTTGAACCCTCCCATCCTACAAATTGATGCTGGCAGTCACTGAGAAGTGAGCTTTTCCATCACATCTTGACAACAGCCTCTCCATATCTTGACACTTCTGGTCTAGAAAGTAGAGATAGAAAGGGAAGGGAGAGCAGAGATACGTTATTTCCACATCTTTAATGAAAGGTTTGGTTGGAGACATCCCAGGCAGTCAGAGATTGAACAACATATCCATCATGAGGAGTGATGGACAATATTACTGCTTTTTTTTTTCTTGTCTCCTATGTAGCTGAACTTTATAAAGTAACTTGGCAGACCTTTTTGGAGATAACCTGTCACCCAGACATTTTACAGCCTTGCTGCTGCTCTGCGGTACCTAAAGAAGCAAAGGAGGTGGTCAAATTCATCACCATGTTAACTCAGCTGGGCTGTGTTAGCAGAGGGAATGAACCTGGCTTGCAATTTGCTGTTTCTGATATGAGCTATGAGACCCGAAAGGATATGATCCAGCTCAAGGCCTTGCAACAGCAACGGCAAAGATTTCTTGTAGGCAATTAGGAGTGAGAAGCAGAGATGGAACAGAAAGACATGCAGGAAAAACCCTAGAGAACAGGATTTGCAGCTTCTCCTGCTGCCACAAGAATGAACTCCTGTTCCTTTGAAAGCTTAACATCTCCTCAGAGGAAGTACAGTCCCAGACACCTCAGTCTCTCCCCAGCAGCAGTGGCAGCAGCTAGAATCTGTCAAAAGCTAAGGAGACAGAGACCAACACCACACTGCCATCGGACCTCTTACCATCATGCCCACAGAGCATGCTGTTCCCAGGCATCTATTTGTTTTATGTCTGTCCTTGCAGTGCCTGCAGCTTGAAACCATTATGCCTTAGCTCACCGTTCCCTGGCTTTGAATTGCTCCGTCAGCATGTAGCTGCAGGAGCCACATTTTATGCTGAGCTGCTGCAGTCAATAAAGGAGACACATCCGCACTCTGAGCTCTTTGACGGGGACTTCTGCTCGTTCTTGCAGTCATTTTTTTTGGATGTAGCATAAAAAAGCAGTTTCAACCTAAAGGCTTGTTTGAGTGGGAAAATGCTCAGACTGCTGCTGGAGGGAGTGTAGGATGAGGACACGCCACATCTTTTCTGTCTAGGACAGGCACATTTTGCTCAAGCTCAAAGACATGGCTGCATCCGCATGAAAACCGTCCCAAGGCAACCCTCCGATACCTGAATTCCATATCACCAGATAAGGCTCATCATCCTAAATAGGTTTGAGGGAATGGTGCAGGAGGGTCTCAGGGCATTCCGCAAGGGAAAAACCATGCAGGCTGCAAGGTTGGTTGAAGTCCAAAACCACAGCGTCTCTCTATACATGAGTCATGAGTCTGTGGACTTATTCCATCCCCACACTACTGCTGTATCGTTTCACACACATTTAGGAAACCAGTGCATAATCCTTACAGCTGTATATTTGTGCTGTAAATTTACTGGCTGGTTCGTTACCCCGCACCCCCTCTTCCACATACACACACACACATGCATGTACACACATTCGTACACAGTCTGTGCCAAGGCTGCAAAACCAATTCTCAAACAGCGCCTAAATCCAACACAGAAACATTTGTCTTCTATCTTAAAAAATATTACCCTCTATATTGAAAAAAAATTATCCTACATCCTCACAAAAAAATTTGTCTTCTCTCCTCAAGTCCCTGCGAGATGACAGACAACTGCCCCTTGGGTCAGGTACAACACATGGGTAGAACATGTTGAGATTTTTCATGTTGAAGTGACCTAAGAGGGTTTTATTTGTGGGGGGAAACGCAGCGCATATTCCAGGAATCTGTTATCAGAAAGATGTTCAAAACAACCAGTCGTCTCACTAACCTTATTATTCCCCTTCCTCCATCATCTCCAAGTTGCTTACCACATTTTTAAGCTATAACAAAGAAAACAGAATAAAATCAATAGTGCTTGCTTTCTCTCTCTCTCTCTCCCTCTCTCCAGCGAGGAGGACAAAAAAGTTCAGCTCCCCGGTGGGAAAACCAGGTTCTTTCTTTCTTCCCTTCTTTCTTTCTAATTTTAAACTTCACTTAAAGTTCAGCGATTGAACAAAAGCAGACGAAAAGAGAAAGAAAATATTGCAGCTATCTGACGTACAGAAGTGTAACACGAAGTCTGCTCATTATGGATAATATTTATGGCAGATCATAACATTAAATTACAGCTCAGCCGCCTCAGCCAGAAATTTGTAACACCACACATGTGCTTCTAATTAAGGGCTTTTGAAGTTGCCCTGGATATTTATTTTCAAGGGATTTAGTGCGCAGAACGATTAAAGTTTGCTCTTGTTAGGAGTTCTGCAATCTAAAGGGAAAAAAAATACATATATATATATCTACAACAACCCCCAGATTGCGAAGGAACCTCAAACGAATAGACACACTCCTTGTTTTGTGTGTGTTGCGTGAGGGTATACGCGCACGTGCGTTTATACGCACCTATATAAAAATAAAAACCCGTGTGTTAACACAGATAAAATAATATATTAAAAACGGGGAGACAAAGGGACCTTTGTTTCAAACGTGGGTCGAGTCCAGCGATTGTGGCTGTAATTTTGTTTATAGGAAATCCTTTATAATGCTACTTTAGTGTTTCCATATGGAATTCTCATAGGAATCTTTTTTTTTTTAGGCTTTTTTTATTTTTCTTTCACCTCCCCACCCCAACCCCCTTCCTTCTTTTTTTTTTGGGTTTTTTTTTCTCTATTTTTTTTTTTTGTTTGGATAAGGCAAGAGAAAAGTGAATGTACATTCCAAAGATGCATAGTCATTCCGGATCAAATTCAATGGATTCTGGCAAGAGTTGAAAAACACAGATGCAGTGTTTTAGGTCTCCTGCTGTGCAGCCTCCAGCCGTGAGTGTCTGGTTGAAGCACTTTGTAAAATCATGAAAACCCTATTAAATTCATGAAATACGATATACTGCATTTTCAAGCTAACTTTCCATTGAACAGTCCGTGAAGATGGAATTTGGCTGGCTTGCACAAGCACACACACACACACACACACACACACACACACACACACACACACACACACACACACACACACACACACATGTGCCCCTGTGGGCACCACTAACACACACAACCAGAAGCTCCTGCAGTCACTCAATGAATTCTTTTCCCCCTGCCTCTCCAAACCCCCAGAACCAGCATCAAAGCTCAGGAGGTTGTCCCTATCAAGTTTGTGCTACCCCTTACACCAGCTCACCCAAGGACCTCAATACAGTTGAAGTGCTGAAGAGGTCCTGATGTTCAGGCAAAGGGAAAACAGCATCTGACACAGCTGTCCCTCCTCCAACTTAAAACAAAATCCCTTGCTAGGAAACTACCCGACTGAAAGCAGTCAGATACTCTTACTTCATTTCCTATTGGGTTTCACATAATAAAACCATCATATGTTTAGGCTTGGGTTTCTTTTCTCCTTTTTTAAATGAACGAGTGAGAGCAGTCCCCTGAGGAGAATGGTCTTGCTGTTAAAATTGTCCTCGAGACACAGGCAATTGAGGGCCCTCGCTTGCCTGTCAGAGTGAGAAAACTATGTATTTTAGCAAAGCCAGCCTGCCTTCGCTTATTCATGTCCAGGCACCCGCTCTGTGGAAAGTTGTAATAAGTTTAATAAAACTTGCATGTACCTGAGCTCACTGTGTGACTTTGTGAGGTTTCCCTTAACTCCGCGTAAGGCAGATGGAGCTCTACCGTAAAATATGTTGTACTTCCAATTGTGTCTTTTATTCAAGGATCTGTAGGTATTTTAGAAACACTGAAATTCATAAATGTTTGGGCCAGAAGGGACATTTCAGCATTCAGCCTATGTAATACAGACTGTAAATTTCATTCCTGTAGCTGCTGTGTTGGGTGTAGTAATGCTGAATTCCATTTGTGGGATCAAGACTTCAAGAGGAATCCACTGCTTTCCCTGGCAGTTTGCTCCCAACAGCTAATCAACCCTTCTGCTAAAAACATTACCAGCAATAAATAACCCAGGAGACTTGAGATAATATTGCTAACGGGAGGATAGAAGTTGTGCGCTTGTGATTAACACTGTCCACGGGAGTATTAACTCCAGCCTTTTTGAGTAAAAATTGTGATAATGTGCATCCATTTCTCCCTGTGACATCTACCAAGTTCTGCTCCATCACTTCCGCAGATAACACTTAAGTGGTGATACGTAAACATCTCCTCGCACAGTCTTCCCCATGCCTGTTGCATAGGTTTTCGGTCAGTGAAGGTTGGATGAAAGTTGAGTGGGTTCAAATCTTCTGATGAAAGGCTGTATCACAAGTGCTAAAACAATTCATAGAATCATTAGGGATCAGAAGGGACCGCGGAAGATCATCCAGTCCAATCCCCCAGTCACAGCAGGATCACCCAGACCAAGTCGCACAGGAACACAGCCAGGCGGGTCTGGAATGTCTCCAGAGAAGGAGACTCCACAAC
>VZRI01014141.1:11587-25648 GCA_013397515.1 Upupa epops | reverse complement strand
TCCTGGCACAACTTGAGGCTGTTTCCTCTTGTTCTATAGCTAGTGATTGGGGAGCAGAGACTGACCTTCACCTCTCTATACCCTCCTTTCAGGTGGTTGGTTGTAAAGAGCAATAAGGTCTTTCCTCAGCCTCCTTTTCCTCAGACAAAACAAACCCACTTGTCTTGGCTGCTCCTCATAATCTGCAAGATATAGGCAGCCTGGATATAAAGCTCTTGTCCAAATCAAAAGCACAGCAAAATCAGCTGGTGGGTAGGGGTGGTGGCAGAGAGAAACAGGAAAGAAGGTGGGAATGGAAAGAAGACAGGGAAAGCCCAGGGGCACTAGTGGCAGAGGCTATCCTTGGCACATCCATGGAGCCATTACTGCTTCAGGTCAGACAGGGTGGGTGTCTGAAATTGCCTCACACATCACTTGACCCTTCTCTTTTAATAAAGAGGGTGAAATAAGTGGGGCTCCTCCTTTATCTCAAGAGGATGATGGTCACATCTGTAAGGCCATAACATTGTACGGTGGGAGGGAAATGGCTTCTCTCTGAAGGTTGGGCATAGGGTCCACCTCCCTTCTCAGCTCCCACATCACCTGCTGAACACTCAAAGCCATTGCAGGGTGTTGCTGTGAACACCCAACACCAGTGCACTGTAATAGGTTGAATCTAACCTTAGATTTAAATCAGTGCCACCAAAACATAAAATGATGGAAAGGAAGTCTCATCTTACTCCACTGGATGAAAAAGCTGACCTGTTTTCTTTTTCCTCTCCTTATTTTTACTGGTCTGTTTCGTAAATCCAATCCTAAAACAGCCAACACTTTTCTTTTTAATTTCCATTTGCAAAGGATAAAAAAAAATACTAAAAAAAAATATATATAAAAGAGAGTGAGAAAGAAAGAGACACAGACACACAAAGCCAAAAAGAAACAGAGAATCCAAGTGGAGAGGTATGTGCTGTTGGACAAGTGTTTAATTTATGGAACTTGGCTGGCAGAACAAGAGTTTGAATTGTACTTCAATAAGTGGGGCTCTTAGAATAAATGTGGCTTGTAAAGTTGTTTTACAGTCTGCTTTGCCGAGCAGCCAACACCTCATGGAAACCTTTGAAAAACATTCTGTTTAGAAGCAACGGTTTTTATATTTCATATTTTCTCTGTTTGTTTTCCCCTCTGGTTTTATAACTGGAACCATATGCAGGAAAACAGGATTTTTGTGTCTTAAAATATCTACCTGGTCTGACTACTTTTATTATTAATTCTTCATGTATTATGTACTCGATTCAAACCCCAAAGTGTCCTTGTTTAATACCCCAGTCAGCTACAGATTTCCCAAATGACCCTGGGAGAGTCACATAGCTGAGATCCATCACCCCCTCTCCCTACTACCTGTGGTGTGTTTGAGCTCTCTGTCTTTGCCATTACAGTCAGCAAATGCAACAGTGTGTAGAACACAATTCATCGGAGAGGTTGGGAGGAGGTGATTCGTGCTCTAGATCTATATATTGACCAGCTCTTCACTCAAAGTCAAGGAAACTTGCTGAGATAGAGACATTCACAGTGGAAAATCCCAGAGTTAGCCTCATAACCCCGTATTAGCCTCTCTGTGCCACTAAAGGGATGAGACACACTCCTCAGAATGGAAATGTATCTTATCCCAAGGATGATGTCTGATACGCATGGGTGAATGGCCCAGCGATTGTACTGATCAGTCTATGTTGGCCATAGAGAAAGCCAAAACTCTAAGTCTTTAATAGGCTTCAGGGAGTCAAGAGGAATCCTTTACAATCACCATTCACGAGACCCATGGTGAGGCAGTCAAACCCTCATACACCACAGTTCCATACGCAGACACACTTACAATCCACATACAAAAGGCATCAAGACATCTTCTACCCAATATAGTAGATAGGACATTAACTCCATTAAATAAACTGTGTCCCTCCTTTTGGCAGACTGGGAGACGCTGCTGTGACACCAGAAGAGAGAGAAGAAGCAGCGAGGCAGCTATCACCTCAGAGCAACGCGGGGTATTGCATTACGTACGACACACGCTGGGAGAGGACTCCAAAACCACACTGTAAAAGCCAAGTATCTGAATAAGCAAGTAAGGGTCATATTTACCCCCACAAGTTCAACTATCCTAATTACTGACTACCGTGTGGTGGTTGTGTTTGTCCAGCTATGACAGAGCTGCTCTGGAACGTGGCTTCGTTTAGTGCCTGTGATCAGAAACGACTGGACTGGAGCAGTTTTTTATTTTTGAGTGAATTTCCTTCTTTTTAACATAAAGGTCTGTGGATGAGAGTTTCATAGCTACTCTCTGCGATTGTGCTGCATTCAGCCACGGCGACTGCTCTGAAATGCCCTGCTTTGTTCATTTGTTTTCCATGTCACAGGTTGATCTCTGATAGAGCTTTGCTTGGTGAAGTCATTACGACGCAGCCAAGCATTCTGTCACCATCCCCGAGGTTTGCCCTCTAGCTGTACACTATTTCTTCATGGTTTCTTATGTGCTTCTACAAACCATTCCTTTTCAAGGCCCTTGTGAGGCCACGTCCCTTGAAGTCAACGCTTTTCTGATCACCTCTGTGCTTCAGAGAGGTGGAAAGAGCAATTGCCCAGGCTTGGCTTCAGGTACCTCGGCGTAAGGCTAACCTCCTGACACAAAGAGCAGCCCTGTAGAAAAGCTGGCTCAAGTGTTACGTATCACCCATCACCCTGGTCATGCACCATCCCAGAGTTCACAGCCTGCTTGTGCTTTGTTTTCTTCGTGAGGCCACCAGCTCCCTGCAGGCTGTGTGAAGAATTTCTGTAGCAGCACAATCCAAAGAGAAGCACAGTGAGTGCTCTGAGAAGCTTTAAATACGAGGCTCTGTGCTATTAGCATCCTGCATCTTACAACCATGAGACAGCAGCTGTCTTGTTTGGCAACAGGCAGGCACATGTAGGTCTAGAGCTGAGCCCTGATCACCACGTATTGTCCTGTACTCTGTTAAGGGGTCATCAGGAGGAGGTCAGCTCACTGCCTCACCGATGAATCGGTGTTTGCCAACAAACCCCCTTTTTCTCAAGGAACTCCCCGTCAGCTCTAGGTGTGCAATAAGTGATTCAGTCTCTCATTAGATCTAATTAGCTAATTGTTCAAATGATTTCTCTATTATTCATGGAACCTGTGCCACTGAGCGCAAGCTGGGCGACTGACAGGTGTTCTCTGCAAATAAATGGTGTTTTTCCAGTGTGACTCTCTTGCAGGGATAACTGTGCCCATTGCAACCCTCCAGGATCTTCTCCAGCTGTTTGAATCCCTCAGGCTGCTCTGTTATGAAAGCCCCAAGTTCCATCACTGCAGCAGTGTAGAGAATTCCAGCATCCCTGTATCTTTCTTGCACTAGTCCTCTCCCCCAAAACCTAGCAATTCTTCAGCTATCCACTCCAGTCATGTCCCAGGTTGCCTTCTCATCTTGAGGTGCTCAGTGTGCTCCCTCCAAGTGGAAATTGAGTTCCATTCCAACCCATAGAGAGAAACAAACAAGAATCCTGCAAAGAGACTGTAGTATCTTAGCTCCAAAGCTTTGAGGCCGCTCTTGATGCAGAACACAGACCTGTTACAGATGGCTCAGTGATTTAAAGCACTAGCTGGGATTCCATATCCTGCTTCCACAAACTTCAAGGTTGACCTTGGCAAAACCTCTGAGGCTGGAATTTCTCATGTCTGAAAATAGCCCTCTCAAAGCTCAGCAACCAGGCTCCCTCTGCAGCCTGTGGAAAGAGAGAGACGCATATCTCAGACAGGAGAAGGTAGGAAAAGGGATGTGAGTTGCTCTCTGGAGGTGCAAAGCTCTCTGTGTTTTGACTGCAAAGGGCTCTACCACGACTGCTTTGCTCTTAACCCCTAACAGCTAAATTGTGTGAGCAAGGACAAGCCTTTTAAAAAATATACTGGCCCCACATCAAAATTGCAGTGGGAATTGAGCAGTGCAGCCTTGTAAATACAGGCTTTAGAAGCTCAGCAACGATGCTTCTGCTTTGCATAACCTGGCAGTAGTTTTTCTTGTTGAGGTTCAAAATGAGTGGGGGCTTTTTGGGCACTGTGAAGACACAGACACAACCCCTCAGTGTTTATTCTCCATGATGGTAACAACTGTTATCTGTTGTTGGTGGCAGATAGGACCACCGAACTTGCTTTACTGATGCATCCCTGAGACTTCAAGATCATCCCTGAAACTTCATGATACCAGGATCATGGAATGGTTTGGGTTGGAAGGGATCTCGGAGATCATCCAGTCCCACCACCCCCCTGCCATGGGCAGTGACACCTCTCACCAGACCAGCTTGCCCAGAGCCTCATCCAACCTGGCCAGGGATGGGGCAGACACAACCTCCCTGGGCAACCTGTTCCAGGGCCTCAGCACCCTCATAGGGAAGAATTTCCTTCTAATATCTAGTATCAATCTACCCTCTTCTAGCTTAACGATACTAAGATATGATCCAGTCTCCTTTCTAAGGGGATCCACCGCAGCTGTCTGAGCCCACAAACAAAAAAGATACTGAATCTCTAATACCTCATGCTTGCTGAATAAGCTCTGGAGAGGCAGCAACCTCTGGGACAGCCAGGGGTTAGCCTGGCACTGCTCTCAGATGTCTTCTCTGCATGCACAGATCCTGTGCTCCTCCCAAAAAAAGTTGGGTGTTTGACTGGAACATCCAGGCTGAGATGTCAAGGTGTAGAGTCTGGAATCTGGGTAACAACAACTCCAGGGACATGGATAGGGTGGGACTGACCTGTTGGAGAACAGTGTAGGAGAAAGGGACCTGTGGGTCCTAGTGGCCAGCAGGATGACTCTAAGCCAGCAATGTGCTCTTGTGGCCAAGAGGGCCAACAGCATCCTGGGGGGGGATCAGAAGGGGAGTGGTTAGCAGATCGAGGGAGGTTCTTCTCCCTCTCTACTCTGCACTGGTGAGACTGCATCTGGAGTAGTGTGTCCATTTCTGGGCTCCTCAGTTCCAGAAGGACACAGAGCTGCTGGAGGGTGTCCAGCGTAGAGCAAAGAAGCTGATGAAGGACAGGCTGAGGGAGCTGGGTCTCTTGAGCTTGGAAAAGAAGAGACTTAGGGGTGACCTCATTCATGTCTATAAAGATGTGAGGGGTGGGTGTCAGGAGGATGGAGCCAGGCTCTTCTCAAGGTCATCTGGTGCTAGGACAAGGGGCAATGGGTGCCAGCTGAAATAAAGGAGGGTCCATATCAATATCAGAAGGAATTGCTTCCCAGGGAGGGTGATGGAGCATTGGAAGAAGCTGCCCAGGGAGGTTGTGGAGTCTGTTTCTCTGGAGACATTCCTGACCCACCTGGATGTGTTCCTGTGCGACTCATCTAGATGATCCTGCCGTGTCAGGGGGATTGGACTGGATGATCTTTCGAGGTCCCTTCTGTTCCCTAATGATTCTATGATGCTATAGGAACAGGAACCTTCAGAGCACATGAGATGAGATGGGTTCACTTCCAGATTAAGGTGTCCAGAGCTACACTGACTATCAGGAAATCCAGGACAACAACGTGTCTTACACAGTCTGGTATTTATGGGATGTGTCCAGGCACAGACACCTGGCTCTGCAGTGTTACCCTGACCCTTCCTGCCTCACAGTGATGCAAATAGCCAGTATCTCACTGAAAATAGAATACATGTAGGAAGACTCCTGTTCAGTGTTCCCTATGTTCCCTACGCCACTGCCCTCCAAAACTGACAGGGACAAGGGCTGCAACCAGGGTTTGGACTGAGCTTCTGATCAGAATCAGATTGCTAATAACAAAATTAAATAGTGAGAATAAATGCATCCCCTCCCTCTTAGTTTACTCTTCGCTTGATCCTGCACTGAGTGCATCTGGGAACCTCGTTGCTTATGACCCCATGAGACACTCAAGAGCCAGGTTTTGGGGGTTCTTACTCCTTGCACATCTGTTGCTTTAGACCACTCAATACCTTCTGTAATCCTCCTTCCCCTCGGGGTTTAGTGTTTAGAGTTAACAGCACACCCATCCCCAGGCTGATGATGCTGGTGCATCAAGGTCATCACAAAGACCTTCTTGCTGCGGTAGGGACGAGCTGCCGGCAGAGAGAGCCAAAGCACTCGGCAGCAGCCGCTGCGAATCACATCTGTAGGGCTGCACCGAGCATCGTGCTGCCAGGGGAGAAGCAAAGACGTCTTTGATGTTCAAAGAGCTTCTTTGTCAGGGCATTCACAGTCACAGATATTTTTACCATCTGCCTCTCTCTAGCTTCCAGCCAGGCATCCTTTCAGGGATCATCCTGTCAGGGTTTAGCACTGACAAACAGCATGCTTGAGCTACCCAAGAAATAGGCTCCCACCAGAAGGTGGTGCCTATAGTCCATGAAATGTGGGACAAGCACTTAGAATCACAGGCTCATAGAATCATTCAGGTTGGAAAAGACCCCTGAGACCATCAAGTCCAACCCACAACCCTACTTTACCAAGATCCCCATGAGACCCAGTCACCAGGGATGGTGACTCAACCATGACCAGCCTGTTCCAAGGCCTGAGGACCCCTTCAGTGAAAAAAGATTTCCTAATGTCCAGACTAACCCTCCCCTGATGCAGCTTGAGGACCTTCCCTCTTGTTCTATCACGAATGACCTGTGAGAAGAGACCAGCACCCACTTCTCTACAGTGTTCCTTCAGGTAGTTGCACACAGCAGTGAGGTCTCCCTTCAGCCTCCTTCTCTCCAGACTAACCAGCCCCAGCTTCTTCAGCTGCTCATCATATGGTTTGTTCTCCAAACCCTTCACCAACCTTGTTGCCCTTCTCTGGACCCACTCCAGCACCTCAATAATCTCATGTTGAGGTACCAGTACTCAAGATGTGGCCTCATCAGCGCTGAGTACAGGCAGACAAACATTCCCTGCTCCTGCCATCCATGCTGATACAGGCCACAGCACACTCTTCTGCTGAGCAACACCTACCAACTCATCCATATCTGGTCCAATATTGCCAGAGCAAGGCCACCAACCAGACAATGTTAGACTCCCTCAGAAAGCTGGGTAGGATGTGGGGTGGGGTGTTTTGCTCTAAAGCTGTCTATCTTAATGGACTTTGCCATGGAGAGAACCCTGCAAGTGTAACTGGGAGGTTAATAAAGCCATTCTCCTGCTGGATATTCACCTGCCAACTAGAAAGCACACAGCCCTGAGCCAACGGGCTTATCTTTGTCTGAAGCCACATGTGGATGCTGATTTCTGTGCAGTACTTTGATGCTACCCCAGTTCACTCTTGATGGTCTATCAAAGGCAGATGTGGAATGAACAGCATGAAAGGCCATAGATTTGCTGTGAAATATGAAGACACCAGCTCAAAACATCAAAAGGGAAACAGGCTTCTGCCTCTTCTCCAGTATTTTCTTGTCTCCTGCTGTCTGCTACTGTACAGACAATTTGTCTCGCTTCCTCCCAGCTCACCAAACACCAGCAGGATCCCTCCGTGGTAGCTGCAATAGCCTGTCCAACCAGCAGTTTGTCACACACTGCATCAGGACCTAGAGTGAGGGTAGGATGCTGCACAGAACTTAAGTCACATCGCTCTTTCCTCCTGCAGGTCTGTGCCACAGCTCCAGGAGTGGGTCATTTCCTGATCCTCATCCCCAAGAGCAGACACCAGCACCCCAAGGAGCAGCAGGCACCACTCTCACCAGAGGTTTAGGAGAGTTTCTTCTCCATGAACCATCCCATCTGTGAAAAAGGTTAGCACCATGACCCTCTAAAGTGCAGCAGGACATTGCCAGGGCACAACCCAAAAAGTTTTCTAAGACCTTTGTGTTTTACAGTTGCCTCTTCTCACCACTCAGAAGCAATGGACCTTGGCGAGATTGTTGTGACCAAACAACTTGATGACAAGCAGTTGTATGAGAAGCCAAAGTCGAGAGTCCAGGACCTGCTGGGGAGAAGTGGAATCAGGATCCACCGAGTTTTTGGATATCTCACAGGAGAAATGAGAGAATATGGAGAGTGGATGAAAAGTAAGCAGAGGGGTGGGTGTGTTGGGGTTGTCTCTTTAGGAAGACATAGAATCACAAAGTCATAGAATCACAGAATGTGTTGGGTTGGAAGGGACCTCCAAAGGGCATCTAGTCCAACACCCCTACAACAATAGGGACATCATTCTCTTGCTCAGAGCCTCATCCAGCCTGACCTTGAGTGACTCCAGGGATGGGGCCTCCAGCACCTCTCCGGGCAGTCTGTTCCAGGGATCCCTCACCCTCAGATTCAACAACTCTCTCCTCCTGTCCAGTCTCACTCTGCCCTTTTCCAGCTTCAAAACATTCACTGCCCTTGTGAACAGCCTTCCCCAGCCTTCTGACAGCCCCTTTCAGGGGTTGGAAGGTCACTATAAGGTCCCCATGGGGTCTTCTCCTCTTCAGTCTGAACAACCGCAACTCTCTTAGTTGCTTGTATTACCACCTCTACCTTCAGTGGTGGGGCACAAGACAAGGGGCCCTTTCACCCCCTGAAGCAGAGCAGAGGCAGCATGCTCTGAGCTCACTGCAAACGTCTGGTTTTTTAACCCACAGCCTCTTATCCTCAGGAAGAGGATCTCACTGTGTTCCTCTTGCCATTGCTACAGCTGCAGGCGAAGCTCAGGACAGGCAAAAGACATCTTTCACACTTAATCAGTTATATGTCATTAGCATCACGTTCCTCATAACAGTGCCCAGAATCACACGTCAGGGCTGGGACTCAGTCCTGGTTGTAAGTGGCTTTTGGATCAGCCACCATCTCAATCTCTGTGTGTGGGCTGATGGAGGAGGCTTGACTCTTGACTGTGTGGGCAAAGGCTCTTGTATTACCAGCCTGGGGGGAGCAATAAGCATTGTGGCTGTTACGTTGCTATAAAATATAAAGCAAGTACAGATCTCCAAGGTTTACTGTCCAGACAGGAACAATACATGAGCAGATGGTCCGTGTTACCCAGAATTATTAGGGATTTGGGGCTTTGAAAGGCTGTGTGAGACTGTGGGTCCTCTGTCAGGGTTGAGTTCATTAACAGTACAGCTCCAGCAACAGGAGAGAAATAAGAAACAACCAGCAGGAGCAGTGGAACTAGATGATCTCCGAGGTCCCTTCCAACCTAAACCATCCTGCCAGGCTGTGCAGTGGCTGTCATTGGCAGAGGACATGGACTGAGTTGCCTCCAGACAGA
Source organism: Upupa epops (assembly GCA_013397515.1). Lineage (NCBI taxonomy): Eukaryota > Metazoa > Chordata > Aves > Bucerotiformes > Upupidae > Upupa > Upupa epops. Next base: position 16,448 of record VZRI01014141.1, on the reverse strand, counting down.
AAGCTCAGAAGGGTGGCTGTGCTGTCCCTAGGTTCAGGAGATCATCTCCTCCTGGTTTCTCTTTATCATATTGGTCCACAGCTTCTTTCTTACTCAGTGTCCTGAAAAGATTCGGCCACTGCCCGCTGGTTATGTTTGAGTACTTAGAGTCAATTTCTGTATCTAAAACCAGGAGCACTGCTGATTTATTTCACGGCTCAACACCATAATGTCAGCAATAATTATTCCAGAAAAGCCTAATGATTTTTCACTAAGGAACTCATTCCTCCCTGGTTGTAACTGCCTGGATCCCCAGCAATACACAGTCTGAGGGATGCTTATGAAATCATTTCTCAGCTTGAGAGAGAGCCCTCTTGGGAGGGCTCTCCTAGGGATGCTGAAAGAGATACAGAGCAGTACCCAGCCTTTCAGAGATCCTCTATTTAATCTTCTCTTCAAGCAAATCAGAAGACTTGTTTGTAAATACAATGCAAAGAGGGAGTAGGGTAGTGATGAGTGTTTAGGAAAAAGTAAATTCCCAGGTTCAAAAAGTAGTCTGGCACTTTATGCTGTGGCTAACTAACAATCTAAACTAATTGATATTAGAAGACTAAAGCTGCAGATACACACTGCATGAGCATACTGTACATATAGGATCACAGAGCCATCAGGGTTGGAAAACACTTTCAAAAGCATCAAGTCCAACCACCCACCCTACAACCCCCAAACACCACCCCATCTCCCAGAACACCATATCTGTCCATTTTCTGAACCCCTCCAAGGATCTTGCCTCCACCCCCTCCCTGGACAGCAGGTTCCAAGGCTTCCCCACTCTTTCTGGGAAGAAGATTTTCCTAAGATTCAATCTGAACCTCCCCTGGCACAACCTGACCCCATTCCCTCTTGTCCCATTACTAGTCACTAGGGAGAAGGGGCTGACATCCACCTCATTGCAACCTCCTCCAAATGAGAGGCTCCTTCTTCTCATTTATTTGTCTTACACCACCTTCAGTAACAGAGAAGGATAGTGAAACGCCCATACCTCTCCCAGAAGCTTGGCAGAGAAAGCCCCTAGGTCAATTTGCAGTAGCAGGCAGAAGAGGTACTGGCACTGCAGTGTCACAAGACCATCCTTTCCCCATCAGAGAGCACTACACGCAGATGGTCTCAGACAGGCTGCCCGCAGTCCCCCCCTGCACTCACCTGAGATACCTGAGCTTGATGCCCACTGGCTCTGTTGGGGTTCGACAGAGCGATGGCTCTTAGTCCTTTGGAAATGCCTCTTTCTCCTGAGCACAGTCCAAGCTGTAATGACTATTTAGATTCTTGCATGGCTGTAGTACCTCCTCTGACAGTTCGACCCCATGTCCTAGACACAGAGTAAAGAGATCCCAGGTCCCTAAAATGGCAAAAAAGCTTTTTGTTTCCATATTTTCTTGTCCACATACAAACTGATGTTGCTCTTCACCTAAATCCACAGCTGCATCTGAATTATACACAAAATTGGGATTAAATTTACAACAGAAAATTAAGCGACCCACCATGTGAGAAAGACTGTTCTTTGACCACCATAAATAAACCACATTTTTATGAATCCCTCCATGAACTTTATAGCAGCGCCCAGTCCATCCCTATTACCTTTTCAAGTGCCAGCTGCAATATATACTCAACCAGCAATAAAACAGAGGCTGGTTTTATGGTCGTGTCGATGCATCGCCTCTGTGCTGTGGCCAGAAACCGCCTCGTAGAGGTGAGCGCGCTTTGCTGACATGATGCCTCGTCACCAGCGTTTTCATTTGATCTCCTCCAGGTAAGCCCTTGATGCTTCAACTGGTGGACTGGATCCTGAGAGGGACTTCTCAGGTGATGTTTGTCAACAACCCTTTCAGTGGGCTGGTCATTTTAGTGGGGCTTTTCATCCAGAGCCCCTGGTGGATGCTCACGGGCTGTACTGGAACCACGGTGTCAACATTAACGGCGCTGGCCCTCAGTCAGGACAGGTAGGTGTCATGGAGTCATTAGGGATCAGAAGGGACTTCAAAAGATGATCCAGTCCAATCCCCCTGCCACAGCAGCATCACCTAGACCAAGTCACAGAACAGAACATTACAGACTGGAATTGACCTGGAAAGATCATCCAGCCCAATCCACCTGCCACAGCAGTTTCACCCAGACCAAATCCAGGCAGGTTTCAAACATCTCCAGAGAAGGAGACTCCACAAACCCCCCAGGCAGCCCCCTCCAGTGCCCCGTCACCCTCACTGGGACCATGCAGGTCCTTTGGGTCACAATGAACCTCACAGATCATCACCATCAGCCAACAGCCTCCAAACTCTCCCTTTCCACACACCAGTACAATGCAACATAGCCTCACCACTTTCTCATCCTTCTCCTACATTTCCTTTACCAGGGGTTAGAAGGGTCCTCCAGGGGTCATCAAGTCCAACCCTTACAGGTTGTGATTCACTGGGTCCCTGTGACAGGACGCTGTGACACCTTGCACCTTGTGTCCATTGCAGATCAACCATTGCAGCTGGGCTGCACGGCTATAACGGGATCTTGGTGGGACTGCTCATGGCTGTCTTCTCTGACAAAGGGGATTACTACTGGTGGCTTCTTCCTCCTGTGGCAGTCATATCAATGGCCTGGTAAGTGACACTTCTCCTATAGGTAAGTCCCACAGTGTAAGGAGTCCTGCTGTGCGGCTTAAAGACATTGGGACTGCCCTCAGCCCCAGCATCTCCTGACAGAGTGTGCTGGAAAGAAGCATTCATTGATGCACAGAGCTTGTGAGGCATAGACAACGCTGATTATAGCACAAAGCATCCCCACTTCAACACTGCAAATGGTCCTCATCAGCAGGGGGGTGTGAAATCATAGAGTCATAGAATGACTGAGTTGGAAGGGATCTCCAAACATCATCTAGTCCACCCCTCCTGCAGTGAGCATCCTCAACAGGATCAGGATGCCCAGACCCTTACCGAGCCTCATCTTGAATATGTCCAGGGATGGGGCCACAACTCCCTCCTTGGGCAACCAGTTCCAGTGTTCAACCACCCAGCACTGCAATGGTTCTTCCTAACCAGGTGCTGAATTGAATATCTCCCCTCTCAGTCATGCCACGGTTCATGAGCAAAATTAGTTCATCCAAGTAACTCAGAATGCCGGGCAATGTCCCTCTGGGATTAAATTTACCATTCTAAATACAGACCCCGGCAGCACTGCGGAATCTTTTTAACTGCCTCAGCTGAAACTAATTCAAGAGTTGCATCTTCCTAACTCTTAGGATGCAAGTCACACAGCTTTTAAAATCAGATACGGGTGGTTTTTCTCGTATGTTATTCCTACAGTCACTCTCAGCAAAGGTCATTTGCTCTCAAAACCCAGGATATTTTGCAAAAAAATGTTTAGTTTGTCTCGTCTGCCAGAATTCCTTGAGGCCTTTTCTTCATTCCTTCATTTCACAAGACTCGAGGGTAGAGCCAAAAGACTTTAAAATTAGACAACTCGGTGACTTTTTTCCAACTGGTACTTTACATTTCAGCTTTAAAAGTCAGAGTTTCTTTAATTGTTCCTTTCTCTCTCCTTCTTTTTTTCTGCCACCACTGGCAGAAGCTTTGTATTTCAGCACAGAAATTAGGGCATCGTTTTCTCTCAAGTGGTGATATACTTCTTTTTTTTTTATTCCCCCTACAGCTACAAGCGAGGAAATCTGTAAACTGCTCTGGGAACCAAATTCATCGTAAAAGAATAGGTTTCATCTGAGATTATACAGGCAGAACAAAGCATTTTTTCCACTGATAGTATCTACACAACAGGACACAAGATGTTGCTTTTGAAATGCCAAATATTTGAGCGGTTTGGGTTTTTTTTTTTTATTAGAACCAGCTTCATGACCTTCTAGGACTCGAATGCGGTTCCTTCCCTGAAAAACTCAAGTCTTTAAAGTGAATTTTTGGTAAATTGTGCAATGTCCTCTGCTACTTGGGGTTTGACTGTAAGAGCTCACCTATATCAGCAAAGCTCAGCTGGAAGCAGTAGAACACAGGTTATTTCCATCAAACATAGGACCTGGCCATTCGCTCTCTTCACAAGCTTTCTATGCCCCATAAAAAAACCCCAGGTATTATCCTGCCTGTACACTGCCATAAAGTCATTCATGCAGGACACACACTTCAAATGAAATAAAGCAGTCTGGAAATGTCTGGTGTAGATTACATCCCAGGTTTGACAGACAAGAGCTTTGGGAAAACTCATGATATCTCAAGGTTTCCGTGGTTTTTAGAGTTTGGTCTCTAGTGTCACCCCAAATACTTTATCATAGAATCATTAGGGATAGGAAGAGACCTCAAAAGTTCATCTAATCTAATCCCCCTGCCACAGCAGGATCACCTAGACCAAGTCACACAGGAACACAGCCAGGTGGGTCTGGAACCTCTCCAGAGAAGGAGACTCCACAACCCCCTCTGGCAGCCTGTCCCAGTGCTCCATCATCCTCACTGGGAAGAAATTCCTGCTGATACTGATACGGAATCTCCTCTGTTCCAGCTGGCACCCATTGCCCCTTGTCCTTTCACCAGGTGACCTTGAGAAGAGCCTGGCTCCATCCTCCTGACACCCACCCCTCACATATTCAGAGACATGAATGAGGTCACCCCTAAGTCTCTTCTTTTCCAAGCTGAAGAGACCCAGCTCCCTCAGCCTTTCCTCGTCAGGGAGCTGCTCTGCTTCCTTCATCATCTTCCTTGCTCTGTGCTGGACACCCTCCAGCAGCTCTGTGTCCTTCTGGAACTGAGGGGCCCTGAACTGGACACAGTACTCCAGATGTGATCTCACCAGTGCAGAGTAGAGGGGGAGAAGAACCTCTCTTGATCTGCTAACC
>VZRI01014140.1:23124-34932 GCA_013397515.1 Upupa epops | reverse complement strand
TCTTTTTTTTCTCTTTTCTATTTTATTTTTGTACTAGCTGGGTTCCTGTTGCAAAATGAATTTAACCTATAAGCAAACAGCCTCCTCTGTGTTCATTCCCCAGCATTCTCCAAATATTCACATTCTCTAAATACCGTCTTCTTCCTTATTTTCTCAATTCTTTAGTTGTTTACTCTCAAAAGCCTCTTTGTAGCTGCCTACACTGAGCTGGGAAAACCTATAGTCCGGTCCTCCTTTATTGAAATGGACAGTAGGTTGTTAATGCCTTTGTTAGCAGATCCTAGCGAGCGTTACCGAGGACAAATCCGTATGCCGGGGAAACCGTGCCACGTCAACGTTCCCAAACGTTGTCCACGTTAATTGGGTTCCCATCACAATGCGCAGAGGTGTTTAAACTGATAACTCCTGTCGTTGTTCGTGGCAGTCAGGAGCTGAAATCCTGCTCTTCTCTAGTCTGGGACAGCAGTGCTTTAGGTGAAGATGGCATCTGCATGACTGTGAGCTATTAGGAATGATCATCGTGGTTTTCTTCTACAAATGGGAAGGGAACAAGTGCTACCAAGTTGTAGAATCATTAGGGATCAGAAGGGACATCCAAAAGATATATAATTTATACCCCCCAACCTTTTCTTCATGGCAGTGAAGTCGTTCCACTCTGCTATTTCTACCTTCCAAAGCAGAACAGAAGCTTCTGCCACCCAAACCGTGAGTTTCTCTGTGGTACAAGAACTGTCATTGCAGCAACACTTGTGAGTTCAGGGAGTGGGAGGTACACCCCACAGGCTGAACAGGGGACTGATGCTGGACACATTCAGAGAATCCTTAGGGAGCAGACTTGGAAAGATCATCCAGTCCAGTCCCCCTGTCACACCAGCATCACCCAGACCAAGTCGCACAGGAACACAGCCAGGTGGGTCTGGAACGTCTCCAGAGAAGGAGACTGCACAACCCCCCTGGGCAGCCTGGTCCAGTGCTCCAGTACCCTCCCTGTGAAGAAGTTCCTTCTGATAGTTCTTCTTGTCCTATCGTTAGTAATTTGGGAGAAGAGCCCAGCACCAGCCTTGCTACAACCTCCTTTCAGGTAGTCTCAGAGAACAATAAGGTCTCCTCTCAGCCTCCTCTTCTCTGGACTGAACAACCCCAGTTCTCTCAGCTGTTTCTCATAGAGTGTGTTCTCTAGACCTCTCTCCAGCCTCATTGCCCTTCTCTAGACCCAACAGTGTGTATGTTTGCCAGTGAACTAGTCACTAAGGGAAGGAGTAGCAATCTCTGCAGAGATACACTACAGCTGGGTGCACTCTGGTGTTTTGGGTGGCCACCTTTGTGTCTCCCGGAGTCTGCAGGAGCCCAGTGTTCAAACCAGGGTTTATTCTTCTGTGACTTGTCTCCGTGAGGAGCTGTGCCTTGGAAATCCTATTATAGAATAAGAGCAGACTTCTGACATCACATGGGCTCCCGTGGAACCTGATTCTGTAGTCTCAAGGGTAGGATTATGTTTAGCTTGCAGCAAGATGCAGTGGCCTGGGGAGGAGAATCCCTTTAGATAGCAAGAGCAGATGCAACGGCTAATGATAATTACAGCCTGCTTCTCTATCCCTCACTTGCTCCTGTAGGAAAATACTGCTGCAGTGTTGTGTGATTATAAGACAGGGTTCATACTCTTGGAACTATGAGGCCACAAACAGAAGGGACAGCAAGGGGATGATTCTGTGTGACATAGCTGGATGTGGCAACAGGCCAAAGGGATTCTACTGGAAAACATCCCAAATCCTGTGTGTGGAAGATGACTGTGGGAGGGAGAAGCAGCATCACTGATGCACATGGCGTACGTGTTGGAAAGGCTAAGGAGCAGGGCACAAAATGCATCAGATCGTCTTTAAAGGATCCTTGATCCTTGGTTCAGAAGAGAAACTCAACTCTCTTTTTGAGTCAAGTGCACTGGGGGAAACTGGTTGGGGTTGGTGCTGGGCAGGGTTAAGATGGAAGAACTTCATTCCCTAAGACTATTCCAGTTGATTGCCCAAATCAGAGTCTCTTGGTCAGTAGTGGCCTTCATCCAGCCACTCTGTTTCATCCTCCAGCATGGTGGTTTTCAGCAAACACCTCTTCCTCAGACAAGCTGTAGGTTTGTACTGTCACAGGTACAGAGAAGCATTTAGAGGTTGGGAGATGGCTATCGCTGCTCGTGTGTCAGCGTCCTCAAAACTCATTTGGGTATGAGCAAGCTGTTGCTCAAATAAAGCTCAAGCCCTTCCTGCTTATTTAGCGCTCTGCTTATTATACTAATTTGCAAGCTTTGTCTGCAACATCCTCTCTCTCATGCTGGCTTCTCTTCAAGCTACTGATTGATTTATGTCTCAAAACAGCCATCTCTGTTGCCCGAGTACCTGAGACACTGATTTCGCTCCAAGCTCAACACTTGAGGAAATCAGAGGTATTGCACAGCCTTTGCCTTTCCCTTTCTATTCTTTCTCTTCTTGCCTCTGCTTTTCCCATTTCAATGCTTGGAAAGGGTGGAAACTTTCTCTACTTTCTTCCTCCCCCATCTTTTCTTATCCATTTGATCGCTGATTGATTTGTATGCGTGAGTCAGGGCAAAACCCGAGCACCTCATCTCCCCAGCCGACCGCCTCCCTCTTCTGTCCTGCCGTGTCGGTGTCATAGTTGCCTCATCTCTCGTCATGTTGTTTCATCACCAGTGCTCCTGTCGAAAGGCTTGTGTCGACTCACAGTTGAGTAGATAGAAGGTTCCCTGCTCCTTCTCATTAGGTTGGACTGTTCCAAGAACTAAACCAATCCTTCTTCAGCTTTGTTGTCCATCAGATAGAGGGTCAAGGTAGTGCTGAGCTGGCAAGACATTAATTGAGGTGGTTTGAGTGGTTTGACCGGGAAGGACACTGCACAGAGCCAGTTTGTGCCAGAGTTGTTTTAAGTGGAAGCAAAGGCATTACATTATTTTTCTTCCCTTCGCTGGGTTGGCACCGCCTGACCCAGGATGTGTCCTTGTCGCCCAGCCAGATACAGAATTGTTCCCTCTGAGCATCCTCACGCAGATGGTAAGGAAAGACAGCAGGAGGAGCGGGGCAGAGCTCAAGGCTGCCCTGTATCAGTGGTGGCTCCATAGGTAAAGTCCTCAGCAGTGGAGCTGGGTGTTTTAGGGTAACAGCCTGATTTATCAGCTGCCTATGCAGACAGATCCGAAACGAGAGATGTGATCACTGTAAATGGCCTTCAGTTTGGAAAACCTGGCTGGAAAGGCTGTGTTCTTGGCCAGATCTTGCTACGTACTGGATTTCATTCCGACTGGCACTGACTAACGCTCCTGCTCTCCTCGTTTCAAAAGCATAAAGCAATCACTCCCAGCTTATTGGAAATAAGCACAGCAGTGCATCCCCTCAGTCAAAAACAAAGGCTGTATCACAAAAGCCTTGCAAATTAAGAAGTTTGCTTGGCTGGACAACCCTTCCTGTAGGATTTCACAGCACTGTTTACTGCAAAGAGAGCTTTCTTTTCTCATTCTTCCAATGCAGAGGACTCGGTGTGAGATGGTTGAAGTTGCAATAGTCACTTTACCTGATGAGGGAAGCACTGGCCTAAATTCTCCTGTGCAAGACGATGGTTGGGTTTGCACGGATGTAACAGAGAGCAGAATCCATCCCACTGCTATTTAAATCTCTGCTGGGTCCTGCTGACTCTTGCAGTCTTCCCAGCTCTAATGAGCTGGGACCAACGGTCTGTTGGTCTTGGGTACTGAGACAGCAGAGCCTTTGGATGTGTGCTGAGAAGTGTGACTGCAATGTGGAAGGACACTGGTCTGCAGGGGATGCAGAGGATTTGTGGGGAGAAGGACTGGGATAAACATCACGGTGCCCTCTTTGGTGACCAGAGAAAGGTGGAGAGGAGGAAACAGCCTTTCTCCTGACTCAGTTCCCCTTACCAAGCTTGTACTCATTTGGTTCCCCGTTGGTAACAACACTGTGCATGGAAAGTATAATATAACTATGAAACTACACGGATTAGACACCAACCTGAGGTGGTCAGCTCTGAATACCTTTGTACGTGGGTAAAACAACGTGACAGTGGCCCAATGATGAGGGCTAGTGCTCTCTGGTTATTTGGCATGGCTCTGTAGCACTTCTGATTGAACTGTGAGAGTGCTCCAGCTAACACTGCTGGAAAACCCGTCCGTAGAGAAGCGTTGACCATCGTAGTGAAGGATGCCTCACCTTTACTCCTTCCAGTCTGCTGCTGTCAGGGTGCCTTCGTTGCTCTCATTGCTCACACTTGGGAAAGCTGTTGGCTTTTATTTAATTAAAAAAAAGTGATGAAGAAAGAGAAGGGAGGAGGGAGGAGGCCAAAATAAAAGGACTTGTGAGCCTATGGTGAACTTAATTAACATGGCTGGAGGGACAGCAATAAAGTACTTAACGGGGCTATAAGAAACCTTGCAAGCCGTGAGCGAGTCCAGATATTATTGACGTATTCAATTATTTGCAGTTGTGGGGGTTTTGCTTTCTCTGACGACTCCTGGAAAAAAAATAAAGCACTTAAAAGTTCCGCTTTCACTTGGCTGACCCAGCGCTCTCGCAGCAGCACAGTGTGTTAGCCCGGGAGGGAGCGGGGCCGGAGCCAGCACAGGGCTAGGAGCGCTGAGAAAGCAGTACACGCAGTCCCTCAGGAGGGGAGCAGCTCACATTCATCTCTAGGGGCTCTTCCTGCCTGGCCTGTATTATTTATTTTACTATTATTAGCATTTCTGAGACACCAATCACTATGGTAACTGGGTGCCTGTAATAACTTTGCATTTATGTGATTCTTTTTCCCCACCAGTTCCTCTGGACTTGGGTTACTAATTGCTTTCACCCCGCATGCATGGCCCGTTGCGTGCTCGAGGTTATTAAACCTGAGGACTTTCTTTCGTACAGATGGGAAGACTGAGGGTGCAGAGGGTTTGAGGGATGAGTCTTTATGGGTATCTTCACTCGTGGACCTGCCTCTCCACGGTAAAACCTGCATTTCAGCATCTTTCCTTGGCTTCCTTGAGGAGCACTGCAATGGGGATAGAAACCAACAACCACCTACGGGCTTCATCTTTCTCTTTAAATTGTACCCATCGCTTTCCCTCTGCTTGCTGAGCCTTTGAGACCTGTGCTGGGAGCCAGGGAGGGGTTTGGCTGAACTATCTCAGTGCAGGTATTTCTCACAGCTATTCAGCGCTGCATTATGCATCCAAGCCTTGCACTGGCATAGCGGGCGTTGTGACCTCCTGACAAGTGTGAAGGAGGTCTGTGGGAGGACCTCAGCAGTCCTGCAGCTCAGCCGTGTCCCATGGCAGCTCAGAGTTACAGCTAGGCTTGGCCACGTGGTGTTCAGCATCAGAAACGTTTGCTGAGGGATGGCCACCATGGTACCCAGGAGCCTGCCAGCAGGTTACCTGGGTACCCCTTGGAGGAGAAACCCTGCACACATCTAGATCACAGGACAGTGATCCCCTCCCTGCCTTTTCCTTCTGTTTCCATCAGCCGTCGGGACTCTGTGGTCGCAGACACCCACTGGCTCTATAGTGTCAGTTTTAATCCTTTTTAATACTTCTCTTTTTCAAATCATCTTAGCTCAGGGGCCACATGGAGGCTGAATGGCAGGGAGGCTGTAAGCTCTGGGGTTGTGGAGGGGAACGGCACAGGCTGCGGCAGTGCCACTCTGAGCATCACGGGAAGAACGATGGCTGATTTTTCACAGACATCTATAACATCTGTGTGGCTAATAAAACTGACGGAGTTTGTCATAATCAGCCTGTACTCTCCAGCGAGAGAATTATGGCTGAGCATTTGGAAATCTCATGCACAGGCGGTTACTGCGGGAAGATGCTGCGAGGATTAAGTTGTTTGTGTATGGAGATGTGGCGACAGGGCTTCTGGAAGAACTGGAACATGGGTATTAGCTCAAAACACCTGCATTGGTGTGAGCACCTTCGGTCACTGTGGTTACGCTCAGACGGTTGCACTAGAGCAGAGTGGTGTAGAGCAATGATGATGATGAAGGAAGGAGAGCAGCTCCCTGATGAGGAAAGGCTGAGGGAGCTGGGTCTCTTGAGCTTGGAGAAGAGGAGGCTGAGGGGGGACCTCATTCATGTCTATAAATCTGTGAGGGCTGGGTGTCAGGAGGATGGAGCCAGGCTCTTCTCAAAGTCATCTGGTGACAGGACAAGAGGCACTGGGTGCCAGCTGGAACAGAGGAGGTTCCCTATCAATCTCAGCAGGAACTTCTTNCCTAATGTTTCTATGATTCTATGTAAAGGAATCCTAGAAACATTGCGTTATAGAAACATCTGGGTTGGAAAAGACCTTTTAAGGTCATCAAGTCCAACCCATTAACCTGACTGTCCCAAGGCCACCACTAAACCACAGCCCTAACGTCCACAGCTACCTGCCCGTTAAACACATCTAGGGGTGGTGATGCAACAGCTCGATCCCCCTGTGTGTAGAGGGAAAGGGAAAGCTCCCCTAAAGAACAACACAGACGATACTGCTGTGGTTTCCCATTCAACCCACACCCACTGGTGTGCCTGGTGTTGCTCCTGCCCTGGGGCTGGCTCTTGAGAAGGCGTCAGCCCCTGCAGCTCCCATGGGCTGGCTCTGTTGACGATGTTGTGTTGGGCTGCGTGGTTCCTCCCCCCACTGCCTTGATGCTTCCACAGTGGGGTGGAATGGACAGAACCTCACACCAGCTGGTCCTCCATGTGATGGGACATGAGAAATCGGAGTGTTTTGTAAAGTCAAAGCATCCCAGACCATCTTGTAGTATCATAGGTGGTTTGTTGGGGTTTTATTCTGATAAAGTCCCTGTTCTCCTGGCGGATCAAACACAATCAACTGAGAGCTGACAGGTTCTCCGGGGAAAGAATGGACGAATAACGCTGCGATGACAAATTCTGATCACATTCATTCCGTAAGCAGAGGTAGTCGAGGTTTCGTACGTGACGGATTGAAAAGCAGCGCTCAAGAGGGATTCGTACCTTCCGTTATTTATTTACTGCAGTTGGTTTGCTGTGGGCTTCAACAAAATTGGTTTTGCATCCAGAATGTAATCTGAGTGCCTGCAAACACAAGAAGGCAGATGAACATGAGTTCATTTGGGCATCCGATTCCTTTGCATGGGCATGTAACTGCTTCTTATTGAAATAGCAGGGTGGGGGACTCTGTTTTTAACAAACATAGGCTCTGATTTTTCAAGGTGATGATGTGCTATAAGCCTGGCAAACGTGTGGTTCGGACTGTGCCAGTTGTGTGTCCCTCGTCTCCTCATGGCCCCGTCAGTGCTGAGACTTAAACACCCCCTCTTGGAGCAGGGTCTGATATTGCTCAGTTAGGGTGTCCCTGCCCAGGGCAGGGGGGTTGGAACTGGGGGATCCTGTGGTCCCTTGAAACCCTGACTGATTCTGTGATTCTGTAACTTCTTCCCAGTGAGGGTGACGGGGCACTGGGGGGGCTGCCCAGGGGTTTGGTGGAGTCTCCTTCTCTGGAGGCGTTTGAAACCTGCCTGGACTTGGTTTGGGTGTCCTGCTGTGGCAGGGGGATTGGACTGGATGGTCTTTCCAGGTTGCTCCAGTCGGTAATGTTCTGTTCTGTGACTTGGTCTGGGTGTCCTGCCGTGGCAGGGGGATCGGAGTGGATGGTCTTTTGAGGTCCTTTCCCATCCCTGATGATTCTATGATTCTATGAAAATACATCCAGACCAAACAAACCTCTACTTTTAACTTCCAGTCCTTCTGGGATTGATGTAGCCATCTTTTTTGGGGCCAAACACTATCAGTTTGTGCGGATTTCGGGTCAAACCCCCGCCGAGCCATCATTTCCAAGTGAGTTCAAGTCCTTTATTGTTTTAGATCCAATGATAATAAAGACAAATGCATGGGATTAATAACTCTCCTACCTTGAAATTTAATTTAAAATCCCTTGTCATGTAATCACATTTGGGTGTGCCATTACCCAGACGGAGAGACATTCGTTTGGTTGAGAAATGACTTCAGCGTTAGACCGACTCGAGTTTATTAACAGCAGGGGGGGGAAAAAGCCAACCCCCAAGGACTCCCCTCCCCAACCACTCCCCGCGCATTCCAAAACCAAGGAACTCATTCCAACGTGGAGATCGCCGGTATAAAAATAATTACCCGTAATGAAACGGCGTATTTCACACGTCCTCCCTTGCAAACCACGCTTCTCAGTCTCTTCCCCGAAACACTGCAGGGTGTAACCAGCGCGCTCTTCCTCCTGCATGAAAAGAATAATTCACAGTGAAATTGTGTGATGGCAAAAAGCAGATGATGCTGGAAAAGCAGCGCTACCCAGAGAGGCAGAAGGAATTGCCACAGGCTGCTGCATATAATCCTCCACAATAGGAAGGAGTCGTTGGTGTCTCCTTCCCGAGGCTTCATCCTTCTCTTGTGACCTCCAGGCTCGCGGAAATTGAGCCCCGGAACAGATTTTTGACTCAAAATGTTTGGCTTTGGGTGGTGTTGGTGTTTTATGTTCACGTAGCTTTGAGCCTCGGTCATTCAAACTGTTCAGGGATGCTAGAAGCCTGTTTTGACATCACCTTGGCATCGAGTAGGAAACACTGGGCTGTTCCCAAGAGAGTCAAACTGCACGGAGGGCTTCCTTGGGTCGGGAGGGCTGGGTGTGCGGAGGGTTCCTTCCCACTGTGAGTGCAGCTTTAATGAATTGTGAAGGGCTGGTCACAAATATCTACTCGAATAAATATTTCATAGAATTCTAATGGATATCTAGTGGAAATTAATAAATATCTAATAGAAACCTAATATCAAGTAGAAATCTAATGGGTATCTAGTAGAAATCTAATGGATAGCTAGTCAAAATCTAATAAATATCTAATAAAAATCTAATACTGAGTAGAAATCTAGTGGATATCTAGTAGAAATCTAATAAATATTTAATAAAAATCTAATATCAAGTAGAAATCTAAAGTTTATCTAGTAGAAATCTAATAGGTATCTAATAAAAATCTGATATCAAGTAGAAATCTAATGGATATGTAGTGGAAATCTAATAATTATATAATAAATAGTAATCTAACAAATATCTAATAATAACAATCAAAGAAACATCTAATAATAATCTAATAAATATATAATAAGAGATAGAAATCTAATAAATATGTAATAATAAATACCTAGTAATCATCTAATAAGCCTCTTACAGTGACTATGTAATAAATATCTGATAATTAATAACTATCTAGTAATAATCTAATAAACACCTAATAAAACATCCTTTTCTGGTAGGTTCTGGGTTTGCTCCAGGAGCACTTGCAAAGTGCAGGTGCCAAACCCTCCCATTCAGCCAAGCTTGGAATTTTTGAAGTAGGGACTTAGGTAGTGACGCGTGTTTGTTACGTGAGACGGCGTCTTCATCGTTCTGCCTAAAAATGGGCAGCACGAGCTCATTCCTTGCCTTCGAAAGAGCCTATCTGGCCTCTGCGGTGCCGCTAACTCATTGCTGATTATGTATTTCTTCGTCCCTGGGGACAGTTGGATGAGCTGAGCTTTGGCTGGATCAAGTGAAAGTGTTCCTGCAATACTCCCCTTAAAACGAATGCCGAGAGTTGAGCCTGTGAAACGGGGCTGCAGATGGTCTCTGCTCATCACGGCTGCAGGCAGCTGGAGTAGTGATGCTGAGTTCATGTTCCTGTGGCGAGATTTTTGTGAATTCCAGGGATTTTTGAGGACAAAGCAAAGATATAGAATCTTTAGGGATGGAAAGGGACCTCAAAAGATCATCCAGTCCAATCCCCCTGCCACAGCAGGATCACCCAGACCAAGTCACACAGGAGCACATCCAGGTGGGTCTGGAACGTCTCCAGAGAAGGAGATTTGGGGTTTCTTTACTCCTTAAAGCTCCACCCTGGATTAAAATTGGTAGAAGCAGTGGAAGTAACGGAAGGGAGAAAGCAGTAGGTAGGTGACTAAACCACAGGAGACAGGGAAGAAAATGTAATGAAACTCAATTCTTTTCCTTGAAGGAAACTGTTCTTTGAGGGGAAAACAATGCTAATTGGAATACTGCAATTGTAAAAATCCTCAGGCCCAGCATCCTCCTGCCTGTAATTAACAGCAGATAATTAATAACCTCATGTTTAATAAAATATCTTGTAGGATTGCAGCCTCTTTTGTTCTTCTGTGTGTCTGGGAGAGGTTTATACAGCTCACCACCACCCCCCCAACTCACTCTATCCTGAAACCCAGCCGTGCTTTCGAGTGAAGAGCTTTGAAAACCAGCTAAATTTACACCCAGCTTGCTCTGGAAATAAATCTGCTCATTTAGATGAGGTCTCATTTGAAACGGCTTAGCCCAATAATTAATCATTTCATTCTCTTTATATATTTGCGGGTATTTGAAAGACGTTTGATTAGTTACCAGTGATTACACTTCCCTACGCCCTGCAAGGGAAATCATAAAGTACAACCCGACAGGCTTTTGGAAAGGATTGCTGGGGCTCCATTTGGGCTGAGTTTAATAGCGACTTGCTAACCGGTAATTATTTGTCTGCCTTTAACAGGAACTCCATCACGAAAGGGGTTATCATCCGCGAGTTACGCTGGTCTGCTGTTAATCCCTGCCATGGGGAGGTACCGTGCCATGAAGGGAGCGGCGATGGCTTTCAGCTCAGCCTCCTCCCGCCCCGTCTGGTGGATACTGCAATAAATGTAAGTTTCCTCTTGCTGATCGGTTTCTAAAAGCTCTGAATTCCTTGAAGGAGAGCTGAGATTCGGGAGGGTTGTCTAGTTGCTGGGGGTTTTTTTCACTCGTGAGAAGCTGCTGAGGGAGAAGGATGGTGTTGGTCCAAGTCGATATTAAACGTCCAGCGCCGCTCGTCGCTCGTATTGGGACCGCAGTGGAGGGATGTCAGAGTTCAGCTCACCCATGCTGTTTAACCCAGTGCTATTATCACAGTGACCTTAACCCGCTAGGCAGTTCACAGAGCAGGCACTAAACAGAGCATGAGATGAATTTAATGGATTACTAGGGAGTATGTTATTGCAAGGAGAAGCACCTGTGGAGCAACATATTTACCTCAGTTCCACTGAATGAGCATGTTGAAAGTGAATTGGCACAGCCCTCCGCTTTATGAAAGGAAGTATTTTGTCATTCTTCATGCTTTCATTAAGAGGATTTAAGGCAGAGGATGCCGAAATGGTTCTGTGTTGGCACCAAGCAAAAATAAAAATCACAGATTAATAGCGAAGCTGGAAAAGAGTAAAGCATCTGATTTTTGCTTTTTCATCAACAAGCCTAATAAACCAGGATGAAACTATTAACATACAAATAGACAACCTTCCGATTCAGACAGCAGCAGCCAGCCCAGCCTGAAAAAGACCTCTTCACGCTGAAAGCAGTTATGATGGCAAATGTTCTCCTCCTGGACTGGGCACGGGGGAGACCTCCCTTCCAGTTACTGAGGGCAGTTCTGGGCCACTCACTTCAATAAAGAGATTGAGGGGCTGGAGCGGGTGCAGAGGAGCAACGAGGCTGGGGAAGGGACTGGAGGGAAAGGCTGATGGGGAGAGGCTGAGGGAGCTGGGGGTGTTTAGCCTGGAGAAGAGGAGACTCAGGGAGGACCTTCTCCCTCTCTACAATTCCCTGAAGGGAGGTTGTAGTCAGGTGGGGGTCAGGCTCTTCTCCCAATCAGCCAGTGACAGGACAAGAGGACAGGGCCTGAAGCTGCCCCAGAGGATGGTTAGGTTTGGATGTTAGGAAGACCTTCCTCATGGAAAGGTGCTCAGACCCTGGA
>VZRI01014140.1:217-16007 GCA_013397515.1 Upupa epops | reverse complement strand
GCCCTGCTCGAGTGGCAGCAGGGAGGGGGTCAGGCTGTGTCTGTCAGTCTCTCAGGGACTGAGGGTTTGTGTTGGGGTGGGGATGGACTGAGTGATGTAGGAGATCCTTTCCAGCCAGGATTATCCTGTGATTCTGTGAGAACCTAAAATCCATGGGAATTTTCAAGTATTATTCTTGGAAACCTTCCTCCTAGGTGCTTTGTCTTTCCTGAAGATGACAGATTAACACCTAAAACCAACAACTCGGGTTCATTTCATGCTTCAGCACAGACTGAGGTGCCCACCTTGCAGAAGTAGAGATTGAAAATGCAGTTGTGAAGCAGAAACATTTCACCTCAAAACAGTTTTTACTCCCATTTATCCCACAGATTAGATGGGAATTGTACCTGGGGTTACCCCAGCGAACACATTCTCCCAGCTAAAGGAGAGAGAGGGGTGTGAGGACCGTTTGTAAACTGAATAACAGATGATTTCTCACAACATGAGCCCTGGTGAAAATCTCATGGCCAAACGATGTTTGGGATAAGAAGCGATAGAATGCAGACAATAAAAAGCAGACAAATGCTCGGCCGTTGTCAGTACCAGCACCTGGCAGCACAGGACACATGGAGGGGGTTAGGGATTTATCTCGGAATTCCCAGCTGGTGGGAATTACCAGGGCCCAGCTGAGGTTCTAGACTGGAATGTTATTAATGCTTTCCAGAACGGGTAAGGGCTCCACGCTTGTAGCTCTGTGGGTTTACGTCCGCTCTTGGCTGTCACTCAGTGCTGGATGCAACTGGATCTTCACTCCTAAAGAGATGGAGAAATGAATTGCATTGCTCTCAGGGCAAGCCTGATCAAGCTCTGGAAGGTGAGGTAAGGCTGCTTTCTATTGCTCATGTTCTTCCTCATGTTCCCTAATCCTCTGCTAGGTTCCGTCGCTGTCTCTCTCCCCATCCCGTGTCCCTCTGTTGAGGCTACCCTGCCCCACTGGGGCTGTAGCCCCATTGCCACCACACGTTTCTCCACAGCAGCAGGGCTTGGGTCTGTGTCTGAACAGCAGTGCTGATGCAGGGTGAGGCCAGATGTGTGCGGGGTGGCTCAGTGCTCATTGTAAAGAAGTGATGTTCACGCGTTGCTGATGGTTTGGTCTCCTCTGCGTGTACAGCACATGGTCCTCACCTTCATCTTCAGGGGGTGCCTCGTGTTTATTCATGGTGGTAGTCCAGCAAAGCCACCGAATCTCTCTCACATCATGTGGTGTTTAGGGGGATAAAGATGTTCAGCTATGCCTGGGAGTCATTAGGTGGCTGCCTTGGAGCCAAGGCTGTACGGATGGGGCTCCGTTTCACAGCTGGCAGAAGGAGGATCTTTTTCTCCTAGGAGGAATCTCTAGGAAGAGTTTTCTCTAAGAGGAATCTCTCCTAAGACTGTCAGCAGCAAGCTCGCTGAACTACCTCACGGTTCTTGGGGTTGGTGGGATGATGGAGTGGATGTGCTCTCTAAAGACATCTTGGTGAGTCTGTGTGAGGGGCTGCCTTTCAATTTGGAGCCTGTTCTGTGTTTCGTGGTTCAGGTCAGCGCGCTGGCTGCATCTCACGGTCTCTGTGGGATAGCAGTGGTGGATCCTGGTATTTAAAGCAGGAGGTGGCAAGGGTGAAGGGTCTCCAGAGGCAGAATTTTTCCATTGAATCGTGATGTAAATTCTCTCCACCTGAACTCCAAGTGAACCCTCAGAGCCCTGATTTCTGTACTCTCTCAGGGGGCAGCCTCCTGGGTTTCACCCGTCCCGAAGCACATGCTTCTGACTTGACACAGCTGTCCTAGAGGCCAGGAAAAATCAATGTATACCATGGTGTTAAACCCCCTGAGAATTAGGAGGAGGGATGTGCTAATGAATTCCATGTGGATAGCTGCAGCACACCAGTCCTACCAAGAAGAGCAGTAATTTGGTGGAAAACTTGCCTGATTTGCTCTCCACCTTGGACTGCTCACTGAGCTGGCTATTACTCACAGCAAGGGCTATTCCCTGAGATGCTGCTAACATCACCAGGGTGGTGTGAGGTGTGGTACCGTGCCCCGTCAGAGCTGAAGGCAGAGCTGGTGCTGCCCAGATCACAGGAGGTAGCACATCTTGATGTCTGTTGCGACTCATAAGGTGAAGGCTTTGATGTGTGTCCAGGACCAGGTTACTCTGATGTAAGATGCGCTGCAGAACCTGCTTTTCAGGGAGCACATCCGTAACCATGGGATCTTTGCAAACAAAATCTCATCCATCAGGAAGCCCTGGGTATCAGTGATTGATTCTCGGGTGTTCCTGAGGAGAACTTCCTTGTCCTTGGTTTGACTTTAGAGTTCTTCACCTCCTGAGAAGCCCGAGTCCATCTCACGCTGTAAGGGCTTTGGGTTTTGCTCCCAGCTGAAAGGCACTGCAGTTCCAGCATCAGTGCTCCCTTGGAAAATGCGAAAACACCCTTTTGTGTGATGTTTGGAATTGAATTCTGTGGGATACCTGACTCAGGAAAGACTGCACTGAAAGCCTCTAGGTTCTCACCCAGCGAGTGCCTGTGCCAGCTGGCTGAGAGCAGCTCTTCTGATAATTCTAGTTTTCTCACCTCCCTGTACCTCAGTATCCTCAGGTTTACTTCTTTTCCCTAGCCTAGCTCCAGCTCTTGTCTTTGGCAGTGCTGCTGGTTGCTGTCTCATCCCACGTCTCTGCAGGCACCCACAGGCTGGGGCAGATGCTCCTAACCCAACAGGACTTCAGCCCTCTCCCTTCCTAACTGTAAGGTGAAAAAAGGGAAGGAAGAGAGAAAACAAAAGAGTTGCCTTGAGGATTGAGGCCAAAATAGAAACCAAAGGATACGGTGGTTGTAAAGGATGCCTGGAAATCTCCCGATGGAATCTCGAGTCTCTTTGAATCATCCGTTGCTTCATGGCCCTCCTTTTGGCTGTTGAGGCCAGGTTGCCTGGTAGACTCTTACTGCCAGCTGCTATTACACTGCTCTGATCTTTAGCCAAATCCTAGGAAAGAAGTGGGAGTGCTGAAGCTTTGGTGAGGGAATTCTTCACCATGGCTGCAGTGGCAAACGTGACTGTACAGGGATAAGCCACTGCAGTAGGGCTATCGGGCTACCGTGGGGTCTGGCTTCAGCTGCTCCGTGCAAGAAGGAGCAGCTCAAATGCCCTACCCCCCTGATGTTAGCACATGAACCACGTCTTTGAAGGTGTTGGGTACCTGAGACAACCATCTGGGCTTTGCTGACGTGTCCCCGGGCTGTGCTGACTAAGTGCAGATCCCCAGCAGGAATAACTGAGGCTGCACTGAAACTCGTGCCCACGCCATCCTGCAGAGGAACCGACAGGCAGGAGTGCTCCTGTTGGACTGTGGGAGCCCTGTTCCCCCACTGTGCGAGGGCTCTGTGTCAGCTTCATGGCTGTGCTTGGCCAGCTGTGAGCAATGGCAGCTGGAAGCTTCTGACTAGAGAGTGAGGAGAAGCAGAACTGGGAACACAGAGACTTTACAAGTTCCTCCTGGATGTTAGAACCATAGAGAAGAGCTGATACTCCACTTAAACACTCTGTTTTTCACAAGACCCTCTCTCTGTTAGACTTAGTAAAACAACCATCCGAACAAGAGAACGAAAAGAACCCATCCTTGCTCTCCACAAACGCAACGAGCTTGCCGGTTCTCAGGTCTTACCCCGACTGTCCCTCTGTGAGGAAGGTGCCTCCGTTTGCTCAGCAGATGCTCCGGAGTCACGCAGAGTTCAAACGTACTGCCTGCATCAAGATGCAAATCCCCAATTTCATTTAGCATTGTCCCGCCGGTGAGGCCGTACGCGCAGGTCGGGGACCTGGTTCTTCCTTCCCCTCCGCCCCGAGCCCTGTGAAAGTGTTTATTCACGTTGTTTATTTTCATTTCCCAGTTTCCACATGTCGCTCAGTCAGATTTTCTGTTAGCAAGACGGGGAGACGAATAACACATGTTACCCCACAACTGACCTTGACGGGGAGCTGAAGAAACGCCTTCCCTAGGGCTGAGATGTGATTCAGACGTGAGGTCCTTTGCTGAGAAAGATGCTGCCAACCACCTCGCAGACCCTGGAAACGCTCCTGCCTGCATCAATAGCCAAGCAGCAAGTACCTACCAGGGGCATGGGGAGGATTTAGCCTTCAGTGCCAGCCCTCCCTCGGCTCTCATGAGCAAAGCAAACACATTCTTTGTGTCTTAGAAGAATCAGATAATGCGGCTGACTTGAGTCGTTTCTTTGCAGCCCTTGGCTTTTCACCTGGGGGAGCAGGTTTGCTGATCCCTCTCAGGTTAAAATGACTGGAAATCAATGCGGTTTGACAGCTGCGGGGGGGAAAGAGAAAGAAGTAGATGTACAAACTGTTGAGCAACACGGGCTCGCCACGCGGTACGAAATGAGGAATGAAACTCCTCTCTCTGATCTTTCTACAGGCTCTTGATTCACAGCAGCCCGGTCAGTCCCAGCCCCATCTGATAGGGTTGGGCACCCACTTCCCCACTGTCTTCTACTTCCTTGCACACCCTGCTCAGAGAGAGAGCTGTGAGCCTCTCCCCTTTCTTTGCGTGGCTGAACCACGCATGTCGAAGGAGGATGGGGATGTCGTGGCATCACAGAGCAGTTTTGGCTGGAAAAAGCCTTCAAGGTCATAGAGTCCAACCTTTTCGTAGCCCTATCAGCACCACTAAACCCTGTCCCTCACTGCAACATCTCTACCCTTGTCTTCAACACCTCCAGGGATGGTGATTCAACCCGCTCCCTAGGCAGGTTGTTCCAATGCCTGACAACCCTTCTAGTAAAGAAATTCTTCCTAATATCCAACTTGTTGCCACAAGAACCCTCTGCAGCTACAGATGAGTGGCTGCAGAGCAGCCTGGCAGTACTGGCCAACAACCAGCTGAACAGGAGCCAGCGGGGTGCCCACCCAGGGTGCATGAAAGGCATTTGGCTTGGATCAGCAGTGGTGTGGCCAGCAGGACAGGGATGTTAATGTTCCCCAGTACTGGGCACTGGGGAGGCCAGTACTGGGCTAGTGTGGGTCTAGAGGAACAGCAAGGCTGGGGAAGGGACTGGAGAGGAAAGTCTGATGAGCAGAGGCTGAGGGAGCTGGGGGTGTTTAGCCTGGAGACTCAGGGGGGACCTTCTCCCTGTCTGCAACTCCCTGAATGGAGTTTGCAGTCAGGTGTGGGTCAAACTCTTCTCCCAGGCAACTAAGGACAGGAGGGCAGGGCCTGCAGCTGCACCAGGGGAGGGTTAGGTTGGATGTTAGGAAGCCCTTCCTCAGGGAAAGAGTGCTCAGAGCCTGGACTGGACTGCCCAGGGCAGTGGGGGATTCTCCATCCCTGGAGGTGTTGAAGGACAGCCTGGCTGTGGCCCTAAGTGCCCTGGTCTGGCTGATGGGGTGATGTCAGGACCTGAGCTGGGTTGGGTGATCTTAGAGATCTTTTCCAGCCTCAATAATTCTGTGCTCTGTAAGTGTGTTCCAGGAGGCAGCTCATTCCTTATCTCCTAGTGCTTCAGGTTAGTGGGGAAGGAGAAAAGTAAACTGGGTGCTTCAATTTCAGCTGGGCTTGTTGTCAGCTCAGATGCTGGAGGATGTTACCATGGGTTTGTGGCTGGCAATCCAGGTGGGCAAAGTCTTACTGGTGAAGCTTATAGACTTGGAGCTTTTGCTGGCCACCACCTCCTGCCAGCTTGGATCCTCCTGTTGTTCCTTCCCTCCCTCCCCAAATAGCTGCAGCGCAGTGCAGCAGCCGCTTCGGGAACCGTGGGATCGTGCGATCTCTCTGCTTTGCCAACAGGCTCCCTGGCATCACAGGTCAGGAGTTCTGTCAGCACCCTAACAACGGCTCTTACTGGCAAAGGAACAAAGCTCAGAAAGTAACGTCTTGAACTTGTCAAGTCTGATTTCCCCCGAGCTTCCGTGATCTAGAAAAGTACCCAAGCACCCATTGCTTTTTGCTCCACCCTAGTTTTCATTCTAAAAAAACACTGGTGTAGTTTTCCAGTTGACATCCCTGTCAAGGAAAGAAGGAGAGTTGGAGTAAATCTTTGGAATCAACGTATTTCTCAGACACAAACACGGTCAATCTTCTCTTTTGAGAAGGGTATAAAGAATGGTTAACTTCAAATATGCATATAATAACCTATTACCCACAGCTTCTCATGTTTAAAAAGATTCCATATGCTGGGAAAACCCATAAAATAAACCCCGAGCAATGCTGCATCCTCGTTCCGTTCATTTGAAACAGTCGCTTAATGGGGAAAAGGAAAAATAAATAGTAATAATAATAGTAATAATAATAGAGAAAAGCAGCAGAACAGAATTCTTCTCTCATTTTTTTTCCTTAGAAAATCCCAAACAAGTCAGTAACTCCAACATTCCACTCTCCTCATCCTGTTTTTAGTGGTGCATTAATATGTAAACTCAGGACTTGGGTTGAAAAAAGGAATAGCTTTGGGTAAGGAAAAATGGTAGCGAATTCCAGGGTGGCCTCGCTAGCAATTTTTGATTGGAAAAAAGAAAGACCAACTTGGAAAACTGTTGTTGTTTTAGGATGAGGAGAAGCGCTGCCATCTTTTGTGGTTCACCCAGGATTGTCCCGAGTTCGACTGGTGTCTCTTGTTTGGTTTTAAAAGCTACAGAGGGGCCAGTAACCATGGCTCCCTCTCTCCTCCTAAATCCCCCGTTCCTGGAGGACTTGGTTTTAAAATAGTCTCGCTGAAGAAGCTTGCTGATGGAGATAAAAGAGTGGGCTTTCCTTGATTTGAAGGGTTTCTGTCTCCAGTAAGGGCACTCTCCATGTGGCTGTAGGCTGCAGAGATGGTGAGGAAGGTTGGACACAGTAGACATGGGCTCTGGACCGGTTTTGCTCAGAGCCCAAGACTTTCAAGACAGTAACATGGAGATGATGACTGGGGGTTTAGTATCAGAGCCCTTCCTCAGGGATCTGTTTTCAGCAGTGCACCTTCAGATCTGTGTGCTTCCAGCTCACATCTTGGTGTTTGGGTTTTCAGCTTTGCAAGGGGTCCAGGTTCCCACGCAGTTGCACACTCAAAACTCCTTGTGCTCCAGAGGGTCCAAGAGCAGAGCCGGGGGGCACAGAAGCCTTGGACCAGTCCAGTGGCAGCAAAGCAGGTACTTGCTTGTTTGGACACCCCAGTTCCCCGTCCACACCCCTGTGATGGGTCCCACCTCAACCCCACTGTGAGGGATGGGGTTAAACAGCTGAGCGGCAGCTCCCAGCTGCAAGCACTGGCTGCTGCTCTGTGTGGGGAGTGGGGCTGGGCCAGCTGCACCGAATTAGACGATTCCCCCAGTCAGCTAGAAAAGGGCTGTGTCTCGAGCACTGGGATTAGCACTGGGGGGGAGTTGGGGTTTTATGGTAGGGAAAGAGGTGGAAAAAACCCCGACGCTCGGCCGATTCCTTGCTTGCACAGTGTCTGGGGAGGATTTGGGCTGTGCAAAAGCTGTCCCGAGAGGAGCTCTCTTGGCAGCGGGGTTAAGAGAAGCCTGACCCGCTGACTTCTTCGTTTAGCATCTAGGCTGGGGAGATGCTCGCTTAGCCCAAAAGCTTGGGTGAGGCAGTCAGCTGGAGTTCAAGATCCAGGGACTTAATGTCCCATGACTGAGCGTAGCTTGTTTGACCTGTAGTGCACATCTCAAGGAGAAGGAGCACGAGTGTTTTTATGGTATGTGCTGAGCCTGCTGTCCCTGACTCCAACACCTCCTGGAAAATGAATAATTGAACGTGCACGAGACTACGTATAGCCCCTTCTTCAAACACAACCTGAATTGCAGCAGAATATCTTCCAACTTCCTAGTCTTTTTCCCTTGCTAACTGCATAGGACCGGCTATAAAATCTGTAGGGGATGAGGCTTGCTAGCGGGAAGCAGCGTTGTCAACCCACACCTCCGAGTAGAAATTGTTAAGCTAAGAGTTGCGATGGATTTCTGCCTTCTCACTGAGCTGGAGCAGAAGGAAGAAACCAAATCCCTTGTGATTTATTTATATTTCTTTTATCGTTTACTTGCCAGGCCACACCGCTCCCCGCTAAAAATCGAGGCGATGTTAGTGTTGGCGCAGCGGGTTTAAACTCGCCGCTGTGTTTTAATAAAGGAAGGAACTGATTGAATGAGATTCGTCTATTAGTTGCATTAGATCAGCAGCTTCTCCTTTGTAGTGATGCAACAGATCGTTTGCCGAATAATAGAGTAAGAATAGACTCAGCCTGTAAAGCTCTGTAAACCATCTGAAGGAAAAGCTGTGGCCTCTTTTTTCTCCCCCGATTGCTTCCAAGCCAGTAGCTGCTTCTAATATTCCCGTATCCAGTACGAGCCCGACCCACATCCAACGTTTGTTCAAGAGCTGTAGTCGTTTGGTAGGAGGACGGGATGCTGAGGATAGCAGGAGGGAAACAAGACAGGAGGGTTGGTCATGTAAGGAGCAACCTGGGCTGTGTTTTGGGGCAGCTTGGTTCAGTTCCATCCTTTCCATATGGACTTGGGAAGGACTCTTGATCTGCTGTCTCAGTTCCACAGATGTGCAATAAGAGAGCTGTCATGTC
Organism: Upupa epops; assembly: GCA_013397515.1. Classification (NCBI taxonomy): domain Eukaryota; kingdom Metazoa; phylum Chordata; class Aves; order Bucerotiformes; family Upupidae; genus Upupa; species Upupa epops. The sequence goes on along the minus strand of VZRI01014140.1, from coordinate 7,425 downwards.
TCTTATGTGTAGTACACATTGAGCAAAGCCTGTAGTATGTATTAAATACACGTGCACAGTGTTTATTAAGGTAGTAAACCAGGACTGATTCTGCACCGGTTTCTGTGGTGCCCAGGACACGGGGTCCTGATCCCGCAGTGCTTCAGTTGCAGTGCAAACCCCACATGAATTCTGCCCTGCTGATTCCTGATGATGTTCACTCTCTGAACGCTAAGTCTGAGCAAAGGGCTTATTTTTAGCCTGTGCTCAAGGGAATGGAAGGGGAGGATCTCCCATCCCAAGCACTTGGATTTGCTGTATAAATACCTGTCGCATAATATTACCCGCAGGGTGAAGGGTTCTTACCGCTCCGAAGGCGTTAGGGTAATCCTTGGTGGAGTCCTTTTAATGAATAACCCAGGGATGCTTTGTTAGTCGTTTATTAAGGGTTAATGATGTATCTTCTCGCTTTGGCATCTTTCCCAGCCTAAATCAAGCCTGCTTCATCTCATATGGATATGAAAGACAAACTGTACAGATTGAAAACATCTGTATACTGAGTGAATGAACCACATGGCAGCAGTGTCATGCAGAGATTTACTCAAAACTGTCCCCTTTTGTTTGACTTTAGAGGAACAGCACAAATAAATACAGTAGGTTCTGTTTAAACAAAGAGGACTCTGATCAATAGGGGTTTGTATAGCTTACGACCTTCAACCATAAACAAAAAAAGCGGGGTAAACCCCGCCTGTCTCAGGTCAATTGCCATCTTATTTACTTTATTACACCACTAATGTTCTAATCTGTCTTGCATTTGAAACGCTCTTTACAGGCCCTCTTGCTTTGCCTCTCCCTTTGCACCAGAGATAAAAGGGGAGGTTACATCTGTCACTCGGAGCAACCTGTGAGGAGGGTGGATGTGAGTGTGCCAGGGATTTTGAGTCCCTGTAAGCAGGGAAATCAGACAAACCCATTCAGGCAAATTGCAGATCCCAGTTAAGCTTTGGTTGGCACTGGAATGGGCTGCCCGGGGAGGTGGTGGAGTCCCCATCCCTGGAGGTGTGTAGGGACAGACTGGCCGTGGCACTCAGTGCCCTGGTCTGGCCAGTGTGGTGATGTCAGGGCACAGGCTGGGCTGGATGAGCTCAGAGGGCTTTTCCAGGCTCAACAATTCTATGACAGCTTTCGGTCAAGCATCAAGAAAATCCAAGTGAGTTGTGGCTCTGCATGACCAGACCCAGGCTCAAGAAGCAGAACAGAGGCAGTGCTAGATGGAAAACAGGGTTCATGCCTTCTGCGCTGCCACTCGAAGACGTTTGCACGTATCTGTTAGAGACCAACCCTAGCTGGGAGCCTTTTTTATGACTTATTTTTCATACCGTCTCCCCGCAAGATTAAGTAATTCCAAATAACTGAGGGGATGACACTCCTGCATGTGTTCTGCCTTCATATCTCTAAATAGCTAAATTAAATTGTAATTACTTTTTTTTTCTGGCACATTTTCTCATTTTCTGGAGAGGAGAGACTATTATCATCTCCTGCCTCTGTCCGGCTTTATCTTCCCCGAGTAACTTTTAATCCTTTTGGTCAATTCTAACAGAAGGCAGAAAAAACCCCAGCAAGTCACGGGGAAAATGTGCCTGTAGAGGTTCATGAAAATAGAGAGCAGGCTACAGGAGAAAGGCTCCAGTCACACCTTCCCCGCTGCAGCGAGAGGCCTCACCAGGCATCAGAGCAGCCGGTCAGGGCACACAAAGCCATCAGCCAGATTTAGTAGCCCTGCTGCTCAGTTATGAAGATCTTTTCCTTGCTGGTGCTGTTCCTGTTGCCATTAACTCCAGCATTTTCAGCTTTGGTGTTATCTGCTCTAATCTAGGACCTTATNGAGATGCTGGAGTGAGGGCTGGACTTAGTGATCCTGGAGATCCTTTCCAGTCATGAGGACTCTATGAAATGCTTGTGCTTCAAGTGCACCTTCTTGTACGATTCATAGAATCATTAGAGATTGGAAGGGACCTCAAAAGATCATCTAGCAGTCTGCTAGGGTGTCGGTGACACCACCCAGCTCTGTGTCATCAGCAGACTTGCTGACAGTGCACTCCAATCCCTCATCCAAGTCATTAATGAATTGACTGAAGAGGACTGGTCCCAGTACTGATCCTTGGGGGACTCCACTAGGTACAGTCCTCCAAGTAGACTCTGTCCCATTGACCACCCCTCTCTGGCTTCTATCCTGCAGCCAGTTCATGATCCACCTCACCACCCAATCATCCAGTCCACACTGCCTCCGTTGGGCCGTGAGGATGCTGTGTGAGACTGTGCCAGATGCCTTGCTGAAGTCAGGATAGAATTCACACACTTGGGTTGGTAACGGTGGGGTCCCTCTGGGCACATCTTTCCCTTGAGCTTTGAGAGATCTTTCTGGAGGTTGTTTGAGGGTTGATATTTTCAGTTGAAAAGAGCACCCAGGCTGTTTGCCTACCTGCCTTCTCGTTCCACTAGCCAGGTGACTAGCAGCATCTCAGCTGCATACCTCACTGGAAGAAAATCTTCCAGCCATTTAGGTTTTGCAACCGAACAGTTGTGTGCTTGTCTTACTTCCAGCATTTCTTCACAGTCCCCATTTAGGCCCAGAAACCAGAGCTGCAAGTTCTAGTCTCAGCAATAATGTCTCCCCCGTCATTAAATAATTGAATTAGTCCTGCAATCTCCAGCCTGGCAGTCAGAGACACTACCTCATAGCTGGTGGGTCGCTGGCAGCAGGTTTGGCTAAACCCTTTGGGGATGGCTAGTGGAGGCTCTTTCCTGGCAGGTCCCAGCTTGGTTTGTTAGGTCAGTGGGGAGACAGATGGGGCTAACCACGCCGTGCCCTTGCCAAGCCGCGTTGGCCAAGCCGGGTTAAGGTTTGGCTGTACCTTCCAGCGCAGCGTTAGGAACGCTGGAGAGAAGAGGTTCTGGTCCTTGGCTGAATAAGAGAAGCAAATTTAGGTAGTGGAGTCCTCGGGAGATGCTGTTTTGCTGCCCTCTAGGCAAAGATTAAACTTTAAAACGTGAAAAGTAGAGCAAATGCTGTCCTGAGCACACCGAGGCGAAGCGAGGGGTTGGGAAAGTTGAAAGGCTTTTTTTATGGGATTTCATGAAGGTGTGAGCAGAAACCCTCTAAAAAGATCTGGAAGCTCAGATAAGGGCTGATCCAGTGGTTTAGAACAAAGAATTATCAGTAGAGGCATCATAATGACAAAGTACTTTTATATTAAAATGATGTCATGTAATGGGCTGGAGAACAAGAAATAAAGAAGCCGTGCACATCTCCTTTATCTAAATAGTTGTTTTCTCAGGTGTTAGGCTGCACACTTCTCATACAGTCCCTGTCCTCTCATGGTAAAAAGCCATGCTTCGTGAAGACCGTGAAGCTGCTTGAATGTATGGCTAGTAGGCTTCATCTTGGGGATGCTCGAGTGCATGGCTCCCGAGGGAGCCATGGAGATAGGGAACAGGATGTAGGTGGAATGGAGAGTGTGTTGTTGCAGGGCTCTCTGTCAGGTACCTAACCTCATTTAAAAGTGTGTGAGCTGTTGTTGGAGAAGCTGCTGTTGTTATTCTTAAGAATCAACTCTATAATGTTCTGGCTCTGAATGCTGAGAGTTCTCCAGTAGGGCTTTTCCCCCACCCACCCCCCGAGGAGAAATCTTCACTTCTCCCACATGAAGAGCCACGCTGAGATCTGCCCATGGAAGATGATGTTCTAGAAGTGAGAATCACCAAGGCCCTTCCTCTAGATTCTCCTTTTAGAGATCCAGTGTGCAGCTTGGAATGAAATGCTTTAATGTTTGGAAGATAAAGGGTAATTGAGGCTGAACCACAGTGAGGGTAATGAAGCACTGGAACAGGCTGCCCAGGGGGGTTGTGGAGTCTCCTTCTCTGGAGATGTTCCAGACCCACCTGGTTGTGTTCCTGTGTGACTTGATCTGGGTGATCCTGCTGTGGCAGGGGGATTGGACTGGATGATCTTTCAAGGTCCCTTCCCATCCCTAATGATTCCATGAACCAGAGCTCCCTGTGGTTAGATCACAGGCTCTTAGGCAAGCTGTAGGCTCAGCCTGAGTGTGTATTGCAACAGTTCCTAGGAAGATGTTTTCAAAGGTTATTTGTTATGGGAAAGAAACCCAACAAATAAAACAAATAGTTGATCCAGAAGTGTTTACAAGTCTCATCTCCTAGACCAAAACATATACAGTGACCTGAGAAACAATCGAGTCTTGACTGCTACCCACACGGGGCAGAAAATGTTAAGGAGGTGGCAAACGAGCTCGAGTTCTTTCACTCGTGAATCAACACTGTATTGTACTGTGCGTGTTTGCTCCTCTTTTCTCTTCATGAGCAAAAGTTCAAAGCTGCTTCTCAGTTTATCAGGGTAAGAGAGTGTTTTGGAGATCATTTGGAGGATACCACCAGGCAGTAATCATTTCAACAGTGGTTTCTTTGCCAGTCTAGGGCACTGAGAGCTTGTTGGTGAGCTGCAGGAGAGCTGTGAGCTGCATGACCTTCCTCTGTTTGCTCAGTGGAGACAGGGCTGCATGCTTCTGTTGGATCTTTTTATCTGCTTATGCCAGTGGTGACCGTGACCCCCCCTGTCTTTCTCATCTGGGCTTGAGACTGACCCGCTTGCCTCCTGAGCTGCATTAGATCTCATTTGACTTGTATTTCTTTGGTGGCCAGGAGTGGGAATCCTTTTCATTCAGCCCTGCTCGCCTTAGGCAACTGTCAGAGAGGTACTGTCCTTTCTCTCGTCACAGTATCTACCCACAGGATGGTGAGTTTTAGTATTTGCAAGGTTTTCAGAGCTTTCAGCGTGTGCATAGTCTTCAAATGTGCTTCTTGTTCCCTGCAGACCTCTGCAAACAAGGACGTTAGAAGGTGCTTTTTTGTAGATACCTGCTCTGTTGTGCAGGGATCCCCATGTACTTCCCTTACCTTGTCCTGTGGTCCGGCGACCCAGAGCAGGAGCAGGTTAGGACTGTGCTCTGTTCTTCACCAAGGAGAATGCGGATGTGTAGTGAATGCATGCTGATAAATGGGTTTGTATAGCAAAACCAAAAAGACATCAACCTGCTCTTCTGCAGTGTCTGGGAGGATGCAGCTGGCTTGGGAAGAGCAGTCACTCGCTCTTCTCATAGTTCCGTAGTCTCACCAAGAGACACAGTGGAGGCTCCATCCATTGGGACATTCCGGGTCAGGCTGGATGAGGCTCTTTGGTCTTTTGAGATCATAGAATCATAAGGGATTGGAAGGGACCTCAAAAGATCATCCAGTCCACTCCCCCTGCCACAGCAGACACCTCTAGGGTTCCCCTAGCAGGTAAAGGCAGTGGCTCATGTTGCTTGCTTTGGTTTCTCTGTGTGATGATGTTGATGAGGCAGTTCATTCCAGATTGCATTTACCCCAACCACAAGCTGTTTGGTAGGAGACCTCATCAGTACTAGCAAGATTTCCTATTGCTAGTTTTAGGATCCCTTTCCCCTCTACTGCTGGAACATGAAACCTTCCAGCTGCCTCTCACCACTCTTTGCTCAGAGAGAAGAGAAAACACTACCAGTTTTGTAATTCCCCCATTCAGCACACTGAGGGCCAGAGCTTGGAGTCAGACTCCTGTTAAATCCAGGGATCCAAGCAGTGTCCCTCTGAGAGCTATCATCTATTACATTCTCACAAAGGAGCGACCTGATGTGAATATCTGCCTGCTCATTGTGCAGCTTCTTCTGTTAGATCTAGCAGGCCACAAGGTTCAATCAGCTACGTGGCCTTTATCTGTTCCATATGTACAGGCAGCCTCCTGTAGCTCCTATGTGTTTGCCCTGCACATGAGCTTTGAGGGAACCCGATGCCTTGAGACGAGAGAAACGCAGCGAACGCCTCAGTTTGTAAAAAGCCCCAGTTCAGATTCGACTCTGCATCACGAGCTGATGCCAGTAATTGCAATCTTTGTTTCGGAGATAGGGGCTTCCAGAGGGGTTTGTGACTCAGAGGGATTTTATAGGCATTGAAATGTGATGGATTAATTGTTAATAAAAGTTAGATTGGGTAAGTGAATACAAACATCATACTGAGCTTAGTGTTTACATTGGCTCCCAAACATTTTTCAAAGGGCCGTTTTGGACTGAGACGCCTGACTGAGAGTTATTTCACCGCAGAACAATCCGCGCTGTCAAAACCCAGCGCTTTCTTAGGGGATTGGGTTTGCATCGCGTTATCTCTATCTCCTCTCAGGATCTCACTGTGCAATAGTGACCTCTGATGTAAAGGAATCAGTAGTGCCACTCGCAGACCCCACCAGCCCAGCCTCACCGAGCTGTTAGAGTCCTATTCATCAACAGCCAGACAGCTCGGGAAGGCAGGGACACAGGCAGCTGGGAGACTGGGGAATTAGAGAACATAAAGTGGAAGAGCACAACACTGAAGGATCTGGAGCTGTTAATTTTTATAGCTGATACAGATACTAATATTTTATGAGGATTGGAACTCTGTATAAAGAAAGTAATATCCAGCCTTAGCCCTGTTTTGTTGTTGCTTTCGTGCAAAGGTAAAGCTGTCACTCGAATAGAGTGGTTGATATGGTTAACCCATGGTTAATAGACCTTCTCTTCATGGACAGACCCATCTTCACATCCCCTTCTGTCAATATTTTGAAAAGCAGATCTGGGGGTTCTAGTGGCCGGAAGGATGACTCTGAGCCAGCAATGGGCTCTTGTGTCCAAGAGGGTCAACAGCATCCTGGGGGGATCAGAAGGGTTAGCAGATCGAGACAAGTTCTTCTCCTCCTCTACTCTGCACTGGTGAGACTGCATCTGGAGTCTTGTGTCCAGTTCTGGGCCCCTCAGTTCCAGAAGGACACAGAGCTGCTGGAGGGTGTCCAGTGTAGAGCAACGAAGATGATGAAGTAGAACCCCTCCCTGATGAGGAAAGGCTGAGGGAGCTGGGTCTCTTGAGCTTGGAGAAGAGAAGGCTGAGGGCTGACCTCATTCATGCCTATAAATCTGTGAGGGGTGGGTGTCAGGAGGATGGAGCCAGGCTCTGCTCAAGGTCATCTGGTGCTAGGACAAGGGGCACTGGGTGCCAGCTGGAACAGAGGAGGTTCCCTATCAATATCAGCAGGAACTTCTTCCCAGGGCGGGTCCCAGAGCACTGGAAGAGGCTGCCCAGGGGGGTTGTGGAGTCGTCTTCTCTGGAGA
>VZRI01014139.1:86929-102974 GCA_013397515.1 Upupa epops | reverse complement strand
AGTGAAGAACTTCCTCCTCACATCGTGTAAATCTCCTCATCTCCTGGTTTGCTCCCCTCCCCCTAGTCCTGTCGCTACCTGAGATCCTAAAAAGCCCCTCCCCAGCTTTTTTGTAGTCCTCTTCAGATACTGGAGGCCACAATAAGGTCACCTTGGAGCCGTCTCTTCTTCAGACTAAACAGCCCCAACTCTCTCAATCTGGCTTCATAGGAGTGGTGCTCCACCACTCTGACTATCCTCGTGACCCTTCTCTGGACTCGCTCCAGCATGTCCACATCCTCCTTGTAATCCAGGTCCCTCTGGATGGCATCCCTACCCTCTGGCATGTCTGCTGCACCACACAGCTTGGTGTCATCAGCAAACTTGCTGAGGATGCCTCTGTCTATGTCAGCAACAAAGATGCTGAGCAAGACTGGTGCCAGGACTGATCCCTGATGGCCTCTGTGTGTCACTGGCCTCCACTTGGACATGTTCATTACCCACTTAGTGGTCCATCCATCAAACCCCTGTTCCACCAGCTTGGAGACCAGAATGTGGTGCGGGACAGTGTCAAAGGCTTTGCTCAGGTCCAGGGAAATGACATCAGCTGCTCACCCCTCATCCATTAATGTTGTGACCTGTTCATAGAAGGCCACCAGGTTTGTTCAGCCGAGCTACTTGGATTTTACTACTTTCTCCCAGAATTTGTATCACATAGTGAATACAATTCTAACCTCATTCACACTACCATTAGATTTCCTGTTCTTGAGTGGCTGATGAAGGGACAAAGTAGTCTGGTCTTTACTTACTGAAAATGAGGTGCATCATGGCAAAGTTCTATATTGGGTCGCTCAGTTCTTGCCTCCAGGCGGGTGTGAGCCACTTTCAGTGGATGCTCCTTTGCCTTTATGGATCTCTCCAGTAACAGGACTGTATCTTCTGTCTGAAAAATTTCCTCAAGGACCTGAACAAAGCAGAATGCTTTGTAAGCCATGCATACAACATCAGAAGTAGCCCCAGTGTTAAACACCCCTGTTGGAATTGCTTCCATTCTGTCATGTCATTTTGCTTCATTTAGGGGAGGAGATTACTAGTAACTCACATCAATTAGATGCATTTCTGTAATGTTTGCTTTATTGTGCCTTTAAAATGGTGTAACAGTCACAAAACTTTGTAGGAGAGCCAGGAGTGGCTCATACATCACATGAAAACAGGCATTGAAGTTGTTCCTGGAAAACCAACAATCAACATCCCCTGAGAAATCACCATCTCTCCCCTGTTATAAAACTAAGATATTTGTAGACAAATTGGAATACAAATTGGTTATGAGAAGAGAAGCACTCAGTTATTGTGACAGGGAGGTTAGGCACTGAATCACTCTAATGTGGAAATTCCAACTGTGCTTTTGTGATAACGCACTTTTCATAGAGGTACTGTTTATACTCTACAGGGACTTATTTCTATTTGGCTTCATTACTTGATTGTTTTTCAAATAGAAGAAATCTGATACGGGAGCATTTTGCTAAGGCACAATTCCAATAAACTGTCATTTTTCATTTAAACCTTCATGCAATCCTTTTTTCCTTTTGCTCATGAAAATTCAAAGCAATCAAACATGTCCCCGCTAAAATTGTTTCACACCCCAGGTGTTTTGTAGAAATCTGCTGCAAGCACATAGGAATATAAGCCCTACTGTAATATTAAAACTACTTAGTTTTGAAAACTCCAGTGGGGAAATACAGAGTGAGACCATCAAAGAGGCATAGCATCGAGTTTTAGTGCATGTTGTCACATAGTCACATTATCCCAGAGAGCCCCGTCAGTGTTTATCAAATGTTTTAATTGCTATCAGAAGAAGGAGAGAACTTGCAAGGGTAAGATGTTCAAGAAAGAAGGGAGAAAATGTTTGTATTTGGGTAACATTTCCCAGCCAGTTGATTATGACATTACTTAGATTTCTCAGGATTCATTACAGCCAACATGGTGAACCTCTTCAAGCTTTTCTGGTAGATGGCTTTAAAATAGAAGAGAACAAATTGAACTCATGTAGGTTCTCAGCCAGTCTGCTAAAATCAATAGAACTTGAATTTCAACAACCACCAAAACTGCAGTCACGTGATTTAAATGATGCTGCTATTTAGAGCTCACTTGCACACTAAGTTGTACCAGGAAGATGAGTGTGGTTTGAAAATCGAGTTAGTTCCTGCTGCTGAAAGGTTATTTATAGCCATAACCCCAAGAATTAAGGTTGCCAGGAACCTGCACCCCAGCCTTAAAGGCTTGATGACACTGTACAGTACCGCAATGTGAAGGATCTCCTGGCTAGCATTGTACAAACCAGTTCAACCCTTACAGCAATGCAATTTTCTAATAGATGAATCATCTTGGACCCTGATGGTACTGATACAGAGCCAGGTTTCTGTACTGCACTGAGCCCTGAGAGTCCACAGCTGGTTCTCACAGGGCTAACTCAGGAGCATCTTGACCTCCTAAAAAGCCTTTATCAGTTATAGACCTCCAAGAAAATAATCTGCTTTGTTATGAAAATAACACTATGAGGAAGAATGTTAAACTAACAATAATGAATTTCTCCCCATAACTTTATTCTACATTGGTTCCTCCTTATTGATGATGGGTTGGAATCCATCGTGAGCAAATTTGCGGATGACACCAAGCTTGGAGCCCGTGTCGATTTGTTGGAGGGTAGGAGGGCCCTGCAGAGGGACTTGGACAGACTGGAGAGATGGGCAGACTCCAACAGGATGAGTTTTAACAAATCTAAGTGTCGGGTCCTGCATTTTGATTATAACAACCCCAGGCAGAACTACAGGCTGGGAATGGAGATCTTGGAGAGTACTCAGGTAGAAAGAGCCTTGGGGGGTACTGGTGGACAGTAAACTTAGCATGAGTCAGCAATGTCCCCAGGTGGCCAAGAGGGTTAATGGCATCCTGGCCTGCATCAGGAATGGTGTGGCCAGCAGGGAGAGGAAGGTTATCCTCCCCCTGTATTCAGCACTGGTTAGTCCACACCTGGAGTATTGTGTTCAGTTCTGGGCCCCTCAGTTCAGGAAGGATGTCGAGGGGCTGGAATGAGTCCAGAGAAGAGCAACTAGAATGGTAAAGGGCCTGGAAGGTCAGCCCTACAAGGAGAGGCTGATGGAGCTGGGTCTGTTTAGCCTGGAAAAGAGGAGGCTCAAGGGTGACCTTATCACTGTCTATAACTACCCAAAGGGTGGTTGTGGTCAGGTGGTCTTTTCTCCCTGGACACTGGAGACAGGACAAGGGGTCACAGTCTTAAGCTCCGTCGGGGGAGGTTTAGGCTTGACATTAGGAAACAGTTTTTTACTGAAAGAGTGATCCAGTTTTGGAATGGGCTGCCCACATTGGTGGTTGAGTCACCATCTCTGGAGATGTTCAAAGTTAGGCTGGATGAAGTGCTGAGTGGCATGATCTAGATGTCAGATGTTTAGGGTTACTTGGTTGTTTTTAGGTTGGACTGGATGATCTTTAAGGTCTTTTCCAGCCTCATCATTACTGTGATACTGTGTTTTAGAGGAAATACTTATGCAGATAATCCAGAGCACTTTAGCTCTTTTTTTTGCAGAGGAACTATTTCTGGCAGAAATGCTCTGTTGGATCATTTTACATCTTGTCAACCATTCTACCAGGTACATGCAGTTATTTCCATAGATAAACAACAAGGGGGAAAGGCTGAATTATGTTAAATGTCTTAATTATATACCAAGCCTACACCCTTCCTTTTCCCTGAAAACTCAAAGGATTTGGGTCATCTGCTGCTCAGGAGCAGAATTTTAGTAGCTTGTGCTGTTGCCAGAACTTTGCTATTTATAACCTTCCTAAGGAAATGTAGTAGGAGTTAATCTGTGATGAAGGGGAGGTCCTGCTGTGAGGTAGGGTGTCCTATGAGTCCTATCCTTTGCTCCCACTGTTCTCTGCAATTGCTCACTAAGAACATCAACCTGTGGGGACATAGCGAGACTGTGAGGCAAAGAAGACACAGTGCTTTTAGAGGTCACCTGCTGCTCAGCAGGGTCCTCCTTTCCTGTGTTTGTGTTATAGCTGCTGTCACTGCAGTGGTGTTTCCCATGCCACATCTGCTTGCCTGCGAGCCAGCCAAATTCACCGAGACACAGTGCTGTTACCTGCAGGGGTACTGTAAGGATGTTGGCCTGTTACAATTTCGAGTGACTTGTAGGTAGATTCACTTTTCGTACATAAAAAGTGTAATTGGAAGTCAAAGTAACAAAGCAAAGCAGCACATATCGCAGCCTAGTACCAACTGGGCAAAGTTATGTCTAGCTTTCAGAAAGGATGGAGTGGCGCATTTCTACTTATGATGGAACAGAGGACATCCACTCTCAGTTCAAACTCTGGGCAGGACCAGGGTCGTTCAGGCTTTAAGCTTTGTTTGTAGTAACACTTTCTCTCCTGGGTAGCAGCTGGAAATGGTGATTCACCCTTGCAGTTAAAATCTACCAGTGAAACAACATAAAGCAACCCAGGGCACTGGGTTATAAATAAACTATGACTGTGAAGAAGGGATGCAATCCCAGGCACAAATACAGGCTGGGTTGTGAACAGATTAAGAGCAGCCTTGAGGAGAGGGACTTGGGGGTGTTGGTCAATGAAAAACTCGACATGAGCTGGCAACGCTCGCTTGTGGCCCAGAAAGCCAACCCCATCCTGGGCTGCATCAAGAGGACCATGACCAGGGCAGTTCGAGGGGGGTGATCGTCCCCCTCTGATCGTCCCCCTCTGATCTGCTCTCATGAGACCCCTTCAGGAGTACTGCATCCAGTTCTGGAGCCCCCAACACAGGAAAGATACTGAACTGTTGGAACATGAGGATGAGGGCCTTGAAGATGACTTGAGGGCTGGAACACCTCTCCTATAGGGACAGGCTGAGAGAGTTGGGGCTGTTTAGCCTGGAGAAGAGGAGACTGGAGAGATCTTATAGCAGCCTTCCAGTATCTGAAGGAAAGCTGAAGAGGGGTTGTTTACAAGGGCTTGGAGTGGTAGGACCAGGAGGAATGGGTTCAAGCTGGAAGAGGGTAGCTTTAAGCTGGAAGTCAGGAGGAAGTTCTTCACGATGAGGGTGGTGAGACACTGGACCAGGGTGCCCAGGGAGATTGTGGATGCCTCCTCCCTGGAAATCTTCAAGGCCAGATTGGATGGGGCCTTGAGCAACCTGTTGTAGTGGGGGGGGTCTCTGCTCATGGCAGGGGCATTGAAACTAGATTATCTTTAAGGTCCCTTCCAACCTGAACCATTCTATGAATCTATGAAGAATTCTATGCCTCTGTGAAAACAGCTCCCCAGAGCTGTGCTGCAGCTCACAAATGCACTTGTGTTACAGCAAGCATGGCATGGAGCCACTGTGCTGGAGCCACTGTCTGTCCTGTGATAATATGAATCATAACAACGTAATGTATTCAGTGAGTGGAGTTGCTGTAAGATAGCTTGTAGCCTCAATTAGTGCTAATTTCTCTAAACAGATTAAAGGATTGAATTAATATTTTCCACAAGATTTTTTTCCCCACCCTCTTCCTTAGAAAGCAGTACAGGTAGCTCACTTGTATTCTACACATAGAAGGAAGCATGAGCCCATCAAAGGAACTGCAGCATGTGCGCAGGAATGTGCAGTTGCAGCACTGAGGACGCATTGCACAGGTTTATTCGATGATCAGAGAAGAAATTTAGTGGTCTACAGTCTTTCAGATGAAAATGCTACTTCTTTGCCACAAATCCTTATTCTACAAGGATTGCCTACAACTAACCATGGTCATTGCAGTACTGTCTCTGTAATGGGTGGGTGACCTTTACTCTTTTCATTCTCCTTGCATGAAAAAGTAAATTACATGTCAGGAAAAAGCTGATTGTAACACAGATAGTGCTGAGCAGACTGCCCATGGACAAAGTGTTCTCAGTCATTTAGAAAGGCCATTTTCATGAAGCTGAGCTAGCAAAGAGAAGGGTGATTTTCTGAATCCACATGTTTCTCAAATACTTTTCTGAGGGTGTGGCCACAGTGCAAGTACAACCACCAGACCACAAACCCATGTATTTCAAACTCATCAGTAACACTTCAAGTGCATGAAGGTTGGTAATAATCAAACCTGTGAGGGTTTTCTGTTCCTTTACAGCATTAATGTTCTGTGCTGTCTGATTGCACCTGGCTGGGCTTTATTGCCCACTGTACATGTAGCAAACACATAGATGTTCCCTTAGAACAGAGGCAGGAGACTGTACTCTTGTCTGTTTTCAGAATACTAAGTGATGTTTGCACTTCCCCATAAACAATGGCACAGGACCAAGGCAGGACAATAGTAATCTTGCATCTACAGATGACTCAAAGTATCTGCAGTTTGCACAGCCTGCAAATCCACTCATGGTTAGTGTTTGAAAAGGGATAGCTCTGAAGTCAAAATACAAGATGTTTCTATGTATTGAGAAACTTTGCACTACCAATGCAAAGACAGCTTTTATCCCAAAGTCATCAAGAACTCAAGTTTGTTTCTAACCTGTGTAACTCTTGGTCGGTTCAGCATGCAGAAACTATGCTATTACCACACAATTTCTCTAGGTGCTTAGGAGTCCTGCTCCTAAAGGTGGGAGTAGTCTGTAGCATTTTAAGCACAACCAAGCCAACAGATTAGTGCTGCTGAGGAAACCTCTTCGTTCATTTGCTAAAGAAAAATAGTGTTCAAACCTGCCTGGGAACTTAAAATTCAAACATGAAATTATGACTCCCTCTTAAGCTGTGCTTGGCTGCCTCTTAAGGGATGTGGCTTAGGTTTGTTGTGTGTTCTCCAATTCTTTCTATCTGTTTTTTCTATTAAAAAGCAGTGTCATTTAAGACATACAAACTAAAATGGCCTTGGGGAACCACCTCCAATGCATCACAGGAGGTTTGTACCAACAGTTTTTGATTACTCATTCTGGCCACACACTGGATAAAATGGTTTCGATATCTGCCCTATGCAAGCAGATTGGTGGGAAGGATCACCAGATAGAGTTGCCCCAGCTGCATCATTTCTGGATGACCTCCAAAGTCAGGAAGCAAAAACAACTGATGAGCAGCATATTTGTAAAAGAGCGTGGTGAGACATCGGCTCAAGCAGCTGCCCACCCGGAAACTTGCCTTCCCAGGATGAGTCAAGTTGTGTTCTGTAGAATTCTTGAGAGCTTGGAGAAAACTGCACTCCTGCTGTTCTCTCACTTTACTGAGGCCATGATCCAGTTAGACCAAGGGAAAGAGTTACTGAAGTCACATCTCATCATGTAGTCAGGTAATCTTATGTACAACATAAGTGTTTTTAAAATGCTACCCTAGTTCACAGTTGATTCTGAGGTTGGCTTAAGCGCCTAGTGTCTGAAAGCAAGATGCCTCAAGCAGGTAACACAGTGGGAGAAACATTCTTGTGCCTTCTCACTGTATAGATTTCTTTACATGCAGTGTTTTCCCTCTCAGTCAGTTTTTAAAACTTTTAGAAATCTTTTCATATTTCACCCAAATCGCTTTGTAGAAGTTGCACATGTTGAGGCTATCACACCTATCTGAATAAACAGTGCGACTTTGTGGATAATTTCAGAGTATTACAACCATGTTACTTCAAAGTAAAACCATGACACCTCACAATACTTGGATTATGAGTATAACCCAGATCTCAAATCATAATGAATTTGCACAACAGTTTTCACTGTCACATCAGACAAATTCTTGGTAGAGACTATCTGTCCTTACTCTTGTTTGTTTTAGGGTTTGCATTTTACTTTTGAAGATTAATTGCCTTTTCTAGTTTGGGGTTGTTTTTAATGAAATGATCTCATGAATGACCCTTTTGTTGTGCTTCTTGTCTAGAAAAGCTACCACATATTTTCAGCTCTTTTTCCTGCAAGACAACCCTTTCTGAGTTTTACAAATATCTAAGAGCACTGCTGCCCTGAGCTGAATGCTGTTTGCTCTGCCAGGCCTGTGTGCATTGCCTGAGTCCAGATGGGTGGCAGGATGGAGCAGCAACAGTACAACAAACTGTTTCTCACAGATAAATGTTGTGGCAGCAAAGTCTGACATCCATACAGTCCAAGCTGCCTTACTCGAGCCATGTGTCCCTCAGTGTGAGAAAACATTGCTGTTATTTTGCCAATAAGGACTTGGACTCATGACAATCTGAAAACATCCTGATGTGCCACTGTCACTGCATTGTAACTTTAGCCTTCCCCACAGCGTGTTCCCCTTAGGCTAATCCCTGAAGCAGAGCATTGCTGCGGGGTGTGCTGAGGAGCAAGGCTTTTCGTACAAGTTTTCTCCATTTGCCCATTGTTTGCTCTCTGGCATAGTCCACACAAGTCATGATTTTATTAAACATGTACCTGTTTTGGTAGCATTTTTCTAATCCCTGTGCTCCTGGGTAATGGAAAAACAAAGCTCTCAGGAAGGAGGGTGGAAGGGACTCTGACTCCAGGCACTGAAACACTTCTGAGTACAGTGCAGGTGCTGGAGCTGGTAGGAACAAGCTGCTGTTTAGTTATGGCGTAAATAGTGGCCTATGTAAACAGGTCACTTGCTCTCTGAGTTGCCTTAGTTCCAGAGCTGATGTATGTAAACATCCTGCCCTACTGGTATATCTCTAGGAGACTGAAGCCAAGTTAACTATTTATGTTAATAGTGACTTCCTAGCAAAGAGATGCCAATGTATTAACGAGAGGCTGGCAGCATGATTAAAGTACATTTGTGTACTTTTATCCCAGACGTGAAGTACAAGTCCCATGACATTTCTTGGCATAAGCTGGGTCTTTCTCAGGGCATGTTGAAGATGACATATCACCCTCTTTTACACTGAATTGCATACAGTGGTTTGGTAGCCGGCAGATCTTTTCCTAGAGCCACACTGAGCCTGACCAGAATCATAGGCTGTGAACAGACTATTGCAAAGGATTTGCATTCCCGAATGACCAAATTCTCTGTGAGCCCAGTGATGATGAAATGCAGTGGAGCTGAAATGACTTCTATGATTTATCATCTAACCCTTGGCCAAACACCTAGCTAGAGCTTCTATGCTACTGCCCCCAGCACCTCACATTTCCAGGGTTCTGCCTTCCAAGTTCTGGATGAACCCCATATTGTTATGACCAAGATTAATCTCAGAATCAAGTGAGGCAAATGAATCATACACTTCTGAAGTTGTGACAGAAATTAATTTTCAGTACTGGGATTCAGATGAAACTCCAAGTAGAATAAAGGGGTAAAGATAACATCTGATCTGCCCCAAGATGTCTCTAGGGTGCTAAACCATCCCTCTGACTAAGGGCAAATTTTTGTAGATTTATATTGGAAAAACCCCACAATGGGACAGTAGACAGAAACAGGCAAATGCTACAGAGTTGTACCACATGAGATGTCTGATACTAGAAATCAAATGCATGAGTCTTGTCTGGACTGTTTTAAACATAAGAAAGAGGCAAAGACTGTGCCAAGCAGCGTGAAAGTTAAGGGTTGAGAAAATTATTTAAGGAGCAAAGATCAGTTTTTCTAATGCCTACTAGGAGAAGTCCCCTGGTGCATCGGTGCTCCTGGATGTATAGTTAAGAAAACTAGTTGAACTCTTTTTCTGAAAGCTGTATTTTTTTTCCTTGGACTCTAATATGGTGTGCAAGCTTTCTACA
Source organism: Upupa epops (assembly GCA_013397515.1). Lineage (NCBI taxonomy): Eukaryota > Metazoa > Chordata > Aves > Bucerotiformes > Upupidae > Upupa > Upupa epops. Next base: position 93,308 of record VZRI01014139.1, on the reverse strand, counting down.
GTGTGATCTTCAGTTACATTCTATGACAGACGCTCAATCAGTTGCAACAGGAAAATTTCTGGATTCTGTTATTCAATGGTATTTCACCAGCTTGAGGTAAATGATGCAGGAACATGCTAGTAACTGACATACAAGATCACCAGCAGTTCTAGAGGCAAACAAATACAGATGGACTGCTGTGCAGTTATTACTCTGTACAGTTTGTTACCTCCTTAGGAGGAGATGGAAGAGCTGGAAATACTTCTGTAGATAGACCCTTTGAAAACATATGTTATTAACTACTGTTGAATTAGAGTATCAACCCGACAACCTTCCACTGAACAGGGAAGGGGGAAATTCACAGCTCTTCAGAAGCATAAAGAACTGCACACAGAATTCCTTAGCTTGCCTGGGTAAAGTCAGAATTAATAAAATCTTGTTCATTCCTGTATTTTTATTGCTGTTCATTGGTTTTCAGGTAACAAATGAACAGTGCAAGACTCTTCTCCTTCCTCTTGTCCTTTGAGGAGTGGTCATAAGCAAGAGAACTAGCAGGACTTCTGCTATGTGACTTCACATACATATTAACCAGCTCTGTAAATTGCATTTCCCTTACCTTTGGCAACACTGACCAGCCTGAATTACTCTTCACCAGCAGACATGGTTTCCTTCTCTGTAGCACTGAGTGGCTCTGATGCAACGGTACTACTATAGAGTTTGTAATGAGTAAAGTATCTCTGCTATGCATGTACTGAGTAACTCAGCAGTAGTTCTCGGAGTGCAATACAAATTATTCTTTATAAAAATGGGCTTACTTGAGTAATTGCTGGTTAATGGTCTAACAGTATAGAGTTTTTTCTATTACATACCAGCTGTCAGCAAGTCTGTCATAGTGTCAGCTGAATCATGACAAGATCCCTACTCATATCATAGAATCATAGAATGATTAGGGATCAGAAGGGGCCTAAAAAGATCATCTAGTCCAATCCCCCTGCCACAGCAGGACACCTAGAGCAAGTCACAGAATAGAACATTATGGATTGGAAGCGACCTAGAAACATCATCCAGTTCAATCCCCCTGCCACAGCACGATCACCCAGACCAAGTCCAGGCGGGTTTCAAACGTGTCCAGAGAAGGAGATTCCACAAACCCCGCCCCGGGCAGCCCCCTCTAGTGCCCCGTCACCCTCCCTGGGAAGAAGTTATAGAATCACACAATCGGTCAGAGTTGGAAGGGACCACAGGATCATCCAGTTTCAACCATCCTGCCATGGGCAGGGACACCCACCCTAGACCAGGCTGGATGGCCAATTCAAGGATGAAGAGCTATAGATGGTTAGATCACATAAAATCTAAAACTACATTCTACTATCACTACATACTACTACTACTACTGCTATAGAAAACAACATTCAAGATCTTTCATGCTTTATAAACAGGGGAAATGAAAACATTCTTATATGTGCTGCGACTTCACATGTATTTAGCTGGTTAGTTTGTACTTTCCTAATAGTCCCTAAAAATAATCTGAAAAAAATCTTAAAACAAACAGAATGGCAGGAAAACTCTATTGTTTCCAAATGTGTATTGAAAAACTGACTGAACGTGGAAGATTCTTAATGGAAGAACTTGCTGAACTCTGGCAGAAGTTGTATGAAAGTAATCCAGTAATTCTTGCTAGTTTAGCACGATTTTATCAGTCAGTACAAAAGCAGCACCTCTGGTTAGTTTCAGAGTGTATGTTTCAAAATACCAACTAATACCCATCCAACACATCACTTATTTCAGCAAAGCTTAATGAAAAGGCAAAAGATACTGAAAAGGATAGAGATTAGAACAGACCTGTCACCTTCTGTGCCATCTCTGCTTTGTCTAATATGAAAACAAAGGTAGAATTACTGTCTGAAAAAGCTCATTGTCTGACTCACTCTGAAATACCAGACTGGTTTTGACCACTGCTAATTCAAACTTCAGTTTAAAGAAGTGGGAATGTATTTATCAAAAGGGAATGAAAACTTGGAACTTGGATGTCAGAGGTAGACTAATGGCAACCTGCACATAAATACATTTCAGTGAATTTGGGACTCTTCCCTCACTACTCCTCTAAAGATGACATATGTGCTGCTGCTTGGGGGTCTTTGTATTTACACACTTTCCAAACTTAGTTCACTGTTTAAAACTTTAAACCAAAAAAAGCTCCAGGTACTATTTCTGTATCAGGAGATGGCCAGGGAATGTCATCAAGAACTATAATGTATCTTTAAAAACTAAGATACTTTTCCCCACTTTAAACACGAGTGTTGCAAATGAGTGTACACGGTGTGTGAGTATGGAACAATAGACAGATGTTACGTGGTTCCTTTTAAAAACCTGTCACCTTGTCAGGCTGTCTGTCTCAGTAAGTTCAGTTTGAAGAAAGGGAACAAAGGTACACCTTTTGAGGAGACCCTTATTCAGAAAGAATGTTAACTCTATGTCTTTTGGATGCAACTAAGATAATCATAGAATTATTAAGTTAGAAGACAATGTCAAGATGATCCAGTCCAACCATCAACCCAGCCCCAACCCTGCCCACTAAATAAACCCTGTTCCCTAGTGTCATGTCTACGCATGAACACCTCCAGGGATGGCGACTTCCCCACCTCCCTGGGCAGCCTATTCCACCTCCTGACCACTCTGTCAGAGAAGAAATGTTTCCTGATGTCCAATCTAACCCTTCCCTGGCACAACTTCAGGCCGTTTCCTCTTGTGCTATTGCTGGTGACTTGGGGAAGAGACCAGCCCTCTCCTCTCTACACTCTTCTGTCAGTTAGTTGGAAAGACCAATAAGGTTTCCCTTCTGCCTCCTTTTCTCCAGGCTAAACAGACAGTTTCCTCAGCCTCTCCTCAAATGACATGCAGCTGCCAACATTAGTGAATCTTACCTTGGCCAGCTGCGCTTCAAGTTTGTTCTTTGCATCAGCTACTTCAGCAATACAATTATTAAAGCCAAGTTGGTGCTGATGAACTGATTCCACATCTCCTCAGATGTGCTCTCCAGTGCAATTTCTGTATCCTCTTGGAACTTGACATGGAGTGGCCCTTGCACGTTGAGAGCACCTGATGTTGTCTTCACTGAATTTAGCCCACGTTGCAGGAACTGAAAAACTAGCAAGACATTTCAAATAAGGGGAAAATTTAAAAATTACTAGATGAGGTGAGCTATATTCTGCCAGTGATAATTACACTGAATTGCACTGTGTCCATGCTTTGGAGAGCTATTGTTTCAACAGTGTTTCCATGCCTTGTCATATGTGTCACCAACACAGCATCTTTCTGTCTTTAACCAGCAAGGCAGCTGTCTTATTTCATACCTGCTGTATCTCAGCTGAAATGCTATTCATTTCTGTGTCAAGTTGCACAATGCTCATGACTTTGGTAGATTATTGATGCAGCATGATCTTCTGTATATTGCATGACATCATATTAGATTCAAACACCATCATCTACATTTGTGAACTCTCAGCATCTACCCTGGGGCGCTGTGCCACCAACCACCAGAGAACAGACAGACTAGCTGAAGTAAAAGTAGGAAGACAACTATGATTGTTCTATACCTCTGCAGACAGTTTTGTCTGCTATCAGAGCAGCGCTAGCTCATTAGCTATATATAATTTACATGATAAAGCATGTGGCTCTGGACTAGTAGCCTTCATCATTAGAAGGAAAATTGATAAGACATTGCCTTAAGACTAAGGAGAACTAGAATCTTTCCCAGCCCCAACACTGTCCTGCTGTGTCTTTTGGATAAGTATCTCCATTTTTTTACTTCTCCATGGTTTAAAATGAACACTTCTGTTTTACCTTGCAGGACTATTAAAATTAAATGTAGTGACATCTCACAGAAAGTATCTACCATGGCAAAGCCCATGAATATTCAGAGCAAGACTGAATATAGGGCTTATGCACTGCAAAATGCCAGCCATGAATGTTCTTGCTACAGTGTCCTGCATGTAAAAAACAAACTTAGGGATGCTTGGTTTCATGTCCAAGTTTCAAAGACAGGCATCATCATTACTCTCATAAATCCCAGACTCAGATCTTTCCAAGCCAGCAATCTTCAGGGCTGTAAACTTGTAGCCTGAGTCTCTGGCTTGAAAACTGCTGATGCATCGTAAGTTAAATTCACCATTTTCTTTAGTATATTGCTTAGCCTGCTCTCTTCACCCAGAAACATTTAGTATATCTTACTTATCAAATTGAAAGGCTGAAATCTAAGGTGTTTCAGGTAATCAAGCAGATAAAGCAGTAAAGTGCATAAATCACTATATTAAATGCTCTTGCAGCTACTGATCCAGACCATTTCAGTGTACTTTCTGCAGGGTATTTGGTTTGAAGATACTTTTTCCCTCTATGGTCTGATGCATTATATTAATTTTCTCATCATAAATTATATTCCAAGTAAGCTTCCGTCTTGACTCTCTTCTTTTTCAGACTGATCTTCACCTGGCTGGCTCTGTTAGGGCTGAGAAAAACTGCTTTGCTCCCAAATGCTTCAGGTATGTCTCACTTTGACAAACAATCTCAGGAAAACGGCAGTGCAAGATAGCATTTCTCTGGATAATGGTTTGTGAGAAGAGAAGGGGTCTATAAAACTTATCCCCGTTAATATGGTTTTAACTATAGCTGACAAGAATAATTTTATTCATTGCTAATCCTAAAAGCAGGTAGTATTATTAGAGTCAGCAGAATGCCTGCCAAGGTTCCTTCAGCTACGCCCTCATTTCACTAGCGAGTCAGGTGTTCTTTTCATGACAGACAGAATGTAAGCAAACAAATAAGGCTGGTTTTTGTTTTAATCCTTCCAGTAAGCTGCTATCATTTCAGAAATAGTTTTTGCAGAAAACACTGATAGTCCGTGGTGTAGAATTGTATGCTGTTCTACCACATTGCAACTCATTGCACAGCTCAGATGAACTTTTATTTGATTGGATGTGGTTTGGAAACCACCATAGATTATTGTAAATCAAAACCAGGAGACATCTGCACAAAAGAGTTTGAGGGCAAAGAGTGAGCCGCACCACACCTATGAATAAATCCTTGATGAGGGATACAGCTCACTGTGCATCACTGCTGCATGTGCTGCACACTATCAGCTTCTGCCTGGGCCCAGCAATGGCATCTGTTGGGAGGCAGGGAATAATTGAGGGTGACAGAGGGTGTCACACCAAGGAAAAACACGGCCATATGGAAAGAGAGAAGACACTTCTTTCTGTATCTCTTCTCAAAGACAATGCTAGGACTTGTGCTCCAGCAGGGAGCACAGGAAGAGAGGGCTACAATAGCTACTCTACTCACCTCTCATCTGTTTTTAACACTCCACAGTAAAAGTTGAAGCTGTCTGATGTGTTCCTCAGCTTAAAGCACTTCTCATCTATACAATAGGCTGAGTGTTTGTCAGAAAGACCCTGTTCCAGAGCATGCTGTGCTTCTCTGTTGATGCTGCAAAAGGGAAAGGCTTCCTTTAATCTGACCTACCTTTAACACTGTTGTGTTGAACAGTTAAGTGCTTTCACTGGCTTCCCAAAGTGCTTCATTTTCTAGTTTGTTGGCATTTACAGTGGCTTGAAAATGCCTGGTGCTCTATTTTAGCTAAAGGTAGCTGCTCTAACAGGCATGTCTTCTAGCCTCTAGTGAGTGTTCCCCAAAGAATTGTATTTGAATCCCTGCATTTGGTAATGCTTGTCATGTTGATGACAGACAGGTACAAGGGTGAATATCAAGGTATAGTAGTTGTATAGTGGCACAAAGGAGCCACGGGGGAGCACAGTGGAGTTGGCTTTCAGTGAGAACATTTATGCCAGCATATCTGTGAGAAAGAAAGGGGCAAAGCAGAGATGATAATCAAAGGGGACAAAGTGAAATTGTATGTTACTGAAAACCCTTTTAAGTATTTCTATTCATCTTAATCACAAGGAAGAAATTATGTTGCTCCATCTATACTTTCTTACCCACAAGGAATTTCTAGGGTAAATTAATCTCCTTCGGCTCTTCCAAAAGAGGGGGGGAAGTCTTTCCTCATAAGGGAGGTGCTCTACTTCCTTCATCATCTTTATTGGACACTCTCCAGCAGCTCTGTGTCCTTCTTGAACTGAGGAGCCCAGAACTGGACACAATACTCCAGATGAGGTCTCACCAGTGCAGAGCAGAGGGGGAGAAGAACCTCTCTCAATCTGCTAACCACCCCCCTTCTGATGCACCACAGAATGCTGTTGGCCCTCTTGGCCACAAGATCACATTGCTGGCTCATAGTCATCCTACTGGCCACTAGGAGCCCCAGGTCCCTTTCTCCTACACTGCTCTCCAACAGGTCAGACCCCAACCTGTACTCGTCCCTGGGGTTGTTCTTGCCCAGGTGCAA
>VZRI01014139.1:37993-80912 GCA_013397515.1 Upupa epops | reverse complement strand
GCATCATCGGTGCCCTGGCGGCGCTGCCTGGGCAGCGGGGCCCGGCGGCAGGCCGACTCCCCAGCGCCGCTGCCAGCCTGCAGCACCCCTGCAGGCGCGCACGTGGCAGATCACCCGGGGTCCTCGGCACCGCTGCCGCTGCCTCCCGTCGCTGCGAGTGCCAGGGCGGCGGCAGTGGCCCAGCCAGCAGTGGTCCAGCCAGCAGTGGTCCAGCCAGCAGTGGCCCGGCCCCATTTGCGCACCGGAGAAATGAGAGAGAGAACGGAGGGGGGCGGGCGAGGCGGAAGGGTAGAGGGTAAAAAGAGGAGAAGAAGGGGAAGGAGATCCTTCCTTAAAAAGGAAACGGGTTTATTTTAAAACAGGTGCTAGACCATAGCAGAAAGACTTATGTGATGCATTACCTACAGACAGCGTCACACTGAAACACCGAACTTGGACAGCAGTAGTACAATACAGGGTAACGTGTCATATGTGTTCCACTTCTTGAGTGGAAAACTCCAGTTTAAATTCTTACCACATCCTTACACCCTTCTCCTGCCTAACAGTGCTAGATTTGGTGTTTGGAATTACAGGGGATTGAACAAACTTGAATGACAGAAGCTGAGGGCGATTTCAGTGTGACCACGTCAGGTCTGTATGCAGCCTGTGTTCGCTGAGAGGAAGCCTTTCCATCTGTACACTTCTTGTTTTCTTTATAATTTCATTTTCCACACAGTTAGGTGCAAAGAACATGTGTCTGCAGGAACTATTTGTGCCTGGCCTGGAGGTTTTACCTATTTGATAGGTAAAAGCTATTTGATATTTAGTTTCTATTTTATAGCTATGGACTATCATACCTCACAAAGGACGTAAGGAGCAAAGGCAGTACCCTTGCTCTGTTGAGATTAATGAGAAAGCTAACACAAAGTTAGGAATGTGTTGCAGTTGGCCTTCAGTCTGTATGTCCTCTCAGCTTTCTAGTTGTCAGTGGAGCACCTCTTGGTGGTGGAGAAGGAAAGAATGACATGGGCTTTGAGATCTGACTATTTTGGATGACATTAACAGGGCAATGGATGTGAGGAAGAACCAGATTTAACTAACGGTATAACAGCTTGTTTTGCACAAAATGGAGTCATTCACTGTTAGCTGTGTTTCTTCCTGTGTGTACTCACACTCTTACAACTGACCGACAAACCACAATTCTCATGGCAGAGCTGTTTCCTGCTACCTAAGTGTCCTCTCTGCAGGGCAGCTCTAGGAACACAGAGAATGCATTTTACGCTGGATCGAAGCCAAATCTTTAACAATGCTCAATTTGAAAGTCTCCTGAATAAACTGGCTCTGTTCCTCAGCCTTTGTTTTGTGTGGGTGGTGGCTTAATCTAGATACCCACAAAAGTCAAGCTGTGCAGGCATGTCAGGCTAATCTGTGCCCACGCTTACTTGAAAGTGAAGCAGTTTTCACTGAGCTTAGTCTTCTCACATTCAGTTTCTCTCCTTCAGTTAAAATAGTATCTCTTGGCTATTGTGTCAACCCATTTATGCAGCAGTATGTTCCTACAGATTTTGAAATAATGGGAAACTTTATTGGAACACCAGATTGAGAAGGAATATACAGGCTTCCTTGTGATATTACAGTATCACAATATCACAGTAATGATGAAGCTGGAAAAGACCTTAAAGATCATCCAGTCCAACCTAAAACCAACCAAGTAACCCCAAACATCTGACATCTAGATCATGCTACTCAGCACTTCATCNGTTACAGACAGTGATAAGGTCACCCTGAGCCTCCTCTTTTCCAGGCTAAATAGACTCAGCTCCATCAGCCTCTCCTCGTAGGGCTGACCTTCCAGGCCCTTTACCATTCTAGTTGCTCTTCTCTGGACTCATTCCAGCACCTCGACATCCTTCCTGAACTGAGGGGCCCAGAACTGAACACAATACTCCAGGTGTGGTCTAACCAGTACCGAATACAGGGGCCACACCGTTCTTGATGCAGGCCAGGATGCCATTAGCCCTCTTGGCTGCCTGGGGACATTGCTGACTCATGCTAAGTTTACTGTCCACCAATACCCCCAAGGCTCTTTCTACCTGAGTACTCTCTAAGATCTACATTCCCAGCCTATAGTTCTGCCTGGAGTTGTTATAATAAAAATGCAGGACCCGACACTTAGACTTATTAAAACTCATTCATTAAAGATATCTCACTTTGAGTTCTTAAATGAGGATAGTCCTGTTGTACATGACTATAGAGAGGGCTGGCTGGTCCATCTGGCAGACCAATGCCAAATGGTGGCTTCTGAGGGGAATTTATCCAAATACAGAGAAAGTTCTAGAAATAATTTGGGTTTGTGTACAATGTATAACTGCCAAGCACAGCCCAGGGGTCCTGGTGATGTGCCATGGAGGCAGGAAGATCTGTTACTGAAAACTTCACAACACAGCAAACATTTATTACCCCACCTTGGGACAGGACTTTAGGTGTCAGGAGTGAGGAACCCTGGTGCTTTGTTTCCAGCAGCAAAAGCTGTTACCACTAGTAACATCTTCCTCCTTGTCTATGCCTTTGTATGGACACAAGGGAGACTTTTCTCTTGCTTCTGTTACTACCAAACCATAGAATAAAGCATGTGATTTGCATTTCGTGTACTATTTTTATCATGTATGAAGAGTAATATTAATGTTGAGCTGTTCAATATTGATGATAGACATACCCTATTTATGAAATATTGACAGTTGACCAAGCAAAGGAACACAAATTATTTGGGAATTCTTATCTCCTGAAAGCCTTCAACTGTATTTCTAGAGGTTGGAGGCTTTCCCAGTTCACACAGCTACTCACACAGCTAGAAATAGTTTCTCTTTTCCTTATGCCAAGAATTCAATTAAAAAATATGTTGCAGGAGGGAAGCTCTTCTAAGAGAGCTGTATTCTTCTCTACGGTTCTTGACAGAGAACTAAAAAGGAAATAAATGTTTGTATGAAAACAATGCCAGTGAAAAGGCAGCCTAAATCAAAGCCCTGAATTTGAAAATTTGGGAGCTTTGGGATGGAGTGATGGTGCTGAACTACTGTTCTGCACATCACAAATTCCAGCTTCTTCCTGATGGTTCCTTCACTTAGCAATGTTCTCTCTAAGACCTCAGCCCTGCTTTTGGATGGAATACATCGTCAGGGTATACAGCACTGAACTTGTCCCAACAGTATGAACTCCTGCTAAGAGTGGATCTATGACACTTGGTGCTCTCCAATTTGCATGAGAATTGCATCAGCAATTCCCTGAGATTCAGTTGCCATCAGCAAGAATGAATTTTTACTAAGTACTGCAAAAATAACACTGTACAAAACTCATCTTCTGCAACCACACCTGACCAGAAGAGACTTAGTGGATTCCTGTAGGGGAAAAACACTCAACAAAGAAACACTCTTGTCCTTCATTAGTGTTCTCTATACACACAGAATAGCTCAGTTTGCTGATAACACACATCCCTTTTTTTAAAAGTAAACAGTTTTGTTTATGGAAGTCTCCTCCTTTTTCAGTACCCCAGACTTGGTCTGTAAGTGCAAAAAGACTAGAGAACACCCACTGTTTGCCCATGGATACTGGAGAAAACCTGGATAGCTCTGCATTGACCTACTATGTAAATGAGTTTACACCGAGCCTCCAGATTGTAGTCAATCCTAGTTGTGGTGGGAGTATGTCAAAAGAAAAAAACAGCTCTAACAGACAAAGATACTCTGATAAATCTGAGAATCTGAGAATCTCTTTAAAAAACCCCAATACAATATAAACATGTTTTCATTAATTACTGTACTCACACACAGCTAGACATCAAGAAGCCTGATATAGTGTATTCCAAGATATAAAACTAGAATCTAACACATTTCTGTAATATTTGACAGATATGATCTGTTTCCTAGTAGACTGCTGCAGAAAAGACCAAAACCCATCTCAACCCTGTTTCAAACAATGAGATAATTTTAGTTCCAGACAAGCTATTTCCTAACATTATCTAAACTATAGCTCATAAAAGTTTATGGACTCAGTCTCCAAACAGAGTAAGACAATGAATCTAAGTATTGCCACTAGTGATAATTCCAGATCGCTGCCACAAGGTTACTTATTCCAGTGAAGGTATCTTATTTGACCCAAGTCTACTAGAAGTTTATTTTTTTTTTTTTTGTTTTTTCTTTTTAAAATTTAAAACCCCAGCAAAGCAGCCGGACATGTCAGGTACCCACTAAACACCCTACCCAGAATTTGCAGATGGTGTCCCCAGCCAGTGTATGACAACTCCTTTCAGCATAGCTGCTCACCTGGGTAAGACCTAGCGTGTGCTTTCTGCATAGGATATTAAGGTGTGAATAACAGGAGACAAAAACTATCAAATTCCCAACTAGCACCTAGTTGTTGGGAATTGCAGTTTGGGAATACAGTTGCACTTTTCTATAACATTAGCATTTCCATAACATATTTTCATTTTATTAAAGAGAATAGCAAGGGAGGGATCTGTCATCACCTGCTTCCTTCCCTCCCCCCATTCCCACTGGCACATTCTGGCATTTCCATTTGTACCAGCAGTCAAGGAATGTCCAGTTCTACATTCATTCATGGCACATGTGGAGCCAGCACAATTGCTCTGAGTAGCCTGTTCCAGCATTTTAAAACCCCCACAATTAAAAAAGCTTTTTTCCTCAAGTTTAAATAGAATTTCTTAGATTTTTACAGGAGGATCATTTCTCTTCTCCCAAGTAGAAGTGTTATTTACAACAGACTTTCACACTGGTCTCAAGAACCTGGGATTTCCAAGTACATATCTCACTGGTAAAGACCAAGTGTGAAGAAGGCTTTGGATATCTCAGCCCTTTCCATGTTGCTGTCACCCAGAACACTGCCCCATCCACCCAATGGGACCACACTTCCCCTAGTAGTTTCCTTTTGTTGCTAATATACATGTAGATGTCATTCTTGTAGCTCTTCATGCACTCTTTGAGATTCTGTCTTTCCTGACTAATCCCTCATGCTTAGACAGTGTCTCTGTAACTCTCCTGGGTGCCCTATCGCTGCTTCTACCTCCTGTACGCATCATTTTGATGCCGGAGCTTTGTCAGCAGATCTTAATGCATCTGTGCAGTCCTCCTGGCACCTTCGGTTTATTTCCTGCCCATTTTAATGGCTGTTTTCAAGCTCACCTGAAGCCCAGGGGTGCAATCCAACTCTATCTTGCTTCTTTTCAGAGCCCAATCTGCAGAACTGTGTTCCTTGGAAGAAGAAAAAAGTTTACAAAAAATCCATGGCTTGGCTATCTCATGTGAAGTTTATCTTCTCTTCACAGTAGGCCTTTTGAATTTATAATTCAGACTCATCCTGAACTCATGCAGATCCTTGCTTTTGCCTCAGAACACAACTGAAGCTTATTTGTGTATAGCAGGAACGCTGAGGAGCTCTCCCAAGGTCTCAAGGTCTGTACTTTTCACTCAGCACAGCCACAATGCAGTAATCACGGATCAGAACACATAATGGTTTGCTCGCACACAAAACAAGTGGTCAGAACCAGAATGTTCCCACAGCAGTTAAAACTGCAGACAGTGCGAGCCCCAGGTAAGATGGGCAATACAAGGGGTGTACAGACCAAAAGGAGGGNCAAAATTACCATCATGTGTTTGCCTAACACAGCACAACTCCTGAGAGCTTTCAGGAAGCAAAACCAAAGTGCCCAATCTAGACCATGTTCAGCACAGATTTAAGTTGCTGTCTCCTTAAATCCCAATAAGAGAATTTTCTGTTCGATTATGACATGGGCTGTTTTCAGCCCGCAAGCAGCTGTGAGTTATGTTTGTCCCTGCACACAGAGGGCTGGGCTCAGTTTCACTGTGAGAGGAAGCACATGGAACAACACAAGCTATAGTCTATATAGTCATCCAATCTTTATTTACAAACTATCATGACATGTTCAGCCTATTTCTCCATTTATTACGCCTAAGTTCTTTAAAGAAGGAAACCTATCCCAAATAGATTACAGGCTTCTTTTTTCAAGCCAAGGGATTAGCTTTACAGTAAAGGCACAATGACTTCCAACAATGAGAAACAAATAACCAAGAACAGAAAAGCTTTACTGTGAGAATGTAAACCCGCAAATCTTTCTTCTAATACAAATTGCCTTGAAGTATTAAAGAATGGTAGAACGTTCAGTATCATTGAATTATGATGCCACATCATGTAAGAAAATGTTTGCTCTTCTCAAATCATAAAATAACCACTGGCTCCTTATTATGTGCATTACTGGTTCAGATCTGGCCTCTGGCCTCAGGCCTGCTGAAAACCATGCTATAAAACCAGCTTTCTATTAAAACACAGTCAGGAGAATAAGATACAGGTGATACTGCTCTGAGAATTGTTTGCAGAAGGAAAGAGCCTCCTAACCATTTGGACTTTATCAGTTCTAGTTATTTTTCAGCTGGAATCCACAAATGTTTATCTATTCTTCCTCTGATGTCCTTTGATCTCTTATGTTTTTATGTTTAAAAGCACAGATAACATTCCTGTACCCATATTAGACAAATAAGTATAGAGAGGACAACACAGGGTTTGAACTTGTGTTTGGGTTTTCTCTCAGTATTTATAAACATCAAGGCAGCCCTTCACTGGTTGTCAATGCAAAGAAATTGAAGCTTATGTAACCCCCCATGCTGCTTCAGGGTATTTAATGTGAGACAGACCACTGCCATACAAATGAGGCTCTCAGTCAGTTGTTTGTGGGAGTTTTAGGTTTGATTTTTTGCTTTGCTTTATTTAAAGGCATTTAGTGTTGTATGACGATCACCACAGCCTCCAATATTGAATGGAATTTTTAAAGCATAAGAAAGATGGAAGGGAAATATGTGTAAATAAACAAGACAGAGGGTTTCTTCTGGCGGTAAATATCTGCGTGTTGCGATACAAACTTCCCTAGGAAAATTCAGCACAATAAGACTAGGCTTTAAACAAACAAAAAATTGTGATGAAAATTATCTTCAGGTCAGAGGGCAGCATGTGAAGTCTGATAGATGGAGGGACAATGAGAATCAGTGAGTCCATTACAATTATTTCACAACCAAATGAAGGTGGCCCAGCAAGAGCAGCTTGCTACAGTGACACTGTAGGGTACTAAGCCACACAAACTGACACACTGAACTGTGTTTCAGGCTTATAGTCATCCTGCATGCTGCTGGCTAGATCACAGACGCCCTGCACCATTCGCTGTGCAGCGCCCCTGGTGAGAAGGCAAAGCGCTGTTGAATAGGCATCTGATGTAGCAGGGCTCACTTTCCACATCCAGGCGCTTCGTATGCTATGGAACAGTAGTGACACTGTAGAAGGAAGAGCAACATTGCTTTGAAAGCTCAGCTTCAGAAACAAAACCAGTCATGTTATTACAACCATGCAACGAAGAGGGAAGTGTATTCACCCCCTCGTATCACGTCTGTGTATCACATCTGTGCCCCTCAGGCAACGTTCTGAAAGAAGTCTGTGAAACTTGTCCTTGCAACTATCTCAGACGGCTCCACCTATACTGTCTCAGCTCCGGCTCTCCCAGTGCTTGACATGATGCCAGAAGTATGTACGTGATCCAGAGTGTTCCTACGCAACACTAGCTGTGTTTAATCGGCAAGTGTTTGCAGACCTGCCATGCTGGAGAACATGGTAAACATGAGCATGGACTCAAGAGATTTATTTGCATCTATTGTGTACATTTGTGTACACTACAGAGGAGCAGCAATCTAAATCACCCCAACAGTCCTGCATCTCTTGGGGAAGGACTAAGCAGCTATAGATCTGAGAGAGCTCTATAATGCAGCCCTATGTCCAGGCAGTTTGTGATACTTCTGCCCTGCAGACACTGCTGTGATTTCAGCCCATGGACTGAGCTGATTAAATGTTAACTGAAGATTCTGTACTTGTTCTATAACTAAATCTGATCTCCATGCTACTGTGTTGCATTACCTCCATCAGTTGCAGTCTTACTGGATGCTTTTGTTGCAGTCTGCCTGCTGGCCGCTCTCTCCTCCAGAATCAACATTTTTAGTCCTCAAAGATCCTAACTTATAACTGGCACTAGCAGTCCTGCTGTTTGCCATTGGCTCCAGGATCCCTCTTCCAGAGTCCATTCCTAATCCTGGAAGGTCCAGTTGCAGGGCTCAGCCAGACATCATTTATTAAGGGAGCATGAGAAGCAGCCACCACAAGGCTGGCCTGTCAGTGGCTGAACAATGGCTAGTTTGCCAAGTGCAGCAGGTGGGATTCAACTGAACTGCCACAACCATCCTTCGTGTGCCACACACATTTTACCAGATTGCAGGATGTAGTGGCTAACTGGCTAAAAGATACAGCTGCACTCCACATTGTGTTAGCATGTGCTTTAGCTGCTTTTGGGTCATGCCTGACTTATCAGCAATCTATACATACTGTGTTGTTAAGCTGAGTTACAGGCACCTGGTTGTCAGCAGCCTGGCAACGTTAACACTGCACTGCATCACACAGGGCTATGCAGAGTACTTCAGGGGTCTGCAGTGGCTGACAGTTCCCCCTCTGGTTATCACAGAAGTTTTTACTCTTCAGTTTACTGTAATGCAAAGGTACAAGTACAGTAAGACACCAGAAAAATCTCATTGTGTTTCACTACTGCTGATGGCTCCAAGCAGGAACAGCTGTGTGACATGTGCTCAAGGACTTTTCCATAATGCATCAAATCTGTATGGATTTGATCAAGAAACATCTCTTCATTGTTCCATGAAAAACATGCATGTTTGGGTGAACCATGAGAGCAGAAAGCCAGCTATCTTGGTTCACTACTTCAGATAGTGAGACAAGTGTTTTGTGGTCAGCTGTCCCAGCCATGGTGGAGGCTTGGTGTGAGTATTGTTCAACTTTAAACAGCTCCACAGTGTACCTGACAAACCCCATCTCTTGGGGGATGGCTTTTCAAATGAGAATGGAATTATTGATACACATCTTACCCCTGAGCCTTTGGAGAAAGGAACAAGAAACTACTTACACTGCAGCATTTTCTGGGGCATGGAGATCCCTGTGCACTCTCTTGTTAAGAATTTCACAGAGCCTTGCCAGAGCAGTGAGGAACCATTGAAAAAGCTCAGTTTTGCATGCGGCTGTTCCCAAACTGGGGTTGTGCTCCTGTTGGTTCAGTCTAGTTTGGTTGAAGTGACTGCTGAAGTTGCAGTTGCGTGTTCTAACCTGCCTCTAGCAAGCTCTAGTCTATGGCACTAGCCATGTACCCTGGCCTGCCTGCTCTTCTTGGGAGATCCAAAACAAGCACTTTTCTTCCCACTGTTATTCCTTTGTGCTTGCTCAGGCTCAGTGTCCCCACTTCACCTTTCTCATGTATGGGAGAGCACAACCCTTGTCAGGCTCCTCCCTCCTCCATTCAATATACAAAAGAAAAGGGCACTGTCATGCCTCCATTTCGTGCTGGAAAATCTATACTAGATAGCCTCAGGGAAAAAGCTGTTGCATGCCGGTATCATCAATGCTGCCCACACAGCGCAGTCTCTGCAGTGTCTGCAAAAACATGTCCTCATGTGAAGAGGGCAAGTAACAGTGATTAGGCTTGCCAGCTGAAATCTGTTAACTAGAAAGTGACCCTCCAAGCTATGGGGGCTTAGGGACACTAGGGAAATTAATTGACATAGAAAGATCATGTTCAAAACAGCATTTTATGTCTGCTATCACACGTCAATATATCCCTTCCTCTTCCAGAATCTTAAAGCTGAGCTTATTCCTTAAATGGACTGGGAAAAAAGGAAGAGTTCATCTGTACAAGGTACTTTGAGCACAATTAGCTTTGTACGCTAGAATGAGCATGAAGGGATTGATTTGCCCCACAAAGATACCAGTTGATAGTTTCAGTTCATGTTTGTTAGTCTTAGCACAGAGAGTACAGATTTACAGTGAGATGGGGAATGTTTTTTAAAATGTGCTTTGAATACTTCATTAAATATTTTTGGCATAGCTGAGGTTTCCTGTGTCCTGAACACTTAACGTACAAGTGCCTAAGCAAACAATGGCACTTGAAATCCCAGCTCTACATAGGAATAATAAAGTCACAAGTCTCTCTTCCATGCTGCTCAGAAATAACGTGGCCTAGCAGAGATGTGCCATGGAGGTACTGCAGAGGGGGTTTGGCTTGTTTGGTAACCTGCGGCTTTAGCCAGGTCATCCAAGGGTGGGTGGCAAAGTATTAGTTTTTCCTCATCTGCAGTCTGTGAGGAACATTGACATGCTTGCCAAGACAGCTGTAAATGATCCAGTATTTTTTGTACCCTAACTTAAAGCTCTTGGTTCTCTCCTGGAGCAGTTAAGTTATAGCTGTGCATTGGAGAGCTCCAAGAGCATTTGAACACTGTGATTTATCACTAGGCGACAGCTCCAGCATGTTAATGTTAATTTGTCTTATATTCCAAGGACAGCAGTACATTTACAACAGAGTTTATGCAGCCAGATTTACCTACTTAAGGCCATCTGAGTCCTCTGACACAGACACACTGAGCCTGCTGGCAAGGGTGTTTATAATCTTGAGCAAAGCTTAGCTTTCTGAATTCAGCAACATGCAGGGTGTTAGAACCTGCTAAAAAAACACCCCAATAACAAAATCTACACAATTCAAACCCCAACCCCAAACCAGCTACTGCTGTCAGTGGGGTAGAGATAAAACCAGTTTGTATCACCATATCTGTTCAGTGCTGGGATTGGTTACCGCAACGATTTCAGGGGGCTTTTTCAAGCAGGGGAGCCACTGCCTTCTTCGATGCTCTTTGCTGTCGTGTTTCACCACTTCTGGACCCCTCTGGACCCTCCACTGTTCACTGCGGACTTCTGCCTTTCCTTCCTCTAGAGCTGCGAACTTTTTGCCACTTGACCCGCTGGATTTTGACTCTTTCCCAGACCCTGCGGGAGGAGCCGCTCCTTGCAGAAGCTGCTTCACAGCTTTTTTGCTACCGCTTTGCTGCAGCCGCTTTTCCCGCTGGATTTCGTCCAGGCTGCAGTGCTCTACCTGCTGCTGCTTCCCTCCAGCACCTGACGTTAACCATTTCAGGTTTTGGGAGGCGGTGGGTTTTGGTACAGGGTACGGGTTTTGGGGAGGGGAATTACCTTTGTTTTGTTAGCATTGTTATTTAAGAAGCCTTCTTTATGAAGTTTTTTATATTTTCACTTGAATTCTGGGTGTCAAACCTTTTTTATCACATAGATCCTAATTGGGTCTCTCTGCCCTCCAAATTTGTTCCCGAACTAGAACACAGTGTAACTGAAAAGAGGACAGAATGATACTGTGGTAAATAAGGATAGAAATTTTGCTTTCACCTGTCTTTTTCTTCTTCTAGAATTAAAATAAATATTGTAAGCAGTTAAATCAGTTCCTTTGTTACAAGCTGATGGGAGGAGGGAGCTCCAGCTAAAGCATTATCTGTTGTAAAGGAATGCGACAGGAGGGATCACTCCACATGGACAGGATCAAAAGGTTGTAAATTTCAAGCAGGAGACACTTTACATAAATAACATATAAAGGTCAAGTGGGTGTGTGGATGAAAAACGCTATAAACCTTTGGAAAGGTCTGCTTTGTTTTGTTCGCAGCCCTTGCATGTACCCAGCTCTGTGTGTCCTTTGGGCTACTGCATTTGTCCCCAATAAAATCTTTAACATGATGTGGGCTTGTTTCTCACAGTAACACATTCACCACTGGCAAGAAGCATCCAGTAGCCTAATCTCTTCTAAAGAAAGCAACATTTCTCTCTTTTAAACTGGGGGAAAGCAGTAGATCTGGACTACCTGGTTTTCTCATATCACACTAACTCAGGGGGAATTTACTTTTTTAAAGGAAATACCGAATACAGTCAAGGAGAAGAGTTTTACAGTCAGAAGCCATAGTCTCCCACCCTCATCTCTGCTGGTTTCATCCTTGTGCTAGTTCCTTCGTTGGGCTGCTGGGCAAGGACTGACTTGGCTTCCTAAAAACAATGCATACCCAGGACACAGTGTCAACAAGTGCTCCAGTAACCAAGTGCTGAGTTGCCAATGCATGCTCTGGAATGTATGATTGTCTTTAGGTCTGCTTAGAAATCAGAACACATCTCTGTATCCCCGTCCCCAGCACCCTCTTTGCATTCCTGTACTCCTGCTGTATATTCTAGGCATTAAAATTCTGACACGGAGATTGTGGTGTTTTTCAGATTTTATCCTTTTACATCAGGTGTCTCTTAGTTTGGTACTTCTGCTCATTAAGGATTCCTCTAGCTGTTACTGTGAGGAGAAAGCTTTATCCCACAGTAATTCTGACCAGGCTGCAGATACTCCAGAGAAGCCAAGAAAAGACTGTAATTCTAGCATGAGCTAACAAGCACACCGTGATTCTATCAGGCACCAGGAAAAGCACCTACTCTCATCATTCTTCTTGGGGTGTGTTTGGGAAAGCTGCTCTACAACACTCTCAGTCTTGTAAGTAACCACTTAAAGACCCTCCAAAATAATTTATAATGAGAATATTCAACCAAACTAATAAAATATGCAGCACACCGAAACAAATATGATTCTGCATCAGTAGCACTGTGTTTAGAGGAAACTGTTTCTCAGGACTGAGTGTGAAATTGGAGCTCTGTAATGAGAGTGAGTTTTTACTGGATTATTTCTCTTTTGTTCCCAACTCAGATGACTTTCATTTTTAAATGCGAGTCTTAAAATGGAAATCCTAAGGTTCCATTTGAAACACAGGAACGTGTTGGAATTTCTGAAACCAAATTCCATCACGAACAAATTCCCACAGGGCTTGCTGAGTTAGCTGTAGTGAGCACTGGAAGGAAAGGCACAGTGTCACACATAATTTTCAGCCAAGCAGATACTGACCGACTTCTACCCAGTACTAGAAGGGCTGCTTACAGCGGGACTGAATCCTCTCCCAAAGCAGGTGAAAGGTATTTTTCCAGAGAGCTCAGAATCACAGTTAGTGTCCCTAGAGAACGTTGAGTATCTAGTCTCCCTCGTTTCCTGATTAAATGTTTGCACTTAGGTATCTCAAGCCATCAATTTTTTCTTGTTGAGATTCAAAAGCAGCAGATGTGTACACGTCTCAAAACTGCAGTGCAGACATATTAGTGTTGGTCAAAGGCAGTTTCTATTTTACTTAAATGTCCTTTCCGATTAAAGCCACATTTCACTGAAACAGTACCTTTTTCCAGCTCAAAAGTAGGTTCAACAAATCCAGACTGCAACAGCAGCACCCACTTACTGTTTCCTTTTACAGAGCACCAGAAGATTCCAAAGGCACAGAAGACTGACCACCAAATTCAATGCGGACGTAGCTATGGACACTACATACCTGGAAGGTGTCTGACATCACGTTACCTGGCCTTCGCCTGAAGAAAGGTTGTCTAGACAGTGAAAATAATGATGCTGGGTAACATCAGCAAATGACTTACAGGCGGGTGCTATCTGAGTTGCATCTGTTTTGTTTTCTAGCCTCCAGTCATTTTACCGTTCCAGTGAAAAATTGCTGAAATTTTCTTATTGATGCTGGACTTGAAATCTGAACCACTCATTCCCAGCTTTTCAAACACACCTGCCTGCCATCTCACCTTATCACGGGTGCAAAGACTGAGGCCTGCTCTTTTAACAGCAGGCTAGTTTTTTGGAGTCAGATTGTGTCAGCACCCGAGGAATACACCTTTTCCCCATTATTAAATTTCACCTACATGTTGACTTTGCTGCTCCTTGTCAGATAGTCCTGGCAAAACAAGCAGTGACGACCACCTAGAGCACAGACAGTGCTGAGAAGACTTCCAAGAGAAGACATTGGGCAGACCGCTGTCTTTGAAGGCCTTTAGAGAACAACTGTTGGGAAAAAAGCAAATCTCACCAAGTGGAAGGACTAGTTTGGAACAAGTTGTAAAGGATGGGAGGAGTGGACAAAAAGCATATTGGCAATAGAGGGGTGAAGGAAGGTGATCAGTAGATATTACAAGAAACAAAATGATTTTGTCATACATACAAGTGAAATAGAGGATTTCATTGTTACCATCCAAATTCTTTCTTGCAGAAACCATTAGACCTGGCAGTAATGGTCGACAACTGGCTAAATATGAGCTAGCAGTGTGCCTAGGTGGCATGAAAAGCCAATGGCATCCTGGCTTGTATCAGGAATAGTGTGGCCAGCAGGACTATGGATGTAGTTCTCCCCCTGTACTGAGCACTAGTGAGGCCTCCCCACAAGTACTGGTGACAGTTCTGGGCCCCTCGCTTCAAGAAAGGGATTGAGGGGCTGGAGTTGGACCAGAGTTGCAATGAGGCTGGGGAAGGGAAAGTCTGATGGAGAGAGGCTGAGGGAGCTGGGGTTATTTAGCCTGGAGAAGCAGGGGGCACCTCCTCCCTCTCTATAACTACCTGAATACAAGTTGTAGACAGGTGGGTGTTAGGCTCTACTCCCAGGCAACCAGTGCCAGGACTAGAGGGCTGTGCCTGAAGCTGCCAGGGGAGGGTTAGGCTGAATGTTAGGAGGCCCTTCCTTGTGGCAAAGGTGATCAAAGCCAGGAATGGACTGCAGTGGTGGAGTCTCAGTCCCTGGAGTTGTTGAAGAACTGACTGGCTGTGGCCCTTAGTGCCCTGGTGTNGGCCCTTAGTGCCCTGGTGTGTGATGCACCTCCGATGACCTGGTCTGGTGATGTTAGGTCCTGGGTTGGGCTGGATGAGCTCAGAGGTTTTTTCCAGACTCAATAATTCTGCTGTCCAACAGATCAGTCCCCAATCTATAGTGGTACCTGGGGTTGTTCTTTCCCAGATGCACTTACCCTTGTCTCACCTCATTCAATTTCTCTCTGCCCAGCTCTCTAGACTGCCCAGGTCTCTCTGAATGGCAGCACAGTCTGCTGGCCTGTTGACGACACCCCCCAGCTCTGTGTCATCAGCAAACTTGCTGACAGTGCACCCTAATCCCTCATCCCAGTCATTAATGAATAGATTGAAGAGGACTGGTCCCAGTACTGATCCTTGGGGGACCCCACTAGATACAGGCCTCCAACTAGACTCTGTCCCATTGACCACTACTCTCTGGCTTCTATCCTGCAGCCAGTTCACAGTCCACCTCACTACCAAATCATCCAGTCCACACTGCCTCAGTTTGGCCTCGAGGATGCAGTGTGAGACTGTGTCAAATGCCTTACCTTTTAGTTAATTTAAATTCACTCCACTTTCAGTAATGAAAGTAATGAACTGTCGATTGCTTTAATTGCTCTTTTACTCATTAAACCTTATTGTCTGTAAGATTACATGTTATAATTCATCAGTAGGACAAATGCTGAAGTAGTTTCTCACAGACAGAAAACATGAGTGGCATTTCTGTCTTCAGAAACACACACAATTTGGGGTTTATATTGGGTAGAAAGGTTTACAAGGTCTGACTGTCCAGGCATTTCTAATTATTCTTAACATTTATCATGATTCATATTATCACCATAGTCAAACTTCTCATTTTTTATTCCTTGCAAAACAAGGAGAAAGTTTCTTCTACAACTATTTTGCATTTTTGTCTTGTTTAGAAGTGCCAGTGTAAACAGAAAACAAAGTAGTAACTTGTTTCCAGAGTTCTTGCACAGAACAAGTGGCCTCTTAATTACTGGACACAGGAGGAAAGAAGTGATGCAAATAATTAAAATGGTAGTTTTGTTTTTTTCAGACTTCATACATACAGAACATTCCTACACATTAGCAAAGCTAACACCCATCAATTTAAATAATAAAATCCTTCTGAGAATCCAAAAAAGCCTTGAGGAATCTCCTTAATTTCTCTAGAACTAAAGATGCCAGACTTCCTATACAATAATACTGTAACTAATCTTCCTCCTAAAAAGCCTTCTACTTGCCAAGATTCCCCCCCGCCCCGTTCATTGGAAAACAAACAACAGCTTGTTTTGAATGAAAAATGAAAGGAATCAAAGGAGTTGTGTTATGCCAAAATTTGCCTTTCCTCCACCCTGACTCTACTCTTCTGGAAAGTATCTGGCAAACAAATCCATTGTTAGTTCAGAAAAGTCTTACATGTGCTTCCAGGCTTACAAAGGTATACACAGAATCCACCGAATACTTGTATATTCCCTTTACACTGTTTTCACTTTGAAAACACAACAGTACAGCGTTATGTATGCCACTAGTGTGAAGAAAAACCATAACAAGCCACCAAACCCTTCCTGGTAAGGCTGCACGACCCCCAGCCTGCTAAAACTCATAGGAAAGATAGCCAGCTAGGCTGGCTCAACACCATGCCGTGGTATTCCTGCCATTGCATCCTATGGGAGTCAATCTACTGGAGTAACTATATTAATAGCAGTTTCCATTTCAGAAAGAGCAGAAATATTTTATGTGCATCAAGAGAACTAAACTTAAAATAAAAATAAATCCCCAAATAACACACTAAAACCTTAAAACAAAATAAATTATCCGTATTCACTGTCCTTAAAGTAATTCTCTACTTGTGGCTGCCCTCAGACCCCACTGGAACAGCACGCAGCCTTGCCATCCAGCTGTGACTCACTGGTGTGCACACAGCAGTGAGAACCTGGCAGCTCTCCACATCTCCCGAGGCCTGTGCTTTTGATGTCCTCTGCCTCCACTCCAGCTCTGCTCACAGAATTGCTACTCAGTCATATTTGCAGGTGAGATGCAGAGTCCTGGCTAACAACAGGTTTTGCTTTCAGCAGGGAATTTAGTTAGGAACCTGTCAGGTTTGCACTCCCACAGCAGCAGCCAGGTGAAGCAAGCCAGTAGCTGAGCAGAGTCCCACCTGCATTTGCTTGTAGAATTGTCACAGGTCCTAGATGTCTGTGTGGACGTTCTGCCAGGTGGCAGTGATACCTGTGCCCCTTGGACGTCATCATCCTGTATATTGAGATTCATTCTCCCTGTTACGTAGAAATGCTTTTCCAAGGAGGTATTGTAGATAGTCCTTAGACACAGCAATCATATCACAAATCCACCCCCTTGTACTATTTGGGTTCTACTTGTGTCTCTCAGATCCTGGAATGACTGAAGTTACCAAGAGTTTTCTTCCTGTTTACACCCCACCCCACCCTTAAGTGAACGTATTCGTACCTTTGTTCTTGAGAACAGCTGTTTGCAAGCTGACCCTTGCTAGATATGCAATAGTTAGGTAAGAAGCCTGTCCTACCTCAGCATTGCCGCATGAGGAAACAGTATACACCACTAGGTTTCAGGCAATCTCTACCAGCACGTTACCTCTACGCTCCTATGCAAATCCTAATAGCACAGCACTTAACCGTGTTGGTTGGTCAAACAAACCAACTTTTCAGATCTTTATTTTTCTACAGGATGAACCTGAAGTAAAAATTAGCTGTGAGATAGCCCTGTCAGTGGTACAATTAGCTAACCAGATAAAGCCTCTCAGGCAGGCTGTACTGACTGGCTATGGCTGCCCTACTTCCTTTACTGACAAATCATATAGTCTAATGTAATCTGAACCTCTCCCTTTGGATACCCTAAATTACTGACAGTTTCTCCATGTACATCAGCATTTGTGTTGGTAGAGAAAGGGATGACGGATTTTAATAGAGAAGGACAAACACATAAGAATCAGGATCTCCACACACCTCAGGAGGAACCTAGAAAAGCACGGCTCAACTCTGGGCTGCCTACTGTATCTTTCTAATTATAAAGAAGCTCTACCAATATAAACCAAAAAGCACTTAGAGCACAAATGCAATGCTTACAGGAAAACCTACGAAACAACAGACACATCAGCCAGTGCACCTAGTGAGAGAGAGCAAATGTAAAATGCACTTGGTTTTATTTCCATAATGACCATCTTTGTAAACTCACAGAACCGTCACAAGCTAAGACTATTTGAATCAAACACTAGCATCAAGATTGAGCTGCCTGTGCCTACACGTAGTATTCTTAGCATCATTTCCTCTGTGCAGTGTTCTACCATACTTCTTACAACCAAGCTGGAAGTGTATTACCCTAAGTCTTGATTATAGCCTCCGCCCACTCTGTACACAGGTCTCAGGCACCTAAGGGCATTTCAAACAGAACCATAACCCAAAGACATAACCCCTTTCCTCACAGCACCCCACTCCCCAAAGTCAAGCACCCTCTAAAACTTACAGAGGTACTGGTGCATCAGGGTATTGGTGAAACAAAGAGGGAGGGAAAAAGGCGCTTATAAATGAGCTAATCCAAGTGTTTAAACCAAAGAATGTCTCCAGAATCTGTAAGCATTAGTGGCTTGTGAGTTTGGGTCTGTGCTTAAGCTAGACTTCAGTCACTTTCACGTATCATAGTGAGAATGTATATTCATCTAAAGAGGAAAAAAAAGAGGAAAAAAAGAAACTGGGTTCCTACTGATAATCACTGCTGAACATCCAGCTGTAGACAACCAGTAAACAAGATGTTTGCTTATTTCCCACAAGTGGTTTTAACCACTGAGACATGCCTTGAAATTAGAGGATAAGCAAAAAATACTTAATGAGAGAGAAGGGAAGGAAAATGAAAACAACCCTCTTTAACTATCCACTTTGCCAGTCTCCAGACTACTGCTTAATCTTGCCTTGAGGTATCATTAATAGACATCATGTGTCTGGGGTATAAGCACTCATCCTCATACATACATTTCTGATGGAAGAACAGAATTCTTTCCTGGGTTACTTCACCCAGTACCTCTTATTTTTCCAGACCTTCCAATAACACTTTTCCTGAAAATGATCCAATCTTCAATAAGTGAAAGCACTTGTATGTAGTGTTTCAGAAGATCCAACAAAGTTATTGCATAATCTGCTGAATAGTCTTTGGAAATAAGAAGTAGAAACAACTACTCCCTTTCTGCACATCCTTGCCAGTCCTGAGGTTTGCACAGCACAGCATAAACTGGACTGTACGAAATACCTGAAGTGGTAGCCAGGGGAATTTTGTTCTGTCCAGTCCTTGTCAGACAGTGTTTACTGGCTGGTATTTCTCTCTCCTATTTAATCCCTGCTTATATTAGCTCAACACTGACAACAGCTTGGTAGGACAGTCACCCTCAATTAACTTACTGAACCTTTTCTGGATTTCAAGTTCTCTATTACACTACAATAAATACAGCTATTTTTGTAAAGAGATGAGAGGCTTGGCACAACTGTGGGAGACGATCATTAGTGCTGGACAAATCCAAAAGGACAAATAAGTTTAGTCTAGTGAAGCAGACAGTTACATTCTTGATTACAAAACAGGAAATAAAAAAGTTATCAAAACCAAAACAACTAAGACACAGAACATACTTGAACCCTTTCAGTTTTCCCAGTTGACTCAAGACTCTTTTGGCTTATGTCTCAGGACGAGACACAGAGAAGATGTAATGTAATTGCACCCAAATCAGAATTTCGACTGCCAGAAATAACCATTAATATTACATTATTGTGCAATCAGAGAGTGAGCTCTGCTGCTGTGGCTCAGACCTGAAGATACTGCTTTTCTCTTTATGCAACATCCATTTCTTCCCCCTCATTTTTGTTCCCAGCTTGGACGACATTCACATTTCCTCTCCCTGGGTGAATTTCTGACTTTACGGTCTGTCTCTGTACATTCTTTTAGCTGTAGTGGTCTTCAAAAGGGGTACGATACATCACTGCTCGTAAGCACTACTACACCTACTCTCTAGCAGAACACATTTCGGCATGTCACCATACTATCAGAGATAGTATCAATTATATAGATGATACGCTTGGTTATGTGCTCCCTCCCAAACATGTAAGGGAACCAGCTTTCCATTAAGCCTTCAATTAAGGGGTGTTCCACTTTCTCTTATCACAGAATGGTTGAGGTTGGAAGAGACCTTTGGAGGCCATTTAGTCCAGGCCCCCTACTCAAGAAAGGCCATCTTTTCTTCTCTGGAGTGAGAGGAGAAACATCTCCAGGTTCAGAGTTTTCAAGACTCTGCGAAGTCCCATCTAGTCCAGTAACAGCAAAAGCCCTGCCTTCCATAAGAGGTTGGGCCACAAGTACTTCCCATCCAACTCTAGTCCCATAAATAAGAGTGTTCTTCACTCCACTGAAAGATTTTTGCTCTTTTTCTTAGTCAAAAAGTACCCTCATCCAGCAAGTCAAAGATTGCTTTGGTCAGTGTGTGTTATTCTACCCAATCTCAGTCACACATTACAGTTCTACATCCACTGTTGGTAAGCGAACAGCTCTCTACATATTGAACAGCCAAGGTGCTGCCTTACTAGAATATATAGAGTTATACATATTATTAATGATATGATGGTTTGGTTCCCTAACAATTCCAGCTGCCTCTTGACTTCCTTTCCTGATGTATTTACAGCATTTTAGTAACTTTTAGTACACCTGCTTGAGTTGTGGTTTGTTGCCTGCTCATCTGAAAGTCATTACTAAAATTTGCCCTATGTTTTAGTAAACTAAAGACCCCATCCCTGGATCTATTCAAGGGGAGGCTTGAAAAGGTTCTGGGCTACCTGAGCTAGTTGGAAATGTCCCTGCTCACTGCAGGGGGTTTGGACCAGATGATCTTTGGAGGTCCCTTTCAGCCTGGGCCATTCTGTGATTTTTTTTGATAGTCCAAAAGCTCTGGATGCATAGTAGTGGGTGGATTTTGTAATTCCATTGGAAATATGCGCTCTAGCTACTGGCGATAAAATGAAAACTAACTGCTCTAACTACATGATAGAAGAGAGACAGGAATGAGACTCACAACTTCCATAGTGGAGGTGGAACAGGATTGATGGAAGAAACTGCTTAAGATAGAACATGTAAAGAAAGGGGTGGATCACTGTTCTCATAAAGAAAGGAACATTCTTTATTGCTTAATGAAAATTATTGCGTTTAATGTACCCCACTAATCTTACCACGTGCCCTAGAGACCTAAGTGAGCCTGTTCATATTGTTCTCTGATGTTTTTGATGGCAACTAATTAATCTTAATGAGAAGGAGTGCTGATTAGGGGTTTAATCTCATTGCACTGCAATTTGCTTCCTCTGGCAACTGGTTGAATTTTCCTTTACAACTTGCAGGTTACAAATATCTCCTTTATTTTGGCCATGCCGCCACAAAGACTGATAACCTGCACTCAAAGCATTAAGTTTTTAAAAACTGCAGTTCAGAGTCTCGGTTAGGTACCAAGCCAAAGTGATTTATTTAAGTGGAGCTCCTTCTTTGGCTTCTACCCTCACTTTCTCCTTGCACATCGTACATTTGCGTACATGTGGAGACTCTGATAAGCAAACCATTGCCTTTTAATCTTCTTGCTCAATACCGGCAGAGAGCCAGTGGCAAAGGAATCAGGCAAGGGAACAAGTCACAACAAAGTAGCTCATTATATCATCTGTAAGAAGTTAAGGTATATTAAGTATGGTCTCTTGATTTCATTAGCTGAATAATACAATTCTACTTGAACCATAAAATCTGAAAGATAAGAAATACAGAAATGGAAAAGTAATTTACCATGAAAGCAGACATTCTTTTCAGCTCCTGAATTCAATTGTGGTGTTACAAAGCAAATTTTTAATGAGTATTTAAACCTAAAAATAAGTTTGTCCAAGTTAGAATTCAAATTTTAAATTTTTTTAAAATAAAAGAGCATGAGGGATG
Organism: Upupa epops; assembly: GCA_013397515.1. Lineage (NCBI taxonomy): Eukaryota > Metazoa > Chordata > Aves > Bucerotiformes > Upupidae > Upupa > Upupa epops. Next base: position 59,296 of record VZRI01014139.1, on the reverse strand, counting down.
ACAAGAAATATATTCCACGATGTGCCACAGGCCCTGGCCTGTGCATTTGCACAGATAATAGTAGACTACCTGGGTAATTACTGGATTCATTTTAAACTATGAGTTCAATCACTGCTTCTTTCTGCTTAAGAATGATTTCCTCTACAAATCAGAGGAAATAAATAAATGCTTTAGCAATTGTGGTGCTGCTGGTGACCATTCCCATGGGGAGTACCACAAGTTTCCATCTTCCTACCTATGCAGGAAAATGGGGGATGTCTAAACATGAGACTTAACAAGCTTCCTTCATTAGGCTGTAGAGCTGGCAGGATTCGACAGAGGCTGTAGTAGTGAGTGTGTGTAGTGTGAGTGTTTTCAATTAAAACAAAACAGAAAAACACCCATTCAAACTGTAAAGCCTCCAGGGATGTTAAGTTTAGTGAAAAAATCTAAATGTTAAATTGCACCCAACTGGAATGCATAGCAGCATCTCAAAGTAAGACACTGTGACTAAGGATACGGTAATCCTCCCAAAAAACAAATCAAAGCACAGCCATGCCCGAGTTAGTTTAAAGCTGGTTCCAGTACCTTAGAAGACAAGTCATGCCGACTCAGAGGAGGGGTTATCCAGCTTCACCTCAATCTACTTTCTTATTTTTATGTCCAGGCAGTACTGGTGCTCAAGTTAATATGCAGCAAAGTCTCAACTCTGTCTCAACTCAGGAAAACTTAATCAGATTGTTCAAGTCACAGTTCTGCTGTGGCAACGGGAGATCAGCCAAGGATATGGATTGTGGCAGCTACCTCTGAAGTCAGCAGTGATAAGAATTTTCTTATAAAAGAATCCCATTTTCATACCAGAGCGTCAGTCAGAAGAGAAAAACCACCACCCCCCCCAACCCAAACCTACCAAACCCAAATGTGGCCAGAGGAAAGAGGTTCATTCTAGGCACTGACTCTGTTCATGGCCACTTCTGCTGAAGATAGGCAGGAGCATTTGTCTTTTGCTATGGGTGTTACTCTGGTAGCATTCGCTGCTTACAAGTAAGAGAACAGAATCTGATCTTCAGTTTAAAACATTTTCCAGCCTTATTTGGTATTAAACCTTCACTTCTTAATGAAGGACAAGAATAGTGTCTGCTTTTTAGTGGCAGTCTAGAGAAGCTTTGGATTGTTCTGCTACAATAGTATAAAAATTGGAGTGAACTGAACAACACTGTCACCTACTCTATCACCCACAAAATGCAGTGGAGATCACAGCACCTTTAAGACAAAGAAAACTGTTTTTGCAGAATGACTTCTTGAATCAGAAAAAAATTTCTTCCAGAAAACCCTGCTTCTCAGCGTTTCATACCAGAAAGCACAAGAATTTCAGACAGGGAATTAATTTGAGCCTATGTGTTGCAGTTGCTTTCCTACTCAGTGTGATCTACTGAGGCTTCTCACTGTTGTGTTTGAGCTAGAATTAAGAGAAATTCATGGAAAACTTTAATTCCTTAATCTCAATATCTGAACTAAGGAATGACATTTTCAAAAGGAAAAAAAAATACTTCAGACAAAAGTTGAGTACAGTTGTTCCCCTTTCCCAAACACACGTAACCACATGGAATGTTTTTCTGTACATTTATTGCTTTTATATTTTATGGAATCTTATATGGGAGAGTGTAGTCTTAAAGCACTTTGCTTTTTGAAGCCAAGTGATGAACTTTGGAGAAGCAGGAAAGGAAGTTTCTTTCAAGCAACAAGATTTCTGCTCTGCTTGTGAAGCAGTCAAGTACAGTAGTTAAGCAGACACAGGGAATTTACTTTCCTATAGCTTTGATCCATTTGTAGTCAGAATATATCTGTTCACTCCTCTGGAAAGGATGGTCTGTTTTAAAACATTCCTACTGCCACTCCTACTGTTTGTAGCAAAGTTTAAGCTCCACAAGGTTCCCCTGTACAGCCTGTCACTGCCTTAGAGATTCAGCTCCACTACAGCCACACTTTACTTTCATGTCTACACATTATTTGAAATCCTGCAGTATCCAGCCCTACAGCTGCCAGTATGATTATGTCAATGTGTTTCTTTTAAAACAGCAAAACAAGAAGGCCAAAAGCCCAACCCACCAGGAGAAATGAAATTAACAGAGAACTTTCATCTAGAAGGAAGGAAAGGAAGGGAAGGAAGGGAAGGAAGGGAGGGAAGGGAAGGAAGGAAGGAAGGAAGGACGGAAGGAAGGAAGGAAAAGAAAACCTTTTTCCTTTCAGGAATACCTGAGCACTTGTTAAATTTTCCAAGCACAAGATTCCTGATAGATTCCCATGGAAGCTTTTAAATATTGCAGTATAAGAAAACACACTCTAGTTATACTCCAGCAGGTCAGGGCCTTACTGTAGCGCTCAGAAGGAAGGAAGGACAGAGGCACTTAAGCAGTGCTCGCCCATTGGCAGTGCAAGGCCAGTGAGATGCAAGAAGCACGAGAAGGATTTGCAACTCTCTTGGAAGGTTGCCCAAGACGTTCTTGCTGTTCAGCTTTGTTTTGATTCTCTCTAGGCCAAAACAATGACTTCTTACCGTGTATGTCAACCTGACATCCAGAAATCTACCATGGAGCTAAAAGAACCACGCAAGTACATTTATTGTTTGATGTGGTTGCACCTTGGAAATAAAAGCAAAGCTGTGAAGAGAGGGTTTTGAGCAGTGATTTTTCAGAGCTAACTGTCTTTGCTGACTGTGGCAGAAGCATTCCCTGAATGGGTTTCCAGAAGGATTTAATGCAGAGTGCAGTACCAAACAAAAGATGTCGGCTACTATACTAATGGGAAGATACTACCATTAGGATTCTCATCCTCTGCTGCAAGAAAATGTTTTTATTGCTTTAATCAGAGGGAGGGAGGGGTAGTGCCTGTGATGCAATGCCAGCATTTTAATACAGAGCACTCTGAAACATTCCTCTATCAGTTGTTGATAAAATCCACACATCACAAGCTACTATAATAAAGAGAGAAAGAATGTAGATCACCTGATTTTCTGTATAAGCTATTACTCCCCACTATCATGTAAATTCAGGGTAAGATAACACACATTTACCAACAGCAAAGCCCTCCCTTCTTCCTGCCTGGTTCAGATTCCACCTAAACACCTTGGTTTTCAAAACTGAGGGTTGCCTGTGGTGCTAGGAAGCACTCCGAGAAACTCCCTGCTATTGATAAAAGTTGCTCAGAATCACCAGGTACCTTCACCTAATGTGCACTTTCATTTTTTTTAACTAACGTGCGCCACACAAACCTGAAGCTACCTGGATGCCCTTTCACCAGGGGCTTCTAAGATCAGTACATGAATGGACTATATTAGAATAAAACACCACTTGTATAGATGCAAGTGAAATGCTGAACTCAGTCAGAAATGCTGTTACCTTCTGATAACAACCAAAACAATCCCCCTTGATGGGGAACACAGCTCAGGATTTCTGGAGACAGAAGTCTTGGTCAAAGAATTAAGAGCTATATTAACAGCTCCAAATTAGCTCAAACTAACAAAAAAAACCCCAAACAAATCACACCGAGGCACATGCCAATCAAGTTGCAGCAGAAGTTTTCAAAAGAAAAGTGAATGGGGAGTGACATGCATATTTCAAATACTGACTGCTGTAACAGGGAAAGGGGAAGAAAAGGTGCTGTGGGAACAAGGAACATGTGGGGAGTACCTCAGAGATCTGTTACGTAAGCAGTACCGGTACTTTCTGCAAGGCTCAGTTAAGAGGTCATTTTAGAAATGCGGACTGGCAGAAAACAACTTTTCAGAAAACAAAGCAAAGACACAAAGTGCAGTTTTGTGCATTCCCGAGGCAACATTTCAAGATGGTTCTGGGGCAGGTGGCTCTGCAGTCTCCATCTCCAGCGAAATAAACCCAGCAGTTACTGCTGAAGCTGTATACTCAGATACAAAAACCTGTTTTGAGTAACCTTCTGAGCTGAAGCAACTGCTGAATTACATTTTGATCCTTTCATTGTTAAAGGTGACTTCATGTGAACCTCAGTTGTACGGGACTGCACTTGGCAAGATCTATGGGGTATCAGAATACATAAGAGAAATACTGCATTATCTATTAGACTACTAAGCTTTCTATCTAGTTGGTTAATTTCTTTTGGTTTATTGTTCGAGAAATCTCTCATGTGCAGAGATGTATTGTGAACATACTGAATATTTCATTCTTAATAGTTTTTGTAGAATAAAGTTAGTAGGGATGCCCAAATCCTCTAATCCATAGTCCGATTATCTTGAGAAATGTGTGACCTTTCCAGTGTTGCTTACACCTGCTCACCATGACTGTATCTGTGATGTTGGGCCTTGACACTGGGGTAGACACAAGCTCATTTATCCTTCAAAGAAAGAACTCAAAGGCAATATTATCCAGAGACACCTTTGAATAGATTTTACTGCTTGTACAGAACAACACTCGAAGATTCTGAGGCTCCGTATACTATACATTCTCAGCTCGAGTGGTCAAGAAGGCCAATGGCATCCTGACTTGTATCAGAAATAGTGTGACCAGCAGGAAAAGGAAACTGATTGTCTCCTTGTACTGGGCACTGGTGAGGCCTCACCTTGAGTATTGCGTTCAGTTTTGAGTACATCAATACAAGACATTGAGGTGCAGAGCAGGGCCAAAGAAGGGCAAAAAGATTGGTGAAGGTCTGGAGAATCAGCTGAGGGAGCTGGGGCTGTTCAGTTTGAAAAGAAGGCAGCTGAGGGGCTGTCCTTACTGCTGTCTACAACTGCCTAAAAGGAGGGTGTAGGGAGTTGGGGGGTTGGTCTTGATCTCTTCTCACAAGTAGTAAGTGATAAGGCGAGATGAAATGGCTTCAAGCTGCACCAGGGGAAGTTTAGGTTGGACATTAGGGAAAACTTCTTTATTGAAAGAATCCTCAGACCTTGGAACAGGCTGAATAGGATGGGGGTTGAATCACTGTCCCTGGATGCGTTTAACAGTCATGGAGATCTGGAGCTTAGGGAAAGGGTTTAGCAGTAGGCTATGTAGAGTTGGGTTGACAGTTGTACTCAGTGATCTTAAAGGTCTTTTCCAACCTAGATGATTTTATGATACACCTTTCCTTCAAAGATCCTGTTGACAGAGTTCTTCCCTTCTCTTGTCTGGAATCAGCAGACAGCACACCTTTGCAATTCAGGTCAAGACAGTACTTTTCATGGTCCGTGAGTGGCCTCTGTATACTGAGCTAAAGAACAATTCACAGGTTCACAGGTTGAAAGAGACCTCAGGGATCATCTAGTCCAATGTCTTAAAACAGAATACAGTTTAAATCAGCTGGCCGAGAACCCTATCAAGCCGAGTCTTAAAACTGTCTGGAGTTGAGCAATCTGCAAATTGGAAGATCATTCCACTGTCTAACAGCTCTCATTGTGAAAAAATTTCCTCTCAAATCCAGTCAGAGTTTCTTCTGGAGGAACTTGTAACCATTCCCCCTTGTCTTTTCTGCATGACTCCTTGTGAAAAGGGAGTCTTCATCCTCTTGGTAGCCACCCTTGATGGACTGGAACATTGCAGTAAGGTCCCCTTAAGCCTTCTCTTCTCAAAGCTGAACAGACCCAGTTCTTTCAGCCTTTGTTCATATGGGAGATTTTCCAGTTCCCTGATCATCCTGGTTGCCCTTCTCTGGACCCTCTCCAGTCTATCAGCATCTTTTTTGCCTAGCGGGAACCAAAACTGAACGCAGTACTCAAGGTGTGGTCTGACCAGTGCCGAGTAGAGTGGCAAAATAACATCTTTATCTCTGCTGGCAATATCCTTTTTAATGCAGCCCAGTTTCCTGTTGGCCCTCTTTGCCGCAGCAGCACTCTGTTCACTCATGTTGAGCTTGCTATCCACCAAGACCCCCAGGTCTCTCTCTATACAGCTACTGTTCAGCCAGATGGCTCCCAGTCTGAACTGCATTCAAGGGACCCTGCACTTGTCCTCATTGAACTTCATGAGGTTCCTGCTGGCCCCCTCCATCAGTCTGTCGAGGTTCCCTCTTAGCGAAATTACAGAGTGTGACAAAATTCTTAACTGGAAAAGTTTCAGTAGCTAAATCAGAAAGAGAAGCAGCACAGATCCTATGAGTATAAATCAGCAGTAGTGCCTTTTGCTTTCTGTCTTCCTGACATTTCTAACTTTGGCTGACAGTGCTTCCTTTGGGAATCCAGAAAAACATTCAATTCCCAGCAGCTCCAGGGGCAGTGATGAACTTCCTCTTGGCTAGAGGTACACAGAATTTAATCTGTTTCCATAAAGTGGTGAAAAATCTAGACAAACTTTTCTAGATTTCATTAGTTAATCTTTGGAGGGATTATATTTAAAATAAAAATCCACTTCATGCCTTTGTTTATTTGTCATTAATAACAAAGTTCAGGCACATGAAGACTGTTGTTCAATTATCAAAAGCCCAAACAGAACACTTTCTGCAAACACTTGTGGTTTGTATCTCAAACCACATCGACTCAAGATACAACAGGACACATTCTCTTAATCCTGAAAATGAAGGCCCTACAGACCACACTAGATGGCACTGCTACACACAGCTTCACTTTCTTTATTGAGGGTTCAAATTAACCTTTAGGTTTTGAATTAAGAGCTCTATTAAGTTTGGGAGAAGTATTTGAGGGAGCTTTGGCAGGTAACAATACAGAACTCTTCTCAGTCTCCTGAGAATTTTGCCAAGAAGTTATAATGTAGGAACCAGACAGTAGGGGTCTTGATGATAACCGTGTCGCCTTGGGGAGCAACACACCTGCTGCTTAAGCCAGTGCTTCAACAGGCACCCAGCAATACAGATCAATCAAACAGACGCTCGTGGGCTCTGAGACGATGGAGAACTTGCCCTGAAGGTCCTGAACACTACCAAAGAGCTCAAGTTGCAGCAGGATGGCAGTATTTTAGAAACTGTTAGAGACAGAAAATTAAAGTGTTATTTTTATACAGTACTGCCTAAATAATGATTTAATTTAGAATGTCTTCCTTTAACATTGTTCAAAGGTTCTTGCAGCATTAACAGTGCTCTGCATTTTGCAGTACATTTAGTTAACAACAAACAGGAAAATGATTGGTAAAATGGGTAGTTGCATGCATTCAGATGGTGTTTGCACGAATTGCACAGCAGGAACTATGTTCATTAGACAGCAAAATGTCTAATTTCACTGGTATTTTAAATCTAATTCTTTCATAGTAGCAACAGGATTTAACTGAAAGCCTCTTGGAGCAGCTCTGGAGTGGGTGTGGGTATGGGCCACATGGCCAGTGCTTCACTCACTGACCTAGGAAAACTCAACCATCGCTTTTTCTTCTTCACAATAATTAAATAAAAGCAGGAATTCTAATGATATTTTGTCCTCAGAAAAATCAGAAGAGTGGAAGAGGCTGGCTGCACCACCTTCAAACACCTGCTGATAGATAATAGTTACAGGTCTAGGACTCCAACATTATCCTTTATTATATTACCTTCCCCAATTCTTTTAAAAAAAGAAAACAATACTAAAACGATCAGATCTGAAACCAGCCAGTCTTTCTTTGCAAACATATCAAATCGTGACACTAGAAATTGTTTAAATGAGTGCCATCTCATAACTTTCCAGAGTGAATTTGATACTGCAAATTTGTTTCAGCCAAAGATAAAAACACAAGAAGCAGTTTCCTCAATAGAAAAGGGAAAACAAGTCATGTTATCGTGGTGGTTTTTAATTAGCAGCTCAGTGGCCTCATTCTGGACTGAAGAAGCCGTATTTACATTTGCTTTAAAATACCAAACAAATACAGTGGTAAATCCACAAAAGATGTTCTGGAAACAAATAACTAAAATTTTAAAAAAAATAAAAACACTCAAAATGTCAAAAACAGAGGTAAAAAAGGAGAAGCAGGAATCCTGCTCTGTGTAATTTTATTGTTGTGCTCTATTTGACAAGGGTACTGTTATTGCTCTGCTCTCATACCTGAATGGTTGAGCCTGCTCACTCTTCCAAGTAGGGTGAAAACCAGCTCATGCAGCTCAGAAAACACCCTGAAAAGTAATTTTCTGTGCAAACTGAGAAGGTACCACGAGCTGTGCTCCAGCCTTGTTAGCCTGCATACCTGGCAATCACTGTGTGACAAGAAGAGAAGGTGTTACCTTGGCCACATGCACTGGCACTTCAGCCCATTTGAGGATGTGACATCAGTCACGTGGAGTTTGAGCTGAAAGGACTTTGGGAAATCTGGTGACTGAAAGCCAAACATTCACGGATGCACTTCATCTGAGGGTGTGTGCTATGGACTGGATGCTTTTAAAATGTAGATCTAATTTGGAAGAGTTACTCTGTATTGTCATACAATAAAAAATGAGCTGAGTTCTGTTCTTCTCTTCCACTTAAAAAAAAAGGAAGGCAACCCTTGCTGTTTCACGATATGTGTAAAGACACAATTAGCAGTGGCTATCACTACAAATCTTCTAATTTGCAGCCAGTAGGTGTTCAAATGTGATAATTCAAGACTGTAAATTAAAATCTTCCTAGTTACAGGGACTGGAGAGGAGCAGAACTGCAAGGATTTGTGAGAAATCAAGCAGAGAAAATTGGTTTCCAGACAGATGCCTAAGTTTATCCCATGGCTGTATACTGTTCTTGAAAGCAGAGCGTTATAACCAGATCAGTATGTTATTCTGTTTCAGAATTTTTAAATCCATTGTCAAAAAAGTACTGAAACAGAGGAATTCCTGACTCCAGTGTGTTCTCCTACACTTCAATCCTACTCAGTGCCTTCACAAAGTTAAACAGGATCCTGTCTTAGTGAGCACCACAGAACTCAATTTTTTGTTTTTTTTTAAAGTGATCCGACAATAAAAGATTCCTATGGCTTAGGGAGAAAACCCCCAAAACCTCATAACGGTATTTTTGTAGGTTTCTACTCTAAAGAAATGTTGATATTTATCATAGAATCTCCTTAGAATTATTCTCTGATTCCAAACATTTTATAATACAGAAGTCTCTTGCTAAGTAAATAAATAGAAATTGTAATATGAAATAGCCTTAAAATAGTCCTTTTTACTTGCTTTTTCAGCGTAAATCAAGGTCAGTTCCAGTACAGAAGAAAGTAATTTTTTCTTTCAGACTTGTATCTTCACCATATTTTCCCCAGAAAATTAAAACACTTAATCAGTGAATTCTAGCAAGAACTACATTTTTCATTCTGTGCTCAATTCAAAACTGGGAAAAACTAGAGCAAGGACTTTGCACTTGGCAACCAAAATCTCTTCAATGTATTAAAAATCCCTAAAAGACAAAGTTTAAAGTGATCCTTTCAGTAACGGAAGTAAAAGCAGACATAGCTACCCCAAACACTAATTTCTGATATCTTTAAGCCATGTTTGATACAAATGTCATGATCAGAGCAGGAAGAGACAAGCTGAAAGCAGACATTCCTGTTCCAGTTAACTTCTAATATTTCTTAGCTTTGCTTTCAAGGGTGTGACTTACATTTGTCCAAGAAAGGAGGGAAAAAAATTCAGTCTTATGGAAAACTGCTGAAATGTGTAAGGCAGTGCTTTGGCAGATCTTCTGATAGGAGGTTCAGGCTATTCCAACAGATTGCATCTTCATGGAAGGCCAGAAGGTATCAGGTGGTCCTACTATTGAAAATATTCTTCCACGTGATTTTAATTAAAGAAAAATACAGTGCTATTTTCTTTATCAACTTCAAAACTAGCATAGTAAGAAAAAAGTGCATAATGCGGTTGAGTTCAGAAGCCCAGACAAATTCTGATAGCATCCTTCTTAATTTCTTAAGACTGGAGTGGTGGAGAGAAACCATTATCATCAGAGAGAGGAAAAACAATTTACATCCCATGATGCCACAGGATTTGGGTACCCTGTTCTCCAATGCAGATGAAACAGGTGCCACGAAGCCTTTGGTTTTTTTTTTAACTGTAGGACTGAAAAAACCCAGGTATTTGCTGATGCAACCTAGAAGGGTGAGCAATTTCAGAGACAGGTTGCTCAGAGCTAAGGCTAAAACCTGACTTGGGTTGACCAGAACAGGAACCTTACCTTCATCTTGTGTCTATTCAACCACCAGACAATTGCAAATATTTCCCAGGGCAGATTCCTGGCACTTGCTAGAAAAAAAATCAGCACAGGAATTTAAACCAGGGGAGTTGCCCAAGCAGACTACACACAGCCAGTCTCAGCTTTGCCTTGAAGGTAAGAAATGAAACCACTTCAGCAGAAGAAAATAAAACGCAGATACAAGTTAACAGGCAAGGCTGCCTGCTGCTCCACAAGCAGAGACCCTGTTAATGACAGCCAGACTCAATGGAGAAAAGAACATGCAGTAGAAGATCTTTTCCTCAGCTAAGAAGACTTCCCTGTTGAAAACCCTAAGAAAATGTTTGTTCCCACAAAATGATTTGAATTTTGACAAGTCAGTATTTTCCCTTATGTGTTTTATGTAAAGCAGTGATTTTAGGTAAAGCCATTAGGAAAATTCCTCAGAAGAGCTCATACTAGCGTTCTGCTGCATGATCTGAAAGGCAACACCGCATTTTGCAAGATTTCAAGATAAACAGGCTGCTGCAGTTCTTCTCATAAAACCTTTTCTATAAAAAAGTGTTTTACGTGTCTTTTCATACCAGATGAACTTATAAAGCTGTTTTCCTCATGTTCCTGGAAAGACAGAAAAGACTGCTTTTCTTTCTCTTAAATAAAAGCTTTGATTCTTATGTGATCCTGCCTTCCCATAAAAGAAGAAAGAAGAGACTGAGGGGAGATGGGAGACAATCCAGCCATGACAAAGCCCACCAGATTAAAATGAGTACTGTCCTCAGATCCAACCACACAACAAAACATGGAAACCTGCTTATATAAAGTGAATTTGCTTATGATATATAAGTTTGCACTCCAATATCTACTGACACATGCATCATACTAGCGTTCTGCTGCATCAAAGAGTTTGATACAGTGGAATTGCTTCTCACCTGACAGAACAACAGCCCATAAGCACGTGAAAGACACAAGGCCGACTGTCATCATGGAAGTTCTATTAAAAAAAAAAAAAACAAAGCAAAAAAACCTCTAGCACCACATTACCTTCTTATTCTGAATACTGAGAACAGTGAAATACCAAGAGTATTGGAAACTCATACAGTAACAGTCCTACCTGTGGAGGGTGGTGTTCCCTCAGATTCTAATGGAGGCTATGGGCTTGTTTTGTTCTAATAGCTAAATGTGAAGTGTGACACTCTGCAGTGACATTTTTTTCCATTTAATTATTCAGTATTAATTGACACAGCCCTATTGCAGCAGACAGGGCTGCTTTCTCTACCGGTGGTCTTTGAGCTTCATGTTTAAGCTCAAAGTCCCTTACCACAGGTTGGTAAATGCAGGTTTGCCAGCAAAGATAGACCTTGGTGCAAGGCAGTTCAGCTCCAATGCAGCCCCACCTTGCACCTGGCAGAGCTGCAGGCACTATCAAAGCAGGCAAAAAAAACCAAAAACCTCACAGCAGAAAGCCTGTTCCTCACCTGTCAGGCTGGTTTTAGGTGAATGTGAGGGAGGAAGCCTAAGGAATGACTCTCCCGCCCTGGTTTTTGAGTTCAGTGAGTCTCCCATGTTTTCAAAACAAGTGATTCAACATTTTAAGAGTTGCTTTGTTACCCTGTGCCTCAATTTACAGCACATGTGTGCTAATTCCCTGTTTGGGCAAAGCTGCAAGAAGTTTGGAAGGACTAGTGTGTCACAAAAATAAGCCAGATAAAGGACATTGCAAGAGCTAGGGACACAGAGAATCTATAGAACAAGCTTGATCTGAAAGCTGACACTGCTATCATTTAGAGTACAGAGGAAAACAAAAAGTCTAAACTCTAGCATCCAAATGTTCAAATGAAAAAGGAGAGCTTGCTTTAGTGATAAGTTAGATGTCAGGGAAAAATAAGTTGCCCATCTAACCCGCCCCCTTGCTCCTCCCAACACACCCATTAAATCTAGTTCTAATCCACCCTCGTGAGGAATTTGTAGAGCAGTGACAATCAGCCGTAGTGATCTGTGAACTATGAATGAACATTTTGGAACAACTGCCAACAGGTTTATTGACAGTTGATTGCTTTAAACTTCTGTTTTGATGCAAGGAAAATCTAACCCTATTTGCCAAACACCAAAGGATTAAAGCTGGTAAGGCCTTACAGCAAGGAAAAAGATTTTATCTTCTACAAATGTAACTAGCAAAACTTGCAGGGGAATAAAACTCTCAAGTATAATTTTATTTTGACTAAAAAAAAAATCACAAAACCCAACTCAGAATCTATATCAAAAATAAAAAGCTGTTTTAGGATCACAAACTGAGCACTCTGAAAGAAAAAAATATTCACTGTATAGGACTTACAAAAAGTAAAAGATTTCTGTCTTATTGGGGTGGCAGGTAGGTTTTGTTCTCAGGTGTAACTATTGGCAAGTGCACCTTGCTAACAGACAGCAGGAGGCTCTGGGCTGGAGAACACAGGCCAAGACTGTACTGTGTTGTTTGCTAAAAAAGAGATAAGACCTCTTGCTGTGCATGCTTGGGTTAAGTTAACGCTCAAAGTAAGCAGCAAGTGCATCTAACTCCAAAGATGAAGCTGATTTTAAAAAAATACTGGCAGCAGCCCTAGGAAATAGAAGCTCCTTGTTTATAGCAAAACCTCACTAGAGAAAAAAAGTTGTGTACCTCAGTGGACTCACTGTCTCCTGTTCTCTCACTTCTACCCCAGGGCAGCAGGTTCTTTTTCACCTTTCTACCCTGAAGCTGGTTCCAGGGCCAGCTCAGCACCTGGTTGAACAAGCAAGGCAGAGAGATGCTTGGGCTGTCCACAAAACCGGTCTCAGGGCTCTCACCTGGGCTGTCTTAGCAGCAGAGATCAGCATTTTGCTCTTGGGCTGGTTATAGTGGGACAAGCAGTCAGCAAGTAGTGTATGCAAATCTGAGAGGAGTGGAGCTACACAAGTGTTCCAGGTTAAACACAAGAGGAACTGAGTACATATTATTGCAGTTACATGAGGATAGCTGTGTATTACTTTCGGGAATGCACTGGTGAATTGAGGCAATAAGTCAGTACGGCCACAGCAAGTTTGGGAATAATTAATAGAGGAGTAACAAGAAGATACGGAAACATTTTTTCAGGTATAGTTTAAGTGACTGAAACAGGCTCCCATTGAGAGGGGAATAAAGTGCTTGATATGGTTCTTTCAGAAGACTTCAGTAACATTAAAGGCTCAAAGTTCTCAAAGACAGGTCTCAACTTTTAATACAGTCTTCCTAACGCTGTGGCTAGAATGAATTCTGCTCTTCTCATGTAAAGGGAAAAGCCCATCTCAAAAGAGTAACTTGTATGAAGAACTGTAATGCTGCTCTAGGATCTTTATTGTTTAGGCTCTTCTAGGCTTTACACAGAAAGCAGCTTTTACTAAGCTGAGTCAAACTATTCACAGTGAAAGCAGAGTATCAGCTGTATTGAATTCTAAAGAGAACAGTAAAAAAAAATCAGCAGAGTTTTCTTTATTGAATGGGCAGTATTAGCTTCCTCCTAAAGCTCATAAACAGTTTAGCAGTGGGCTTGGTACCACTGATTAATGGTTGGACTCAATGATCTTTTTTCTAACCTAAAAAATGGTGGCTAGGAAAACAGAGCATTTGGGTGAAGAAAGAGAGGAACTGATCCCCTTTGGGTTGATTATTGGAGGTACCTCTCTGCGACAGCACAGAGAGGCACTGCACCATTAGACCCATATGAACAGATAGAGTTAACACTAAACAGGGCCCTAGAGGATGAACTGGCACACAAAAATCTAGTTTCATTTAATTTGTACTGGATTAAGGCAAGACAATGCTTGTTAAAACAGACCAGAGAAATGCACTGAGAGAGAAGTTTGCAAACTGAGAGCCAATGCAATGTCGTCTTAAGATGTGGTAAAAAGCTCCCCGGGAATCAAATGAAGAAACCTAGGACTAATAACATCAGCTCATGAGACTAACAGAGAAACTTGGATGAAAACACACTGAGTGATTCATCCCAACAGACTTCATATATTATTTCAGGAACAATTCAGAAATCCCATACAGCTTTTGAACTCAAGCAATTTCAGTGCTGATGAGAGAATGGTGCTACAACCTACCAAACCCACAACCACTTGCACCTACAAAGATCCATATTTTGACAAATGAAGGCTGTTTTGATCTGCTAATTACAATAGCTTCCACATGCATAAAAGGCTACTAAGGACAAGACTTCTACCTTCCAAAGCCTTCTGCGAAACAACATTGCACTGAGATTAGAGCAGTCCTATAAGGCTGTGGGAGAGTAAGAAAAGCTAGTTTGTCCTGTTCTTGAGGAAAGAACAGCAGAGTAATTGACAAAATACAGGGAGCTTTTATCTTTCAATTAGACTGAAAAATAAAAAAGCAAAAAATATCCCTCTCCCCTTCCTTTCAGCTGGGCAATCAACCAGCAAAAAAACAACCCTGGAAAAAGCAGAATCTGAGAGATCTCATCTTTCCAGAAGTTACAGATAGATGGGAAATACTCTCTCCTCCTCCTTTAAGGGGAATTTTCCCTAAGTACAGTGTTTTCAGGGATTGCCTGTCACCACCTTTCCAAACCCCTGGTGCTTCTTAACAATGCCATGGACTATGGGCACATTTAGACAGTGCTTGCTACTGCCTCACACAGAACAAAAAACTTTCTGGAAATTAACAGTTTATGACATATGGCTGTCCAAGGTGTAGTCTTCTCCAGCCTCTCATTCCTGTGTAATTATGAATTTATGCACATCTAAATATTCTAGGAAAAATACGATTATATTTTAACTGTCCTAAATGTCTTGGAAAGACGGTATTTCCCCTAGCATTTAAAACCACTATTTTTTTCATACCATATGTTATCACCAATGTTGAGAGATGATTATAGATTCAAAATTACCAATTTGACTTAGGGGAATGACCCAATGAGTAGATCATTAACACAATAAATGGCCATGCTATCACTAAACTGAAGATGAGTAGCTTCAAAGATGAACAAGCTTTTGAATGTAGCTCTTTCATGACTTGTTTGGAAAGTATCCATCATTTTGAGGTGATGCTTTTCCTAATCAGAGGAAAGACTGCTTCTGCACAAACAAGAAAGTTCACCTCACAGAGGCTTCGTATCTAATAGAACATTATTATCACATCTGTACCTTCTCAGCATTCATCTTATGAGAAAGAGAAGGAAAATCCCAAAATGTACTTGTTTCATCAAAATTCTGATGATAAACTCAAGCTACAGATACTGAGAATCTCCTCCTTCCTCTAGCTCACAGTTCACCTAAATGTGCCCATAATTCTGTACTATATAGCTGGGGTACCCTGATAGCATAGAAACAGCACCTGCTTCAAATGCCAAGTACTCAACGTACCAGGTCCAGAGCTAATTTAAATAGCCCATTTTGGGTGCTATCGTGATTATCCTTCCCTGTATCCCAAATTACCTGGTGTAAAGCTCAGATTATCTCTTTTTAAGGTATTTGTAAAACTGAAAGGCTATGAAATTATTTGACTCCATATTTTGTTATCTAGTAAAAACTCTTAGAAAGAAGAACTCTAGAGACATGTAGCAAAAACCTGAGCCTGGGAAACACCCTGAATGAGGACACTGTAAAGAATGAGCCTCTTTAGCTTACTGAAAGTTAAGCAAGAACTTTTAAGAAAATAAACCCAAACAGACTAGAGGATTACATAACACATGAACTTCAGAAACATTTCTTGTATTGCCGGCACTGAACATTCACTGTAGACGTGATGACAAATTCAGAGCTGGAAAAAATAACACCTTTCCGCAGTGACTCACTACCACAAAACACTACTGATGTTTATTGCTTCACCAGACTCAGAAATGGATGAGATGATTCTATTCATAGCAATTTCCACAAATCTAAAATAAGTATTACAATATAGCCCAAGCTTTGGAAGTGATATAACCTCTTCAGCTTTGGAATGGGAAGAGCTGTGACCTTCTGAAGGTTAAATGAACTGACATAGTAGCAACTGTAGTATAACTGTCGATACGTTAATAGCATTGTTACTTTCACACTGATCTATCAAGTCTTACAAGCCCTAAAGCTATTGCTTATGCATTTAGTGACTTCACATTTCATAGGTCATTAATGTACCTTTAATTAATGAGCTTTGTAGGTCGTTAATGTATTTGTTAGACAGTAGATCTCAGAGAGTGATTACTATTATCAACTGAATATGAGAAAATCTAAGGAATTTCAACAGACTTCCTGGGGATTTAAACCAAGCATTTATTACGCTGCAGACTGCTCCTCTATTTGGTCCTGCGCCATGGTGGTATAGGAAGCAAAACTACTGAATGGTATTTAGGACTTCGCTCTTGGTAAATGAAAATTTGTTAGTTTGTTAGGAAAAAACGTGTCAGTGTTTTCCAAAAACGCTGCTATTTAGGAGTCCTGCTTATCCCATTGCACTTCTTTACATTGAATGTTATAAGATTCAAGGAGTAAAGCTTGTTGCGCACAAAAGCATCATCAAAGATACTTCTGTTTGTTTGAACAGAAGACATACTGGGAAAATAGCATGCAGTTTATGTTAGTTCAGCTTATATTTTCATAGAATCATAGAAAGGTTACAGTTGGGAGGGACCCCAAAGATCATTGAGTTCCAACCCTCCTGCATAGGCCGGCACACCTCCCACTAGATCAGGTAGCCCAGAGCCCTATCCAACCTGGCCTTGGACACTTCCATGCTGGAACTGTGGACCTTCCACAGTTTGTCTGGGTAACCTGTTCTAGTATTTTGCTGGCCTCACACTAAAGAACTCCTTCCTCATCTCCAACCTAAAGCTCTCTTCTGTCAGTTTAAAACCACTACCCCTCATCCTCTCACCCCCTGCCCTTGTAAAAAGTCCCTCTCCTACTCTCCTGTAGCTCTCTTCAGGTACTAGAAGGCTGCTATTTGGTCCTCCCCAAGCCTTTTCTCCCTCATGCTGAACAACCCTGAGCTCCCTCAGCCTGTCTTCATAAGAGAGGTGTTCCAGCCCTCAGGTCATTTTTGTGGCCTCCTCTGGACCTACTCCAACAGGTCCACATCCCTGTCATGTTTGGAGCTCCAGAGACGGACACTTTATTCAGGTGGGGTCTTATACAGTTTATGTAATATTAGTTTCTATTATTTATATATTCCTTAATATCACATCAATTCTAATACACTATTTAATTTATATTCTTAGCTCCCCCTTGCTTTGTGCTCACAGATTTTTATTCCTAGAATAATCTGTGCACATATGAACACATTCAAGTAGAAATAGCCAGAAATAGACACATACTAATCACATTCTATGAACAACTGGCATTAGAATTTTCAGCTTTCTGATATGTGTATAATGATTTCTTGCCTGTGTCTGAAACCTGACTAAATAGGGAACTAATAACAGAAATTTATCCTTAGATCATGAAAAAACCAGAAACTGCTATGAAACTTCTTGGCAGGCTCAGTACCAGCTACCCTGTGAGGAACTGTGCATAGGAAAGCATCATGCACCTCTCCCTCACAGGTGCTGCAGTTCTGCTCACCAGAAGTAGCCTCTGGGACACCACGTTCTGATCTGGGTAGTTATCCTCTTGCTGCTGGTTTCATTCTTTACAGTGCAGGAAATTTTGCACATGTCCTGCAAAGAATGTGTTTGCTTAGGCTGGGGAAAAGGAGGCTAACAGGAATCTAATAACTGCCTGAAACTATCTGAAAGGTATTTGTGAAGACATAAAAGCCCAAATCTCCTACATAGTGCTAAGCCATTGCAGCAAGAGCAATGACCACAAATTGCAGCTCTGCAGGTACATATTGGACATTAGAAAAACTATTTATATGAGAAGGGCAGAGCAGTGCAGAGACAGCCAGATTCACAGACAGTGGGAGTTCTATCCTTGGAGGGTTTCAATACTCAGCTATGCAAGCTTCTCTCGGACTTTCTACCAACATTTTTCTTACTCTTTCTTCAGCTGCAAGTAAATCTCAGACCACCATGAAAGTAATGCAGTACTACTGTAAGAACAATATCAAATCTATAGTAAAATTCATAGCCTCTATCTTGAAAGGGTCATTCAATTCTTCATACATGGGCTGATAAAGCTTCGTAACAGATCTGGATGGCAGATAAGCAGAAGATCCATTTCACAGGTAAGCAGCAAAGTCATCAGCTAAGCATCATGAGAAAAGCAAAACAAACAAAGGCACCCCAAGAGCAGGGTTGGTTACCTGCTCAGTCTCAGAATATAAAAATAATCATAACCTGATTTTGAGGCTTCTAATCATTGCTGCAAGTGCTCTTTTATCAATCTTTTGACCCTTTTTTAGCCCAAGAAATGCACTTAGTCCCTTTGGTCATTCTATAGGTTAAACAGACAAAGTAATTTACATAATTCATGTGTAAATAAATTGCAAAACCTCATGTGAACTCCTGTCATTCCTTTCCTTCTGCAGTGTTTAGGATTTTAGCTGCCACTAAATTGCTATGAATACACTCATACAGGAAATTGTCACAGAGGAACAAAAGTGAGATGCAGATTCTCCCCATACTGGGTTCCCTTCCTTGAATCTTGGCGGCTTTTAGCCACTTAGTTTAAGTGAAAGAGGAAGAAGTGTCAGGGAGGTTTTATATGAGAATATGCTTTTCCACACCTAAGTTTGTACACAGTGTCCTATATGATGTTTAAACTGCAAAGGAAATAACACAAGACAGTTTAGATGGAATTCTAAAAAGGAAGAGAGATGAAGCTGCTGAGATTTTCTGAAAGCAGCCTGGCCTGGGCACTCCAATCACAGCTTGTTCGATCCAAGCAGCTCACATGCAGCCGGCAAGACATATGTTTCCTTAAAATTGCTGAGAATTCAAAGCAATGCTAAACAAGTCTAGACTGATCACAGGATAAATGCAGAAAGCAAAGAAGCGGATGTGGTGGATGACATTTGCCTGGTAAGGGAACAGTTACAAGTGTTCAAGTCCTGGGAACTAGGCAGGAGGGAGATAGAAACGATTTTCCCAGCAGTGCACTTGGTTCCAGAGGAGAATGCTTCCCCATCAGTGGGGAAATTCAGCTTAGCTAAGTTCACTCTCCTCTCTTTTAGACAAATACAACCCCCTATTTTCTAATACAAGCATGAGCAGATTAGTTTGAAAAATCCTGAACACAGTGGCTCCACAGGTCATGCAAATCAGCCTCACTCAGCTCTTCCTACTTCTACTCAAAACATGAGATTATGCCCTTAACTGTTCTCCCCATCTATCACAGGCACACACTTGATGCCCCTTCAGTTATGGAGAATTTATTTGCACATATTGTATCCTCTGCATCATCTCATTTCCTGGACACCCTCATGCTACCTCTCCAGTAAATTAAAAATAAAAATACAGCCTTCATAATTTCTACTGAAAATTTATAATACTACTCCTGCCATCCATGAAGCCCTGCTCCTTGATCTAAATCTTGCCTCTGTCCAGTTTACTCCCAGTGATGCTGCTCAAATTGTCCAACTAATTAATGACCTATAATGACGGGCAGATATCAGTCCTGGCGAACTGGTCAGCCTGGCAGAGCACACATAGATTTCCTTTTGACTTCAATGTATTTCCTTCCTGCAGAAAGAGGGAGTGGGTCAGAAGGAGAAGGGACAAAGGTGGTCCAGACCACAGTCTGCAAGACCAGTACAAACAGACCTAACTTTTCTTCTCAGCTTCAAATCTTCTTCCAGTCATTAACAGTAATTTCCATTCCAACCAATCAGTATCCCTTGTTCATTCCCTTTATATCCATGTGATTTTGACAGTCAGCTGCTATGATGTAACATTTACTTTCTTCCCAGAGTTTAATTAAAATCATAGGTCCCAGCTATTACAATACAGTTTCCCTGCTTTGGGAAGTTATTTCTTTTTATTTGGATGAAGGCCAGTATGATAACATTCAAAACCCACAAGTCACACCATAATAGCACATTTTATGATTGAATTAGAGATGTATTTATGATTGACTTAAAAATGAATTCTGAGCTTCCTTTGGATGACAAAAATATTTTCTTCCTTTTTTTCTTTTTGAGGGTAAAAGGCTGTCTCATATTTCTATGAAAACAATAAATGCCTTGAGACTTCTAACGATGTCAAAAGAGTTGCAACACGCTGCTGTTTCCAGATACCCTTTGGTACTGTTTACATAGCAGAAGTCAAAACGTCGTATTTGTAAGAATTGCTAATACTTCAAATTTGTTTTTTTAAATGTTTGCATTACAAGAGTCTGTAGTGCACTAAAATCGTAGCTCTTATTAATGATAAGGCTCATGCTGTACCTGTTTAATATTAATACTTGCAATCACTGTGAAAACAATTTCCACTTTGAGTACACAGGTCCAAATACTGCCTGTGGCAACATCCATCTGAGTCAATGAGAGTTAAAAATGCATATCTGCAGGCAGAAGTCTGGTTCATTGCCATGCCTGCACGTCCTGCAGCACTCCAGCAGCCCCAGGAAGAGTTAAATGTGTATTTCACAGACTTCAGCGAGTGTTAATATATATGCAGAAGCCGAATTCTCTCCTGTTTCTGTACTGTTCTTTCTGTGACATCTATTGAAGTGATCATTACAATACATACTAATTTGGTAGGAACAACAGTGCTGGGTTCTAATAGACAACCCAAGAAGGAGCTTCACTTATATGCAGCAGGAAAAATCATAGTAATAAACAATGACAGTGTTGAGCCTGGATGAGTAAGGAAATTTTGAAAAAAACAAGAGAGAAAAAGAGGATGGACCACCTCTGGGAAAATGGCAAGGTCAATCGAGTCACGTATCGAAGAATTGTCAGGCTGTGTAGGAGGACAATTAGGGAGGCTAAAGCCCAACTCGAACTCAGGCTGGCCACCACTGTTAAGGATAATATGAAGNCACCACTGTGAAGGATAATATGAAGAGCTTTTACAAATATATCAATGAAAAAAAGAGGGGTAGTAATACCCTCCACTCCTTACTGGACATGGAGGGAACTTTAGTAACTAGAGTGGAGGATAAGGCAGAGGTACTTAATGCCTCCTTTGCCTCTGTCTTCAACAACAGGGTAGACTGTCTTCAGGATGACTACTTACCTAAACTGGTAGACAGGGATAGGGTACAGTGTAGCTCCCCTATTATCCAAGAGGTACTAGAGACCTGCTGATCCGTTTGGTTCCCCAAAGATCCATGGGACCAGATGGGAATCACCCCAGAATGATGTGAGAGCTGGCGGATGAGCTTGCTAAACTGCTCTCCAT
>VZRI01014139.1:0-37053 GCA_013397515.1 Upupa epops | reverse complement strand
CTTGACATTAGGAAACAGTTTTTTACTGAAAGAGTGATCTGGTTTTGGAACGGGCTGCCCACGGTGGCTGGGTCACCGTCTCTGGAGGTGTTTAAGGTTAGGCTGGATGAAGTGCTGATTGGAATGATCTAGATGTCAGATGTTTAGGTTTGCTTGGTTGGTTTTAGGTTGGACTGGATGGTCTTTAGGGTCTTTTCCAGCCTCATTAAAAAAAAAAACAAACCAAACCAAACCCCAAAATTTCCAAATGGTGCCTTCGTAGTGTGTGCTAGTCCTCAGCAAACTTGCTAATCCCAAAATTCTTTTTGTATGACCCAGTTTGTGGATTAGAATGTTCTGTGTACATTTTTGGAAGGTCACGTGCATATGTGTACACAGACATGCAAAGAGACGCATAGCTGTGCAGCGGGCTGGCTGCTTCAGTGAGAAAGCTTTAGGAACACTGTGCTTGACTCCACAAGGAGGACAGCACAGCCATCATATAGATGGGGCAGAGACTAGAGCCGTTTATTTATCTGAATTTTGCCGAATAGATTCAAGCAGAAAGATAGAGTTCTCACTGGTGGAGCTGTTTGTTACTGACCTTTTGCTGCAAATGGGAAGTCTCATTATCTCCTTGTAGATAACTAGAAATAAAAATGCTACGTAGCTTAGTTTACTTTACAGATCATGAGGATGTAATTTACTGATTTCTTAGATTCTAAATACTGAATATTATTTGGACTGCGCTGGAATGAGTACTTCTCGGGGAGAGTGAACAGGCGTATTTTCTAATTAATGCCCAGTGATTTGTGAGTGTTTTGTTTTTTGTGTGTTTTTGTATGACAAAATCAGTAACCAAAGTGAAAAAAACATATTCTTCCTCTAAAGAGTAAAAGTGGCTACTTTCTGAAATAGCATCTGCTTGTAGGGTACTTGGACTTTACTGTGGGTCTTGTTTGTACAATGTCAATTTAACCACATGCTCCTGCAGGTTTCAAATGATGGTAAGTTTTTTGTGGCCAAGTCCTTGTAAGCACTCTTTAATAACAAGATTTAGTCTCCTGTGTTCATATCTGTAGTAACTGATTAGCAGATATCTCATTATAAATTTGATTTGTAAAGCTATATATTTAGAGGTTGGGTTGCTGTTGCAACTGTTTTGCAGGATGGTAAGCAATGTGCAGGTCTATTTGCACTGTATTAAGCCCTTCATACATTATGCTGTACTTCAGAGGCTCCACAATTCATTTTTTCCCATAGCTTGCCTTTAGTCCTTGCCACTTGTTTTCTTTCCTTTTCCAAACAAAGCTAGGATTGTCAAATCCTAACATTAAAGAATCCAATAGCTAGATCCAATTACAGAGCTAATTATTAATTTGCCAGAGTCTGTGCAATCTTTGGCTATATAGAAAAACTCTACAGATGGGCTAGGGAGATGTGACCCACCAGTGAACAGCAACAAAATACCTTCCTGACTTAAAAGCTCCTGGACCCGCAGCATTTGCTACCATTGTTCATAACCATTTTCTGAAATAACTGCTTTTAAATTCTCATGATGAGATCATTGCATTGGCAAACAGCTTCATCTGATCCAGTAACAACATTTCCAGAGACAGCACTACAGTTTGTCTTGGCTAGTTTCTGCCAGAAATTTGTACTGGTTTTCTCAAGGAAATCACAGCATCAGTGTGAAAAGAGAGAACTCACAAGAGTGGGGAAGACACAAAACCAGAGAAGAAAGGAAAGGTGATCTCTAACTTGTCCTTTAATGTAACCTCCACAGGTTGGTATGTACTGCAGATCAGTGTGGCAAACAAAACCATCAGTGACTATACCCTGTATGTATTTGCTGTATAAACCATGGGGCACGTTCTGTGACATGTCGCACAGTTTATGCCCAACTCTTGTGGCACAGCTTTATTGCAGGCAACTACATTCATCCATTGTCAGGAGTATTTTCGGATACTTGTGCGTCTTTTGGTGCGAAGGATGACAGTGTGGCAAGAAGCAGGGGAGAACGATAGCCAAAATGGAAGAACAGCATGGCAGGAAGGAAGTATTTTCAACCCCTTTGAGATTTCATAAGAACTTCTTCCAATCTCAACAAGGCTAAACAAGGAGTATAGCTCTCATGGAGTTAGGATTATTGGGAAGTCGCTGCTCTTATTTAATCTTGTGTTCAGTTGATGGGGAGAAATGCTAGAATGAAAGGAATAAGGCTGTTTACCAAGGACACACTAAGGTTTGTAAAAAATTTTGCAGTATACCAGGGGTCTCAGGGATGAAGGCAAATGGCCTCTGACACCTGCAGGGGGGCCTGTGTCAAATCTGTGAGAATCTTTACATGCCTCGGTGGTTTTTAAAGTGATTAATGACATTATGCTCTGCATTGGGCACGGCAGCTTCCTTTGTACAGGCTTTTAAAGAACAATGAGAGAGGAAACGTTCATTTCACTCTTTCACATTGTTTTCTCCATGCCTCTCCTCACAGAACTGTCCACAGAAGGAATTGTTCTATAGGAAACTTCTTGAGGTTTGTAGGGTAGAAGAAATCTTACTAATCTTGATTTTGAGCATTAGCTGTGTGGGATTTTACTCTGAAGACATAATGAATGGTACTAGCTGTCTCTCGATCCCTATGCACATACCTGATAAAATGTGGATGCTTCCCAAACGAGGAATTTAGAAATCTCAGCTCCAGATTTGCAAAATTCTCAATGCTGAGGAGCATTTACTATAGTCTTTTGCATTGCCTTGAACTCTCCAGGCCCTATTTTATATAAGTTCCTGTAAGAATTTTTAACTCTAAGAAAAGGTGGATATCAGTATAGTACTTCTGCAAAGCTTTCATGGTTGGCAGAGATTAAGGTAACAGTGGAATGATAAAACCTGCAGCATGCGTGGATGAGAGCTTTGTGAATTGTGGGTATCACTGTAGGTGCTCACAGGAGTTGCTGGTCAAAGCATTACAAGTGACTGGGTTTTTCCTAATCCGGACACGTTTTAAGTTGATCTTTCAATTACCTGCAGCTGCATGATAATTTTCTCATCCAACCTGGTAGGCACTGAGGGAAAAACCATGAAGTTTATTCTATCAACACTCTTTTAAGGATGATTTGAAGTCCATTCTACACCTCCTATCAAGTGTTTGGCAACTACTGCATTTTCCTGTGAAACACTGGTGTGGAAAAAACATGTTTGTTCTCATAGAATGGGCTTTTTCACAGCCAGAGGGAAGTACCTACTGGGATAATTCAACATCCACCCTGCTAGAAGACAGAAACTAAATCTAGCAACATACAATTTTCTTTTCAGATAACTGCTTTCAAAAAATATAATGTGCAAATCGCACTGAAAAGGTTATTCTCTCACTCACCTATACACAACACCCACCAGAAAAAACATCCAAAGGAAAATACCAGATGTTTTAAACAGATCTAATTTTTGACATTAAAGAAGAATAGATGAGGTTGTGTTCACACTCTTTTTGGACTTCATATTTTGAGGAATAAACAAAGCTTCTGTTGGTATTGAAAAAACTCCAATACTCTAAGCTTTCTAAATAAAGTCACTGTATTCAGAATTTCGTAGATTCACAGAATGGTTCAGGTGGAATGGACCTTAAATTTCCACCTCCCTGCTATAAGCAAGGACACCCCTCACTAGACCAGGGTTCTCAAGGTCCCAGCCAATCTGACCTTGAACACTTCCAGGGAGAGGGCAGCCACAACCTCCCTGGGCAACCTGGTCCATGGTCTCAGCACCCTCCTTGTGAAGAAATTCCTCCTGACTTCCAGTCTAAACCTCCCCTCTTCCAGTTGGAAACCATTCCTCCTGCTCCTACCACTCCAAGGCCTTGGGATCAGCTCCTCACCAGCTTTCCTATAGCCCCCTTCAGGGACTGGGAGGCCACTCTGAGATCTCCCTGGAGTCTCCTCCAGGCTGAACAGCCCCAACTCTCTCAGCCTGTCCCCATAGGAGAGATGCTCCAGCCCTCCAATCATCCTCGTGGCCCTCCTCTGGATACATTCCAACAGTCCAATATCCTTCCTGTGTTGAGGGCTCCAGAACTGGACACAGTACTCTAGATGGGGGTCTCATGAGAACAGAAGGGCAAGATCACCTACTGCAGCCTACTGATCACGATTCTCTTGATGCAGCCCAGGATGTGGTTAGCTTTCTGGGCTGCAAGCAAGCATTGCTGGGCTCATGTCGAGTTTTTCATTGACCAACACCCCCAAGCCCTTCTCCTCAAGCCTGCTCTCATTCTGTTCCCCACCCAGCCTGTATTTGTGCCTGGGATTGCCTCGACCCAGGTGCAGGGCCTTGCACTTGGCCTTGTTGAATCTCACAAAGTTGGCACTGGCCCACCTCTCCAGCCTGTCCAGGACCCTCTGGATGGCCTCCCTTCCTTCCAGGTGTCCACCACACCACACAGCTCGTTGTCACTGGAAAACTTGCTGAGGGTTCTCTCAATGCCAATGTCCACATCACTGACAAAAATGTGAAACAGCACTTGGTCCCATTACTGACCCTTGAGAAATGCCACTCATCACTGCTCTCCATTTGGACTTTGAGCTGTTGACCACAACCCTCTGAGCGTGACCATCCAGCCAATTCATTATCCAGCGAGTGGTCTGTTCATCAAGTCCATGATTTTCCAGTTTGGGGACAGTGTCAAACATTTTACGCAAGTCCAGGTAGATGACGTTGGTTGCTCTTCCCTTGTCCACTTGTGCTGTAACACCATCATAAAAGGCCATCAAACGAGTTAGGTATGATTTGCCTCTGATGAAGCCATGTTGGTTACCAATCAACTCTTCATTTGCCATAGTCCTCAGCAGGGCCTTTAGGAGGGTCTGCTCCATGAACTTGTCAGGCACAGAGGTGGGGCTGACTGGCCTAGATTTTCCAGATCCTTTCTTTTTTCCCTTTTTAAAAATGGGGATGATGTTTCCTCTTTTCCAGTCATCAGGACCTCCACCACACTGCCATGATCTTTCAAATACGATGGCTAGTGGCTCGGCAACTTCATTCTCCATTTCCCTCAGTACCCATGGGTGGATTTCATCAGGCCCCATGGACCTGTGCATGTTTAGGTTCTTCAGATGGTCTTGAACTTGATTTTCATTGAAAGTGATTCATTCATCTAATTTAGATGCAAATTTAGAAGTGTATATTAAAAACTATAGAACATAAAGTCAACCTGAAAGAAGCCATCCTATATTCCAATACAACAAATGGAATGAATGGAAAGTCAAACACAACTAAGGAGGAATGGAAGAAACAATTACTGGAAGAGAAATGCTCTTTCATCACCAGAGCTCCCAAATGCCATGTCTATATTGTTAGTGATATCAACTCAGTGGTGAGATAAAGACTGGAGAAGTGGACAACAGAGTGGCTGGAAAACTGTCTTAATAATCATGCTCGAAAGTCTGTGACCTGTGCTGACAATGTCCAGCTGGCAGCTGGTGACCTGTGACACTGTTCATGGAACAATATTGAGATCAGTGCTGTTTAATATCTTTATTAACAACATGGATGATATAATGGAGCGCACACTGAAGAAGTTGACTGATTACAGCAAACTAGGAGGTTTGGTTGGTTGATAAGCAAGGTGGCAAGGCTGCTAACCAGAAGGATCTTGATAGAATGCAAAAATGGACTTTCTCCAACTACGCTGGGTACCAACTGGCCAGGAAGCAGCTTTGCAGAAGAGGACCTGGAGGCTGTGATGAGCAAGTTGAACATGAGCCAGAAGCAGGCCCTGACATGACTGCCTACATTAGCAAGAATTTTCAGTAGACTAAAGGCTGTGGTTATTACACTCTACCTGGCATTTGATTAAAGATTAAAAAATCAGAGAAGGTTGAACACAGGATTACTGATATGTTTGGCATCTTGGAGAAGCTGATTGCTGAAGTAAGTCTGAAAGTTTGTTCAGCCTAGGGAAGTCTCAAGGAGGTAATGGTCTTCCAATACCTAAAAGGTAGTTACAGAGAAGATGGAAGTATGCTCTTCTCAAGGATATGTGGTGACAGGACACAGGTTGCTTCATGGTAAATTATGCCTACATATAAAAAAAGTTTTCATGGTGAAAACAAACTCTGAGTTTGCCCAAGTGGTGGAATATGCCTTACTGGTAATACTCAATATTGGACTTGTATGTGCAAACATTTAAAAAAAGTACTAATGGGTGAAAATTATTCTTAATACTGTTGATATATATTGCTGGATGTATATTAGATTGTAATCAGTTGTGCCTGCATGTAATCCTGTTTGTTTTTTTTTCTGTAAACACATGGCTTTGGAGCAGTCAGTATGTGAGCCTCATTGCCTCATCAGTGGCAATGAGTAAAATCACTCCTCTTACTCTCAGTCTTGCTTACAAAATACACCCATCCATATCTGTCTATTGAGTAATCAGTCTATTGAGTAATAAAAATGGCCTATGTGTGAACTCAGTTTCATGAAGAGGTGAAACCTCTTACTGTTAGCACTAGTTTACCTGTATCACTTATCTCTATATGGCTGAATATTAGCAGCAAATGTAGCGACTTTCTGAAAAGCAAGCATGAAAAAGGTCTGGTAGGGTTATATGCTCTGAATCAACTGTCTAGAGGATTCTTATACAGATTCTTGAAGAAAAATAACATGTCAGTTTTTTAATTGTGCTAATTGGTACTTTGGTTTGCATTGTGACAAACTCATTGGTACCACAAGGATGCCTCTAGAAGATGTTGCCTTGTGTTCCTCTTATTAGCACTTTTGGCATAGTATGTCCACTTTCAGAGACATCAGATTACGGCCTTTCTAGGCAGAGATCTTTTTATCAGAAGGTGCTTAAGATTTGGATAAATAATTACTCAATTACCCTACAAATCAGCAGCTCCTTCAGTGTGAAAGCTTCTTTTTCTTGGAGTCAATAGCAAGCACAGGGTTCCTTTCTTACAGATTATCTCTTATTCCTGTTCAAATACATCCAACGATTTTGTTAGCTTTTGTTTTTAGTTACTATGTCATATTGCACAGCATCAAACATGCCCCGATCCCTTCCAGCTATGTAAATACTGAATTTGTTTGCTAATTTTGACATATACATGACAAGGCATAAACTGCAGCTATGCAATCACTACATGTGAAAAAACCCAACCCACCAATTTAATATTTTACTGCTTATATGACAAGTTAATGAAACCAACATTTGAACGGCTGTCCCATTTTACATACCTGCAAATTGTAAGCTGTTTCACATTGGACTTTCAGATACCTAGAGCTACATGAAAACAAATCATTAAAAGTATTCCTCAAAGCACATCAGTCCAGGACAAGTTTGAGAAGCAAAACCTGGATAATCTCTTTCCAGGAAAAGCCTGAATTCATCTGGCAGTGTGATGATACTGCTTTTCAAAGATTTATTCTTACTTTGTAGCTAATATAAAATATGGACAACAGTGATACAGTTAAAAACACAGTAAGAGAAAATGAGGGAGAAGAAAGATCATCAGTAAATGTGTTCTGATAGTGACAGTACTATACACTTCTGAGCAAATGGTGCCTTTAATGCAGTACATGACTAAGTAAAATAGTCAGTTTTTCTGTTTCTAAAGTTGTAAGCAACAACATATTTTGTTTTAAAATCAAGTATTCTGTTTCATACAGCAGTTCCACTGACAGACTTTGCTCTGTAAGAGGGAAATGTTTGAAGGAATTTTATGATTTCAGCCCAGTCGAAGTCAGGCTCCTTGTGCTTATAGTGTCTGGCTCAGCCTGAGGTACCACTTTCTTTCCTGGAATACCTGGAAATCCACAGGCAAGTCTGCCTCCTCCACTAATACTCCCAAGCTTCTGACTTCTGCTCCTTCTCCCCAAAGCTACCACCATCTCACCTCACAGACACTTTGAATTCCTATCACAGTCTGACCACAAGGCAATTACCAGAAAATAGGTGATGTAGGAAGGAGGCAGCCACTACAGGTCTTTGCCAGTCCTTCCTAACCAGAACCTCAGAATATATGAGCATACAGAAACTTTGAGATTTAGTGTGAGATTTAGTGAATGGTGAGGACTGTTTATGTCACTAGATATTCTTGTACATGATTCCATCATTAATTATAATCACAAAGGTTTTGTTGGCATTTTGTTGGCATTTGGTAGCTTTAGCAGAGCTGAAGCTCACATCAGTGGAAGTTAACACTGTAAGACTGATGGCCGTGCCCCCAAATGGAATTTACTCTGGATTGTTATAAGTGTTTGAGGGGACATAGTGATGCTTAGGTTAACAAAGTGACTCTTCCTATTACACTGCTTTTTAGCAACACCTGAGGTTGCTAACAGCTGGACATGGCCACTAACACTAACAAAAGGTTAACAACGGCAGTGAGCTGTAAGAGAACATAAGATACAGACGAAAGTGAATATCGTATCGACACAAACCTGCAAGGCACCTAAAATTCTGAGTCCCAGTCTTCGTTCTGCTTGTAAGTAGAATTAAATAACATCACCTAGCTGGAGGTGATCGTTATTTTATCTATTTTTCATTTGTGAAAATGAAGCTGAAAACGGAATAACGCTGACACTTGCCAGCAGTGACGGCAGCTCATTGAGAACCTTCTCAGGAGACAGCAGCATCGTGACATACGAGCAGAGACTCCAGGGCACACCGTGGCTGCCCGAGATGGCTTTCACACAGACTTCTTCCGCTCTCCACACACACGTTTTACTCCTCGACGAAGATTCCCGCGGGGGCGCCCCGGCTGACCCCGCTCCCTGCCGAGGGGCTCTAGTCAGTCCCGGGCTTGACCGTCCATTCGCACCGTCCCAGCGGGGAGATGGCACCGCCGATCCCCTGATGCAGGCGCTGGGGACTGGGGTGTGGAGCCGCCTGGGGTTGCGCAACGCCCTGGGGCGGCCCCGGCTCGAAATGTTGATCCGCTCCGCCGACCCCAGACCTGCCCGGCCTCGCCGGTCCCGCGGGGATCTGCCGCGTTAGGAACTGGCTGTCCATAGACGGCTCCTATGAGTTCCGCCCTGGGCTGTCCCTAACCTCGCTAGTGGAAGCCTTGCCCCGCGCTGGGCAGCGCCGTCTCTCTGCTCCGGCCGTGCCTTCGCTGACACCACACCAGCGGACGCCGCAGCCCCTCGCCCTGCTTGGCTCCGCGGGGTGGGTGCAACCAGGCAGGACGAGCTCCCGCCTCCTCGGAGCGGCCACTCCTCTCATGGGGCCACTCTGGGCTCTCCGAGCACTGCGGGGCTTACAAGGAGTGGAATCGGGCGGGGAAAAAGCCCTGCGTGCCAGAGTTCTCCCGCCCTCTCCCGCGCACACTCACATACCCTCACTCACACCGGTGCCGTCGTGGGCGGCCGTGGGGCACGTTCGGGAGTTTCTCCCCACACCCCGCTCGCCGCTGACATCACCGGGGGTGGGGGGACCCTGGACCAGCCTCGCCGCCGCTAGACGGTCGCAGCGTGCGCGGAGCAGCTGCTGCCGACGCCGCCACGCCCGTGAGTAGCCTCGGTCGGGCTGGGGACGGGGTTGGGCAGCGACGGTAGGAAGACTCCTGAAGTAAAAGCGCGGGGAAAGTAGAAATCAAGGGGTTTGCTCTCCGCGAACCCAGCGTTGCTTGGGCACGGCGGTGGTGCCGGGCCGCCACCTCGGGCTGGCTGGTCCCTCGAACGGTGGTCAGGAAGGGCTGTCGATCTGGGGCCGCCCAGGAGGACTCGCCGGTGTGCTACCAGCCGGGAAACTGGGTCCGTGGCAGGGACTCGAGGGCTGGGCCAGGGCGGCAGAAAGTTCGCCATCGCGATTTCTTCATGTCCTGTCAGCGCAGCTTTCGTGCGCCACAGCACCGTGCAAGCGGTGTCGCCAGCGGCCTTCCCTCGCGCACGGATAGCTCAGTCAGTGCAGATTTAGAGTGTCGAAGGCTTTGCCAGCTTCACGTGTTTTTTCACTTGAGTCAAACCTCAGTTTCGATAAGCTGATAAGTCGCTCTGACTGGTAGGGTTTTTCTGTCTGTCTGTCCTGTGCCCGACACCGGCAGGCGGCTCTCAGTAACATGGGTTGCTTACACTGGAGGCTTGGATTTTAGAGGTGGGTTCCTTGTTTGGCCGTCTCCAAGGAGAACAGTGCACTGCTGCCCTGTCCTCAGCAGACATTCCCAGGGGTTGCGTCCTTCTCACAGGAGCTGCCCGTTGGCTGGGAGTCCTTCTCACAGGAGCCCTGATGCTTGGGCTCTCTGGTAATTTCTTGGAAGAAATACTTTGGCAGGAAGGTTTTGGGTTTTTTCCCCCCAGCTCTTCAGAATCATGTAATAATATCTAAATGATAAGTAATTACTGCAGTTGAGCATCTTAGAAACATCTTCTGACTTGAAACAGAGCTGTGAAGAAATGCACCAAAATGCTGTAAATTACACATTGGATTTTCGTAAGAGTTTTCTTTAGGAACCTTAGAAGTAAACAGCTACAGTTGGCTAATCATCAAAAAAGAAAAGGTAGTACTTCCGTTACTTTCAGGCCTCTTTACCTGTCTGAGCAGATATTTTTTCTGTCAAGTGAAGTAGTCTGTAATTCCTTTTCCATACTGATTGGCTCTCTGATGCTGATTTTGAAGTCTTTACTGCCCAGGTAGTTCGTGAGAACAGTTGTGAGGCTGGATGGCCAGGACTGAGAACATGAGTCTGCACATATGCAGAGGCAGGAACACCCATAAATCATGGTGAGAGAGTGTTGGGCATGAGTTTCATGGAGGGCAGAAAGATGCAATGCTGTTTGCTGGATATCCCAGCTACTTTTTAGCAAGAAAATGTGTGGCAAATGAAATGCCATGGTAAGGGCTGCAGCTGGGGTAAGGGTACTGCTGTCAACTCCAAGTGGGAGTGGCAACAAACGTATGTGGAAAACATGTCCACCAGGGGCTGATAGGGGTTTATTCAGTGTAAGATATAATGACTTGGCCTTTGCTTCAACTAAATTGAAAGGAAGAACTGTTGTTATACTCTGTGTTCCCTTGTGAACTTATGGAATTGAGTTGGAGAATAGACTGTTGGGATACCTGGGGAAGATTCATCCTTCATGCTGAATAAAGATGGGTACAGAACCCAGCCAGGAAGTCAGGATAAACATTAATACTCAAGGTGAAGTGTAGTAATAGCATGAAAAATCATCAGAGGAGATCAGCTTCTTGTTAGTATGCTCATTTGGAAGGAAAATGGTCTGTTGATGCAGTTGAAAATAAAAATAACATACTGTCAGTCGAAAAGACACTACTGATGGTGTGGTCTTTCTTTGTGGTCTCTGGGATGACTTCTGTTGTAAGCTCCCAAACAGTGTTGATAGTGCTATGGATCTGCTAGTGGGTAAAGCCAGTGTATTGTATTTGTTTAGACAGATTAAAAACCCTGTTAATAAAGGAAGTTGTTTAGCTGCTGCAACATCATTCTCTTATACAACGGCTGTGTCTCAATTCTTAGACACTGTAGTTATTGGTCAACACAGAAATTAACATTTCTACCTTCATCTTATACTCCCTTTCAGCTAACAGACGCTTTCCCCCCCTTGATTTATTAGCATGTCTTCCTTCACTGTTGCTTCATATCTTTTACTTCCATTGTCATGACTTTTCTTTTGTTACTGTGTTTGCCTCAAGGTTGTTTTCCATCTTGGGTTTGGTGTTCCTACAATGATTAGAAGGATGTTGCTCTGATCCACTTCTGCTAAGTATACTTCTTAGTTGTAGTATGTCTCCTCTCATAATGCTGTTTCCCTGTCCAGTTAAAATGAGATGGGTGGCAGTACGAGACTCCACCTTTTTCGCCTCAGTGCTCTGTGTACATGTTGGTTTACTTCATGTTCTTGTACTTCATGTTCTGTTTGTTTCTTGAGCATCATGTAAGACATGGCACCACCATGTAAATCAGTACAAGAATGTGTTTAATTAAAGAGAAAAGTAGGTCTCTGGGGTCAAGATTTTTCTACAGCTACCTGTCAGAAGGGGTGCTTCACAGGACCTACTGCTGTGTTCCTGCTGGAAGAAGACCCAGCAGGTGAGGCATGGTGTTATACAGGAACGAATAAGAAAGGAATTTACTCTGAAATGTACCAAACACTTCATATAAAAAATGTGATATTTCAGCACAGCCAAATTCAGAAGTAGAAAGGAATGCACAGCTTTTATTGAAATCAGACTGATCTCAGAGGAAAATCAGGAGAAACGTAAGTACAGCACTAAGGAATTCCATTCATGTAGCTCTTCAGCAGTTGTTAGGGTTTGTTTGGGTTTTAGATGCTCAAAGCAAACCAGTGATATTTATGGTGGGGTCTCAGTCTTCACAATTTTTGTTGAAAACTTTACTATTTTAGAGAGAAGGTAATTCTGTATAATATATCTTAATATGTTAGGTGATGCTCTTGACTTCTTCAGCTTATCTTCATTTTTAGAAAATAAATCTCGCTGGGTGGGATTCAAGAACAAGCTTGATAGCCTGAATTCATCCATCAAATAAATTATTTCTTCACTGAAGGGGGAAAATGTAATTACACCTTTTTATTTTGTCTGTGAAATTTCATGGACAGTTTAATGATGGTATGAGCATGCCAGGCGAAGCCTCATAATTTGGGTGTGACCTTAAAATACAACCTCTGGCTGTGTAGAGATCTTCACAGGAGTCTGTAGGTGGAGCAGAAAGTGGACTGACACAAACACCCATAGAGATGGCTATAGGATATATGTTTATAGTTGAGTTCACTGATTCTTGAAAGCCATGCTCTGTTTGGAATTGCACCGACTGCAAGCAGGTATGAACACTCCCTCAGGAGTTTCACATAGGGTTAAGGGTCCTGAAATAGATAAAAATGGTGACCTTCTTGTAGAGATGTGACCTCCCAAAATCTTTAGATACTACTGCTGATATGCATGTGCTGCTGGTGTTACCTGCAGTCAGTCTGCAGGCTCATCTGGGTTCTAAGGCTGGCAGTTCTTAATCCATGGAAGCAACAAACTGGTGAGTTAATTCAAATGCAGAAACAAACCCAAATCTGGAGACTGTTTTATTGCTGAAGAGACCTGGCTGATACACCTCATTTATCACAACCCAGTGTACTTGACCAGGTCTTTCCCAGCCATTGTGGCTAGTAAGAAGATGTGTGGTGACCCAAGAACTGTATGTATGGGCAGTCAGCCTGATTGAACAAGAGCCATGGGGTAGAACAAAGTTGAAGCAGGTGGTAGCTGGAGGTGACTGGGCTCTGTTTCCAAAGAGCAGCATAACTAGTGGACTCAACTGTTCAATGAAACAGGTTCTTCCTGAACTGGTGAAGTTCACATGGCAACCTGTAAGTTTTACTTTAATTGCATTGATTACAAATGAGAACACAAAAATGACATCCTGAAGGTAGAATGAGTATTAAATCAAATTGCATGGTGTGATACTGCTCTGAAACAAAACAGTGGTAGTTGCAGAAGAGCTTGCTCTATTTATTTTATAGCCAACTGTTGCACTATCAACAGAGATGTATTTTCACACTCCTGATATGTAATGTGTAAACTCGAAATCAATACAACCACAGTTTCTCAATATGAAGCTGGTCAAAGCCAAATCAAAACAAGCAGTTTGAACATTTTACAGCACCTAATGTTTACATTTAATTGCCAGCCATTTCCGTGGAGCATTTGCCAAAGTGAAAATCATTTCACCTTTAATTTCTACTGAATTTAATACATTATTTTCAGTCTGGAAAGACAGACCTTTTCTGCCTTTGTTTGTTGGTTAATTAAGTGGAACAACATAAATCACTCAAGCTGTTCTGTTGTAGCTGGAATAATATTTGGATAAGCAGCAATCTGTAGTCAGTAGAGCTCAGGCCGAGGTTTTCTCTCAGAACTACATTAATGTCTAGTATTAGTGCTGCAGGTGTGGGTGTTTGTTTTTTTTTTAATTTTAGTTTTGTTTGCTTTTGCTGATGAAAAGATCTTATATTATGTTTGGTCTGCGCCCCCTGCCCTGCCAAAGTACCAAACAAGGACAACCTTGATGCCAAACTGTGGCTGCACAGCAAATGAGCAAGGGTGGGGCCAAGCCACACCTCAGTTCAGTTATTTGCTTCTGAGGCTGGTTCCCAGGGAGCTTCTCAGAGCTTGAGTAGCTTTTACGGTTCAGACCAGGGTCATTGTCCATGAAATGGCCATCAGGGTCTATGAGCCAGAGGTGAAATGTGCCAGCAGACTGTGGAGAGCTTGGCGATACCTAAGCACTGCTTTTGGCTCTTGGGAGGCAGTAGTGGCCCTTGGATGACTCAGAAAAGAGGGGCAGGCCTTGCCACTCTGTTGTACCATCTACCTAAGACATGAATCCTCCCATAAAGCTGATGGTCTGTCTTCTGTCCCATGATCACTGCTTGTATTAATGGCTCCACTGTACAGGTGTATAGATCCTGTGCGCTGTATAACAAGTGCAGCAGAGTGCCAGTGTCATGGGTATCATGCAAACAAGTGTTGCAAAACATAGAGAGACCTCAGAGAAGCAGTTCACGGCAGACTTCACAGGAGTGCAGAACTGGAGGGACTTCTTGGATCACCATGTCAGCTGCCCTACAAACACGATCACTGCCTCATGTAAACCCTTTTTGTGGAGGTGGGTCTTTTCAGCCTGTGCTGAGGTGCTTGTGAGGCTGTTACAGAACCTGGCAGCTCTAAGAGTGTGCTCACAGATGATTTATTTTCATCTTTAGATTAAACAATCCTTTTTCCTTCGATGTGCAAGCAGGTACATCCCCAGTCTGCCTTCATCTTTGAAAATGAACAAGTCAGAACAAGAAGTTCTTGTTTAGCTTAGGAAAACAAGCTTTCAGTACTTTTAGACCAGTCTGATTGTTGAGATTTCAATGTCTACCACAGCTTTGTTTACACTGAAGTGATTTCTGGTGCACACTTAAAGCAAAGAGGGGATGCAAGAAAAAAAACCCTAAGGTATACAAGCAGTTTCTTCTTTCAAGTTAGCACTGGGTTTTCTTAAACAAGAACAGCCCTTTGAGCTGATTGCTTCCATGGGGTTACCTTACTGTAAGGACCAGTTTTAGCATTTTTGCAGAGATGTATGCCTCATAGCATAAACTGTGGGAGGGTGGGCAGAGGACACAGGCAATGACTGTGATGGGAACTAGAGATTAAAT
This sequence comes from Upupa epops, assembly GCA_013397515.1. Lineage (NCBI taxonomy): Eukaryota > Metazoa > Chordata > Aves > Bucerotiformes > Upupidae > Upupa > Upupa epops. The sequence continues at coordinate 21,900 of VZRI01014139.1, read as the reverse complement.
GTAGCCATTTCAGGTGTTATCTAGTAATAAGGCAGACTGATTTACACAACTGGGTCATGTTAGGATTTAGAAACAGACACTGAACAGACGTAAATCTGAGATTATCATTGCTCAGTGTAAAAGTGCAGTTACAAGAAAAAGTGCTTTAGGGAAAAAAAAGGAATGTACAAAGATGTATTTCCTCAGGAAGATACAGGTTTCTGCTGCTTGAGGAGGACAAGCATTGTCTTTCTGTTGGATGCGCAAAATGTCTTTGAGGAGCAGTTTTGATAAGAATACAGCTTGTTCAAATACACCTGTATTTAAGGATCTGCTGGTATAGGTACCTGGCGTCTGTACCTGCTATATTGTCTCCTCATCATGAAGTAACTGCAAGATTTCTCTTCTAGGCTGGAGCGTCTGAATACATCTCTCTTGAATCTTTTAAGCTTGAGGTGATTTTTTATGATTTTCAGGTAAGATGCCAGGAGGCTCATTTTTCTTGTAAGTGCCACTTCCCCACCCTGCAACAGGACATTGTGTTCATGTTGTCCCATACCTCCTGCCAGTTTTCTTATGCTCAACCTGCCCATGAAGGCTTCATGGCAGTGACTTCCTTCTACAGTGCATACAGTAGGGCTGTAGTGGAAGGAGCAGTAGGGCAAGTCTAAACTCAGTCCAAACTTGTTTGCAAATAAATGTCTGTCAGAGCTACACAAGTGGCAGCAACGGTGGCATCTCTAGGTCAAAACTTTAAAGACATTGTTATGAAATTAGAAATATCAGCTTCTCTGGGTCTTCAGTACTCAGAGCTGACATTCTGCATTTTTGCTGCAATTCTTGGTTTTATTTGGAAATGTATAGGATGGCAGGGTTATAATTTCCCAAACTTTGGGGTTCTAGCTGAATAGCAGCTATCTAATGAGGAAAGCAGGGTGAAAAGAAAAGGAGGAAGTCCAGTGCCAAGCCTAACTGTAGGCATGGCACATGCTACTTTTGCTAACTAGGTAGGGTTTCTGAAGAGGAGTAAAGATTTAGTGTTTATGAAATACATTCAGAAAGGGCTGAAAAGGTGCTTCAGTGTCCCATAACATATAGCTAGTTAGGCCAAGAGCATCAGCTTATTCATAGAATCACAGATTGTCAGGGTTTGGAAGGGACCTCCAGAGATCAACCAGTCCAGCTACCCTGCCAAAGCTAGGACAGGTCACACAGGTCACATCCAGGAGGGTTTTCAAAGTCTCTAGAGAAAGAGACTCCACAGTCTGTCTGGGCAGCCTGTTCCAGGGCTCCATCATCCTCACAGTAAAGCAGTTTCTTCTACTGTTGAGCTGGGATCTTCTATGTTCAAGTTTATCCTCATTATTCCTTGCCATATTACTATGGCTCACAGAAGAGATTGTTCCCTTCCAGTTGACACCCACCCCTCAGGTATTTGTAGACATGAATGTGATTCCCTCTCGGTCTTCTCTTCTCCAGACTAAGCAGCTCCAGTTCTCTCAATCTTTCTTCATAGGAGAAATGCTCAAGTCCCTTAATCATCCCTGTAGCTCTCTCTTGGACTTGCTGTAAATTGACCGTTGTTCAAGTGGTCCCAATGTTTCTAGTGGGATGGACAAACACCAAATTGTCATAATAACAACAGGCTTATTAAAGTGCACATGTATTAGTCTTGGTGCCTTCAAAAAGCAGACCTCAGGGCACTGGTTGCAAGGCAAAGTTTTCAGAAAGAAGCTAAGCAAAAACTAGATTATACTGTAGCTTGCCAGTTGTTTCCAATCTCCTGTTTCACTGTTAAACTAGAAGTTGACTTTTAATTGTGCAGCCTGCTGCAAGGGCATGAACAAATAGGGATCTGGAAGCACTCTACCTTCATTTTCTTAAGCATGAATGCTGTATTTGAATGGAGCTCTAGAAAATTCTGTCAATTAATTTTTGCTGTATTGATTTGTTTAATTGTATTTGCCTACAGACTGTCATTGTGTGGAGGGGAGATTGTTTCATTTCCTTCTAATTTCCTTGATTTGTGATGAAGGACTTCAAAAAGCTGCTGTAAAGTGTGAGAGCCTCTCTTCTTTCAACATAACATAGGTATCACAAGTTGCTACAGGCTTGAGTATGGTCTCAACCAATCACTTGTAAGCTAAGAGAGCTGATGGGTGTCTGTGCCATCTGAGGAAAGGACGCTTAGCCCTCTTGATTCCAAGTCCAGCATCAAACAGGGGCCTAAATTTTTATTTCTTGAAGAGCAAACATTGTTCTTCATGCTTAGCTTCATATCAAGAAAAAAACAGTGTGGGAGCCTGGCTATTGTGTAGGCTGTCCCTCTCAGATTGCCCTTCTGTCCCAGGTTCCCATTCAATATTGTAGCAGTCTACTCAGAGCCCACCAGCACTTCCTGGAAGTTTGCTAGCTGGCTAAAGAGATCTCTATACCCAGAAAGGGTACATATAGTTTTTGTACTGATAGTTAGCTTTGTAATACCTGAGTATGACAACAGATCAGCATCTGAGTCAAACCTCACCGTGAAGAATTGGTCAGCTAGGGTCTAGTCCTACAGTGTATTTGATTTCCTGAAAAAAGAGCACAAATGGGCACAAATTCAGAAATTTCCACAGCTGATAGTAGACCTATATTTTTAATGACTGAATTACACTTACAAATAAAACTGTAATAAAGAGAGAACTCAGTTTTTATTTAGTCTGCATGCTTGTGAGCTCTAACAGCACCAGTTCCGTGCATGCACCAGAGAGCTATCCCTATATTTTTCAAGGATAACTTGCAGCAAAGCCTTTGCGTGCTGTTTAGAAAGCTACACGCAGTGTTAGCTTGAAGAACAGAACTGCTGTCCTATGAAAAGTTTAAAGGCAGATTGTTTAAAGTAAGGCTCTGAAGGCATCTAAACTAGAACTAGATTCTTTTTCCCTTTTCCTGCTGGGGTCTGTGCGCAGCAGTGCATGGGGCTATGCAGAAACTCTTGCAGTGAGGGTAGTTCCATCAGGCCAGCTTTGATGCTGGGGTGTATGGCCAGGTTAACCCGGCAGCAACAGGAAATAAGAGACAGATGATCCAATGGAAATTACCCAAATAGTGGATCTGTGTGCAGGTAAGACAGACTGTGAACAAGGTGAGACCAGTCATAGTTCTGGAGAACACTGAAAGAGCAAAGAATAGAAAGAAAGTTTAAGGATTTTGATATTATCTGCCTCATGTTAAGGAGTATAGCTCAGTAACTCATATCTTATAACGCTGATGTTCACAATTGTTCAATTAACTCAAGCAGAATGAGCTGTTTCCACTAGTATAATCATTTGCTTAGTGTAACATTTTCTGATTTTCTTTTCTTTTATATTGCTTAATATTTAGGCTTTAGAGGATTGTTGAAATCCTCAAAGCTTTGAGAATTTCACTTGGGGAGAAACTGCTGACTGAAATTAGTTCCTTTAATTTCCAGTTCTGAGAATCATACAGGAAAAACAAAACCTTGAATATTTGGTAAAATAAAATAAATTAAAAAAAAAGTTGTTGCTGGTGTCAGTCTGTCACTGGTAAACCAGAGGATTATGGGCTGGGTTAGAGACAAGGGTACAGGCAAAACATGAGCCAGCTCCTGAGAGCTCTGTCATGAGACTCTGTGAAATGTGGTAAACAATGCTGAGCAAAATTAAGTTATTATCATGTAAATCCAAATATCTTATGATCATCACAAGATGACAGACTTAGCATGCTACCAGTATACAAACTTTTTCTTGTAGCTGCACATATACAGACTCAATTATAGCACTGAGCAGAAGAACTGATAATCAAGAAGTCTTGCTTTGCTTCAGTTTTACTCTACTGACCTCAAAACTTTTCAGCTGAATTGAATGCTCATTGATGTTCCAGATGCTTGCTGTTCTAGTTGCCATGAAAAACCTCAGTACACAGAGCTGCAGGTATGGTAACTTGTTTAGCAGGATCCTCTACCCATTCTTTTGGGTGTGTCTTTCAGCACAACTAAATGTGGGTGATGTGCAGTCTGCACAACTTCAGCCTTGGTGTGCACAGAGAAGGAGCTGCTCAGGGCTCTTCTCATCATGTTTCTAGGAGTATAAACCAGGATTGCCTGCTGAGAGTTTCTTCATATATTAACTCAGATGAAGTTACAAAAAAATTACGTGATCTTAGGAAGTGAGGGCAGTAGACAGTGTTGTAGAATAAGCTTTAGTCTTCTCAGTGCAAAGGAGCACGGGATGCCATCCAGAAAGACCAGGACAATCTGTAGAGGTGGGCTCAGGGGAACCTCAGGAGATGCAGCAAAGCCAAGCTCAGGGTCCTGCTGCTGAGTCAGAACAATCTCACTGTCAGTTGAAGCTGGGGGAGGAGGTGATGGAGAGTAGCCCTGAGGAAAAGGACTTGGGACTGCTGGTGGTCAAGAAGCTGGATATGAGCAGACTGTGCTTGCGGCCCAGGCGGCCAACTGCGTCCTGGGCTGCATCAGAATTAGGTCCAGCAGATTCCGCCCTTCTGCTCTGCCCTGATGAGACCTCACCTTATGTCCTGTGTCCATCTCTGGAGCCCTCAATACAGGAAAGATAGGGACCTGATGGCATGTGTCCAGAGGAGGCCATGAAAATTATCAGGTGGCTGCAGCCCCTCTGCTATGAGGAGATGGGGTTGTTCAGCCTGGAGAAGAGAAGGCTCCAGGGGGATCTGATAGCAACCTTCCAGTCCCTGAAGGCTGGAAAGGGCCTGTTTATGAAGGCCTGGAGTGATAGGACAAGGGGTAATGGTTTCACATTAGAGAAGGGCAGATTGGAATGGGCTTTTTTAAAAAGCTCTTTAGCAGGAGGGGTTTGAACACTGCAACAGGTTGCCCAGGGAGGTGGTTGAGGCCCCATCCCTGGAGATAAACATACTGGACTGCCATGTATATGTTCCTCTGGTTGCAAAAATGAAGTATGCACAAACATGAGCAATAGTACCTGGCAGCAAATTTTACTGCATTGGAGGAAATTAAAGCGTGGGTTGTAGAGTCTGGACCAGAAAGAAGTGAGTAATAAACTTTCTGCTAAGGATTGTCGAAAGACAGACGTGTTTCCTGCTGCTGCTGGACATTACAGATGAACTCTATCTTAAAGATAAACTGGACCTTTTTTGAGTTGGGGAGTTGTAGTTTGACATAGGGAGACCATCTGGTTTTGTGCTGTGTTTGATTACAACCGTTACAGAGAAAACGGGAGCCCTGGGCTGGATGCTTTTCCTTTACTGTGCCGTTCTGAGATTGTCATGCTGTTTTATTCTGTATGAAGGTACTTGCCTCTGCATGTCTAGAAGATTTGAACAGAGGCTTTTCTTAGCCCCTTATGATAAATCACATTAGGCTCTCATACTGACAGTGAGAGTTACTGCTTCCTGTAGTGTGTAGTACTGAGAAGACAATTCAGTGTGATTGTGGGTCCCTATCAAAGTCAGGTAGTGCTGAAGTGCTACCCTGAATCACCTCTATGCTAAGTGAAAAACCCTTTGTGGTTAGTATAACTGGCCTTCCATTTTCAGTGTGTTTTGTGTAAGCCTTCTGCAGCTTAACAGCATTTGTGGGAACATTTTACTACAGCAAAACTGTGTTCTGTAGGATTCCCATAACTTACACCTTGTGAATGCATTGGCTAACTCAGCTGTACCTGGGCAAGATTCACATTGTACACCTGTACAATGTGAAGTTTTTTAAATGCTGGGGCTTGCAACTTAAAAATACAAGTTAAGATGCAAAGGCATTCTTACTGCAAACTCAAAATCTGCTTTTAATGTCACACAGGATGAGCTAAGTCAAATTCTGTGGGTTATGTTTGTCCAATCTGTGCTGAGATTAGTACAGAGAGATTGCTGAAATAGCTACAGATTGACAGGAGAGCAGAGCTAGAAGGGCCTGTCCAAACTCCAGCTTCAAGCAGGGAATTGGTTCTGTATGCTCTGGGCTTTACCTCAGTCAAGTTATGAAGATGTCCATGAATGGAGATCCCACAGCCTCTTGGGCCCCGTTCGAATACTTAATCATGATCATTGCATAGAAATAATACATAATTTTTCGCAGCTGGAATATTCCTCATTGTGGCTTTTGCCTCAATTTTTTGTCACATGCTTCTGAGATAAGTGGCTCCATCCTTGGTATAAAGACAACTCGAGTGTGTCCAAAAAGCTGTCCTTCTGTATGCATGAAAACTATTGAAAGAATTCAACCTATAATGATGATTCATGAACAGTATCTACTGCATCTTCCCAGTCCTAATCCAACCCTCAAGGCAGCAGACTTAAAAATCATTGGATTTTTAATCATTTGGTCTTGATTGGAGAGCACAGTGCATATAATGTCAAATGCTAGAAAGTGAAGAATTACGCTGCCTGGTAACTCTTCTTTGATCAATTACTCTAACTTAGAACTGAGAGACTAAAACAGGAGTTGTGCAGTGGTTCTTTAAGAGCAAGATGCCTCTAAGAACAAGAAACCTTTTCAGAGCAGCATTGTCTGTTTTATTAACAATCCCTTTAATGCAATATTTCCTTGAGTCTGCATAAAGTAAATGTAAGAGATGGTAGGATTTCCATCTAACCAAATTGCTGCTTGCTCAGTTGAGCACATTTGTCTCAGGCAGGTTAAACAGTAGGGTTAGCTGATTTGTTCTTGCAGGTGCCCTCAATTGTGAAATTGCAAGCAAAAGCCATTGTCTGGTGGCATGCAGCTACTTTGGCAAGATGCAGCGGGGGTCTCTACTGCTGCTGAATGAATGAGGTGCAATTGTGAACCCAAAGAAAGCTGTTGAGAAGCAGTTATAGTGAATGAGAATCAAAGAAGACTATAGCTAGTATGTAGAATCAGATGTTCTTGCAGTGTTTGTTTAGTAATAAATGGTGAATTGGAAGAACCCTGGATGGTAGGGATGGTAATGCAGTGTTCTCAGTTATTCTGCTTGTGGATATGCCTGTGTTCTTCCCCTGCTCACAGAGAGAGGAAAGGAGCTGCCTACTGATAGGAGAGGTACCCAGACAGCTATCCAGGTGCAGGCTGAGGATCTTGAGTATCCAAAACAAACTTTAAAATTTCAGCATTCTCTGAGTGGAAGACTTACTAATCATTCCTCCTTGAAAGATAGTCTTGACAGTTTCTGCCTTGAGACGGATGCACATACTGTAGGAGCGTCTGTCATTTCTGGTGCAGTTTAGAAGGAAGCTGCTTTTTCTTCCTGTACACAGATTACAGACAGTTTAGCTGGAAGACCCTTCTTCCCTCATTATTTCTTGCTTAGGCTGTGATGCAGCAGAGACAGCCCTTGGTCTCCATTGGAGGAGTCCACAGATCTTTCTGTGCTCTTCTGGGATTTGGCTCAGGCATGACAGATTGGGTGTTCTTGTCCTTTCCTGGTATTAATTATAAATTATATTGAGTAGAGTTTGATTCCTCTTACGTGTCAGATTATTGTTCCGTTATTTTCTGCTTAGATACTATCTGCAACAAATGAAACAGATTCCCCCCCCCCCCCCAGGGCAAGAGAGTGCTGTGAGCAGACAGGAACATTTCACTATGAAAACAGTTTGATGTGGCATTATACAAAATCACCAAGTATCCCATTTTCCTTTTTCCTTCCTTTCATTCAGAAAGGCACTACACAGAGCCATGAATGATGTTTCTAGAGTCACAACTAGGACCTTGAATCATACAGCAGAATTGGTTCTTTGAAGGAAATCACCACTACTGGTTTTTATTGTGGCTGAGAAGGCAAAGGTTAACACTGTGGAAATGGGAAGGAATACAAATAGGAATAGCTGCTTTCCTTATTTGAAGATTTGACTTAGTTTTCCCACACAGTTGTCCTAATTAGATAATGGATGTTATCTGATCAATTTTCATTTTCTCAAAAGCATTTGAATACTGTTTGACTTTGTGCTTGTGGTATTGCTGTACTGCAGTGTCCATGTGAAGGACTAGGCTGGAAGTGCTAGTCTCTGTTTAGTGTCTATGCAACATCTGCTATCGTTTTGGTAAAGCTTTGCTGAGTAGATGTGTTTTGGCCTGCTTTGAAAATGTTATTGGAGTAGTCCTTTTAATTGTTGAGTTTCTCCGTGTGGTTCTTGATTCTAGTAAAAGGGCAGTAGAGGAGAGAGGGTTAGACATGAAAAAGATGTGAGAAGTCTTAAAAGAAATGGCAACTGCCTTTACATCTGGAAGGGTTCTGTGATAGAAGAGAATGCGTATGAAGCAAAGGACGTGGAGAAGCATGTGTGTGTTATTATGGGCAGGTAATGCTGCAGAAGGGTGCACTTTAAATGCAGAGATGAGGAAGACTGGATTTGGTAAAGAATACAGTATCTATTAATTTGCAAGCATTTCTACACAAGATTAAGAAAACTGTAATAGACACATCAAGCAGTTGTACATTTCTATCTATTAGTAACGATAGTTTTCCCTAACTATTTGTCATGTACCCACAGATTTCCTGGGGACTCCAGTTCAAATACAGTTTGTACATAAGAATTTGTGGGTTTTTTTATTTAGGATATAAAAAATAGCTTAGATAAGGTCCAATGATAATAGGTGAACTAGAGAGAGTATTAAGCAATTGAACATAGAATCACTAACTGTAGTTTTATGTGACTAATGGCTTTATTCAACCTTAGCAGTCAGAGCTGTATATTTGAGAAAATGGTAGCTTTAAGCCACTCATCAGTGAGTAAAGCTTGTATGAACAAAAGACAACCTGTATGAGATGTAAGGTACAACATAGCCAATACTAAATCTATGAGGCAGTTCTTGAACCAAATTTTATTCTACAGGCACCCTTTTGAAATCTGCGTTTTTTCCTGCTTTGAAACCATGGCTGAGACAAGACCTTACTCTAGCAAGTGGAGAGTTTATCATCGCATGCCAATAAGGCTGTGATTTGAAAAGTACTTTTCTAAAAGACAACATGGAGGAATGCTGTATCCTTGTTGGAGCAGAACACAGAAACTTGTCAGTGTGTTTACTCACTGCAGCCATCCCACTGACAGGTTGCAAAATGCTTGGGTTCATTTCCAACTGTGATCTGTGATGGCACTAGTGATGTTAGTTGCCTATCACATAACAAACACTAACTTGTTATGCTGATGTAAAATCTGATTACATGAAATATTTTGTCTCTGGAGAAAGAATGCATGCTATGGACTCTAACTGCATCCACAGCACCTATATCAAAGAGCAGTTCGCTCTGAACTACAATGGCCATGACATAGTCACAACAAAACAGCTCAGTGGCAGCTGTTAACAGCTTTTAAACACTGACCATATATGTTCTTGCTTTTAACAGATTGATCACAGGCTAAAGCTTCTTCAAAATGTTGATTCTTCTGGCTTTCATTATTGTGTTTCACATAACCTCGGCAGCGCTGCTGTTCATCTCAACTATTGACAATGTAAGTATCATTTCTTTGCATTTTGTCTCAAATACACAGACATTTCTTTACTTCATGAAAGTGAAGTTCTTCTCTAGTTGTCTTCAGTTTGGTTATTTGAAGCAGGTAACTTTGTTGGGCACACCATATCCTTATACCTGCAAAATGCCTTGAATGCCTATGTTACTGGTACCCACGGATAGAAGTGTGCAAGTACATACATCGTGCTATAAGCTCATGATGATCTCTCCTCTCAGAGATACTTGGCCAGGCAGTATATTGACAAATACTACTGTGCTTGTGGGGTGGAGCTACAGAACTTGGCTCAGCTTGTTCAGTCACTGTAATACAATTTGGCTTAAAATGTTGAAACAACAAGATGGAAATAGCACAGGAGGATCTTAATTTGTTGCCAGCCACTTCCAGTCAGATGCCATAGTACAACTAGACTGAGATTAATTGCATTCAGTGTGAGGAACCAGAACATTTATAAATTACTTCTGCTTCATTAACCTGCTGTTCCTGTTAATTAAAACCCCCCTTGCTGTTAGAGCCACACATCCCACAGTCTGGAGGAACAAAGCAGATCTTGTCTAGCTGTCATAAGGAGTAAACAATCACTGACTATCCACAATTTTTGCCCAAACAGTGAAAAATTCCTAGTGTTTTGAACTGTTTAAGGTTGCTGTCTAGTCTCTTTTCTGCTTTACATACGTCTAAAATTAGAGTGATATGTGAAATGATATCCTTTATTCTACAGTTACTTCAGATCTCAAATGTAGTTTGAGTGGTGTAATGGTTTAGAGTGAGGGTCTAAATCAGTTTGGGTTGGTGCCTGCAATTCAAGCACACCAACCAGCTCTCGCTGAGAATTCAACACGCAATGAAACTACTTTGCTAAAACAAAAAGAATTTACTGAACCCATCACAAATAAGAAAAGGAAAAATCCCCCAATAAGTAAAAGAATCAAAAAAGGTAAACCAGAAACTGTATCACAGTGCCTTTACACACACTGAGAGAAATGGGAGACAGCTAACACATTGGTTTTTTGCTTCAGATGAGAGGCCTGGAGAAAGACAGTGTACACCAACACTTTAACCAGAGGGGGAATCCAACCATCCCCTCCATCCATAGAACTCAGTAGTGCTCCTGAGACCCTCTTACATTGTGATGCTTGTGGAAGAGTCCCTTTTCCAGTATTTTTGCAGACATCAGCCCCCTCTGACATTGCAGGCTTGCTTCTGACTCCTCTTGTCTCAGGAGTTTTTCATAGTGGGACTAGGGCCAGCAGATACTCACTGATCTTCAGGCTGTAACAGCATCTCAGGTGGGAATGAAACAGATCCCCACTCTCTGTGTTTGCCAAAGGTTTAGGAGGTCGGTACTTATGATCTCTCTCTGTCTTAACAGAGCTTCTCTCAGTCTCTCAGTGGCAGAGTATACAGGATCTTTGCCAACTTGGTGGAGACAAAGGCAACATGGGGCTGGTCACATGGGGCAATACCTGTTGTGGCAATCAGGCTCTCTTCAAGGCCTGCTGCAGGGCTTTTTGCAGGGCCTTCCCTTCTCTTACTTCTCCCCTCTGGTTAAGGCTCCAGGGGTAGGAGATGGTTAAGAGCTCACCTCTGTCTGGCATCTTCGAAGGTGATCAGGCTGGAGAAGTGGTGTGGAGGAGCTGCCGTCCACTTTTGGCATAAAAGCACCAAAATTAACACTAGAAAATTTGGTAATTTTCAAACTGCAACAAGTGGTTAAGTGTCACAAATGAACAGAAGTTGGTTCCAGCTTAGATTTCTGAACAGAAGACACTTGGACAACTGAGGAGTTTTGAATGTGGGAGGTGTGTTGTTTTTTTTCCTGTAAAAACCCTTTACTTCTGTTTTCCAGGCCTGGTGGGTAGGAGAGAATTTTTCTACAGATGTCTGGAGAATGTGCACTGCGGAAACGGGCACCTGCACAGCCATTACTGATCAGTTCAGAGGTGGGTGGCTCAGCCTCTTTATCAGGACTGATGGTGATGGTCGCTATGCATTGTGCAGGGGCAGTAATATATGTTTGTTCAGTAATGTATGTTCCTTTTTTCTAAAAGAAAGCTTTCTTTTAGAAGCTTTTAGAAGAAACAAAGCTTTCTAAAAGCTTTAATTCTGGCTTTTGGAAAAGCAGACTGTTACAACAGTTTCTGTAAAAGAAAAATCAGGTGAATGGTCATGTTCATTTGAAAGCCCAGTGCAAGAGAGTAGAGGAAGAGGTCTTTAAAAATGAGATCATCTAACAGGGAAGTAATCTGGAAGTGGTGCTGAAGTGGTAGAATTTGCCTCAGAACTGAACTGAGATTTTCAAAGAAATTAAAAATACTGGCTGCATACAGGAATGGGGGAAAAAGTAGAAGGAACTCAGAACCCGAATGGAGTTTCAAGAGGGTGTAACATGCACCATAGTCTCATGTGCTGCTTAACAAAACATAAAAAAGCTCCTCAGTGCTACACTGACTTTATTTCTGCACTTTCAATTTTTGTGTATTAAAGAGGCAGATGACTTGAAAACATCTATGACTTGAAAAGCCAGGTACTCTAACTTTGCTGTCCAGGCATCAAGTTGGTTTATGACACATCTGTGCTGCAGTGAGATTTTGTCATTTATCCACAAGCATATCTGAGATAAAATGAATTGAAGGAATTTGCTGTCTCTATTAGTATGCACTCAGTAAAATGAGGTACTCCAACTAGCTAGCTGATGAGTAGCTCAGGTATGTCTGCTGTTCACAGCCCTGCCAGCAGCGCAGTAGCTGTGCCAGTAAGGACCTTGCCCACATATCTTAGGTTATCTGTACAGCTGCAGCACAGTTACACTGAGCAGTTACAAATGTATTGGTTACCTTAGCTTCTTGTTATGGAGAACTCTTTGATGGGATGAAGAAGATTAATCAAAGGAGTCGTTTGTGCCCAGTGTGGATATCCAGTCTGGTTACATCTTACTGGGTAGACTGTCTCCAGGTTAGGTGAGAGGCTGGAATCTGCCTTGGGGAGCCATTTGGGACATCTGGCAGTTTCACTGTACCTTTAGTATGTTGATGGTAGCAAAGGATGTGGTGTGGGAGAAGGAGTCTCTTAATGCACTGGCTGTGTTACTATCAAGGAAGCAGAGAAGTATCACTGTAGGCAGCAGCTGCACAAGAGGTCTGCTGAACTGCATACATACTGTAGTTCTGCTCCTCTCCCCACTGCAGGGGTAGGCATTTTTAATCAAGGCTGCTTTTGTTTTTGCAGAATATCAATCAATTCAAGCTGTTCAGGCTGCCATGATCCTATCTACTATTTTCTGTTGTGTGGGATTTCTCGTTTTCATTCTGCAACTCTTCCGCCTAAAGCAAGGAGAAAGATTTGTGTTAACCTCTGTTATCCAGCTCCTGTCATGTGAGTGACTTCCTAACACTTGTGGCTTTAATGATGCTTATATGAATGCAGCAAAAGGAGGGGGGGAAAGGGTTCAACAAGAATGAGCTGCATGAGAAATCTGTTGGGCTTTTGAGGCTGTAGTGTATCCTTTGTATTTGTTCAAGTAGTGAACTGGTCCATTCTATACTAATTAAAACAGTTAAAACAAGGATGGCATCACTGCTCACAGTAAAGTAATTTAAACTTTGAAGGGAAAGCACCTGAGATTCTCAATTTCTTGAACAAACTCAATAACTCTGTAACTGCCTTAATTTTTTGTCTTCAATTTTTAAAACTCTCCAGGTGTTTGGAATAATTTTTTGCTAACTGCAAATGTAGCAAATTTAGTCCATGCCAAAGAAACAGGAAATGTGCCCTGAAATGCTCCCAGTTTAATTTTGAGAATGGAAAATGAGTATCTGAAAACAAAACAAAACAAAATGCATGGGTGGAAGCAGCTGAACAGTGAATGCGTATTGATAATATTCTAAGATGCTAAAATTTACTGTTTTTTTCCTCCTCCAGGTCTGTGTGTTATGATTGCAGCTTCCATTTACACAGACAGGCATGGCGAGCTACACAAGAGTGGGGAATATAAAATTGACATTTCTCAAGGCCAGTATGGCTATTCCTTCGTCTTAGCCTGGATTGCTTTTGCCTTCACTCTGATCAGTGGTGTTATGTACCTAGTATTAAGGAAGCGTAAATGAATGTCAGCAGCTAGTTCTTTGTGTCACTACAATACAAGCTCCAGTAACCATTCTGTATATAATCATTTACGTGGTTTTGCAGTAAAGGCATTGTATCTCTGAAGATGTGCTGTTGTTCTTGATAGAATGTAACTTCAAAAGAAGTGACTCAGCTGGAATGCCTGGCACCTGTGGGTTAGGGCTCTGAGCAGGGCAGAGCCAAGATATTTCTGTTACATATTTCATCATGGTAAATGGTTTTCCCTTTTCTAGACTTTAACAGTTTGTTTCTGGCCTCTATACCCATAAAGCCCATACAAATGTATTTGTGAGCAATATGCTAACTGTATTCCAGAGCCAGATGACTCTTTTTGTAACAGGTTTAATAGAGGAAATAAAAAATGAGGCCCAGGTTACAATGGAAAAGCAAACAATTTTAAAAGCCAAAAGCTGCACTTGATGCATCTGTTCTGGCAGAGAACCAGTGATCTGCTACATATGATGTGCAGTAAATGTCATTGAGCTTTTATTGAAACCACTTGCTTTGCAACAAGTTACCAGCCCTTTTTTGTTTATCAGCAAATAATTATCTTGATTCCCTTTTACATTTAAGTTAAGCATATGGAGACTTTGGTGGGAGAATCTGCTAGCACATGCACTGAGCCACTTGGGACCAGAGTAGTCTGAGCAGTGTGAAATACCCCACACATGCCCTACATCCCTTTGTTTGAACATTGTGCACAGTCTTTCTGGCAGGAGGGGAAGAAAAGCACATTACTTGCCTCCAACTGCAAATTTCTCAGCAAATTAGTGATCAAACAATGCCCAATTCAGGCTTTTACAGACAAACTCAACATGTTTATTGTGTCAGCCCTCTATTTTATAGTGATTTTATAGCTAGCGTGTCATAAACAAAAGCACTTCCCGAGTCTGACCGTTAGGAAACTGGCCTTGACAGAATTCACCCCAAATGCCTTTGTGCATTTTGCTTGAACTAAACCTTCCCACTAAATAAATCAGAGTCGAATTACTATGCTTATGAATTCCAGGATAGTTTTTCAAGGTAAAATTACTTGGTGATTTGTATTTTTAAATAATTTAGTGAGATAAGTCTGTGCTGTAATACTGGGCTTAATTGCTGATCAGTTACAAATACTGGCTTTGGCTGATGGTGTTTCTGGAGATGGAGAATGAATGAAATGGCTGCTTCTGGCTAATCACAGCTTTGATGCTTAAATGTAGTTTTGACTTTTTAAAAGCACTATCCACTTGTTTATTTTAGTATCTGCACTACAGCTGGCCCAATACACAGGCAGTGAAAAAAAAGTAGTTTTTGAATTGGGTCTCACACTTAATGTAGAATAAATCTGTTATTATAAAGTAGTGTAGCTCCCATAAAATCAATCCTTGCTGTGTTATGCATCAGCCAATGGTCTGACCCCTTTCTTCATATTTCTTTGTGTTTTCTCACAAAGTTTAGGTGCAGAACTGCGTAGGAACTACCTCCAACATGAAGAATAGGTCACATAGTTCCATCTCCATTCCTTGAATATCCCAAAATGCTTTGACATACAATACCTTGTCTTTCGGCAGCAAGGAGAGTCCAACAAGACTGTTAGGAAACTAGATGACTGACATATGACAACATATGAAAAATAACAGAATTGTAAACATCCCAAATGAGTTTGAGCAGAGCGCATTCTCACCACTTGAGCATGATGCTGATGGTTTATATTTATTTCCTCTTAGTGGGAACACTCTGGATTTCAATAATGATGCCCTATTTTAAAAAGTTTTGCTAGGAAGCAAAATTTGTTGTAAATAAGGAGATGCAGGTTTAAGGTTGAAAGTAGATAGACTGTTAGCTGTGTATTTTGCTAGATTTATTCAGACATGAAATACAGATTTAAACTATCTTAGATCGAGAAGACAGTCCTGTAAAATTGAAAGTTAAGCTGATATGCCACTGATTTGAAGAGCTGCTTCTTCCTTTTTGTGCCTTCATGATGCTCATATCTTTAATAGAGCAACTATTTCAAATGAAGATGTATATTTACATAAACACACTGCTTAATTCCCTGCTAAAAGTTCTGTTCCTTGAACTGAAAGTAAAGAGCACGCACAGCACAGGCACAGAGAGCAGCACACGCATGGTGCCATGTGAAACAGAACTGATGAGCATGTTCTGTATACCAAGAAATGCAAAACCAGTCTGAACAAGAGTTTTAACAGGACAGACATATTTTGGGGTATTCTTTAAAATTAACCATTTTCTATGCTCTCTATATAATGAAACTGTACATGAAAATAAAGTTAAATTCTTGTACTGTAGTAGCAAACTCGATACATTTGTCAATCTGAATTTGTCTTTCAGCTTGAATCTGTATTTGCACAATGTTGGATGAGAAATAGTTGGGTGTTTGTGTGAACAGGTAACATTAAATTCTTTCTGCCTGTAGTAGATCCACAAACTGGTTATTTTTGTCCTTTGTTGATGAGGAGGATAAACAGAGAAAATACTAGTGTATTGAACATTTAAGTATATGGTGTCAAACAAGCAGTTACTGAGTAGGGCAACATTCACACGTGCTCTGAGTAATGTACTTGCAAGGCAGGAGGGTTTAATGATTTGCAGAAGCAGCTGTGTATTGGACAAGGGCCTTAACCACATGAGAAGTTCTTAGAAACAGGTCAGTTCCTTTAATAATATGACTCTGTGATCCAGATGAACTTAGAATAACCCTCCAATTCCCCAGAAACAAACCCTGTAACACTTCTGCCTTTTAATCATAGTGAAAAACAGGAAAACTCCAAATTATTCAAATACTCACTAGCAGGTGTGAATCTACACTGACCTTTTTCACTCAGTAAGCAAGCAGCTGGGAAGTACAGGAAACAATCTTGAAAAATAAGTCTACAATATTTATGACAATTTACTTCCTCTTTCTGAATCGAGTTATTTTAGTGCATCTTAGCCAGAACAAGAGAGTATAACTTCTGGATTACTTTGCTATGGGGGTACCTTTAAACAGCAACACAAGCTGTGTGTGATAGAAATGGTGCTGCTTAGGCATCAACTGTTCTAGTAGCCCAGCTATACCAATAGTTCATTTTACAGGTTCCTAACGGACTATAGGAATGTTGTCTTAGCCTGAGCATTGGGAAAGTTTGTGCCATGTAGCTTAATGGACAAAAAAAAGACTCCTCCCTATAATTTTTAAAAGTAGGAGTTGCAATAAGCCACTTCCTAAACACTGGAGAACTAAGATCCCTAAAATCATGGTTCATCAAAGACCCGAAGATAATAAAGCTCCAAATTGTATCTTTTTTGTTTGTTTTGTATGTGCAGTGATCCTCTCTGGAGTAACAAGATGAAAGACAGTGAAATGTGAGAGTAAACTAGTGTTTAAGACTAGACTTCATTTACAAGGCAGTAGAAATAAGTTTACAGAATGAACAGAATAAAGTTCCTAACAGACCTTAGCAAGTAGAGAACAATTACATTGGTGCCATTTGTAGTAGAGATAACGCTTTGACTTGGAACTCACTGCAAGTAACTGTATAGTGCTTAATAGCAGAGCAGTATTAGACACTTGTTAAGGGAGTCTGGGTCCCCTAAGGGCCTTTTTAGGAAGTTGTAGATTGTATGTCAAAAAGTGGTCTGCAATCTCTACATTGGGGTGATAACCTGTGATAGATAACAAGTGGAGAGACCTTATTTTGCTTAATTTTTTCCCAGTATGTTACAGGATTGTTACTAAGATTTTTCCTGGGACAAACACAAGTGGTAACTGTAAGGAAGTGTTATTTAGATCACTGTTTGTAAGGGTCCATGACAACGCAATCCCTTTCAGATTTTGAACATAACGTTTAGTTTCAGGATTCTGAGGAGGTTCTTTTAATCCTTTTACAAGCTCTGGTCAAAGTGGGATCCTTGGCAGTGGAGGAAGATATGGAAACCTCTTGAAAGCCTGGACACCAAGGCAAAACTCACTGTCATTAAAACAACAGTGAGCTATGCTACTTTTTACCAACACTAAACTAGCTTCAAGTATAGACTCCCAAGAAGCTAACTGTCTGTATCATTTACAGATTAACAGGAGTGTCACAGATGACCTCTTCGTGTATAAATATTTAGCATGCTGCTGATGTTCGGCTTATGTCTGTCCAGTATGATTTTCCTTAAAGTAGAAAATGCTTCTTCATGTTGGTACTAACAACTTAGAACAACTTAAGTGCCATCAGAATGGGTGCTGAAGGGGGTTCACCATCACACTTAGAAAGATATCTGGTTACTTTGCTAACTCAGTATCTAGATGTAGGGCAGGTTTTCTGCTCTTTTTTCTTTTGTTGTTTCCTTTAATTGATTTATCCAAAAGGCCACAAACCCATGCCTGTACTACAGTTGTAAAGCTGGCTGCACATATGAGTAAAACTGCAGATACCTTCATGCAATTCAACTGCTATAATACATTTGAACAGATAGGAAACAATCCTGATGATAGATATCCTGAATAGACTCTTAGCTGCATTATTGCTGCTTCTTGGAGAAGCTCGTGTTCTAGCTCTTATAAATAAAAACAAACCTCAAAGTTTAACTGTTTCTCAACAGGGCAGTTGTATTGCTGTAGCAAATGCTGAAGTTTACAAACCTTTACAAACAGGCACACGTTGCACAAAGGAAAGGGTAGGAATAACCCGCTCTCACTGTTTCTTTGACTCAGCCACTTGAACGTATCATTAGCAAGAAGTGGAAAACACACTATATCCCTTTGTTCTTGAGAGGATTTTTTTCTTAGTACTTTATTGGTTTTTATTTTGTTTTTTGTAAAGTATTCAATGATTAAAAGTCTTTTGCAAGCTAAGAGATTCTGAAGGCAAAAGTTGAATCCTGTTGCAATAATTTTACCCTGATTTAGGCATGACAAAAATTTGGAAGAGGAGGGAGGGAAAGAAAAAGACAACGTAGAGGAAAACGAGGAGAGAAAAAGAGAACAAGAAGGCTGACTGGTACAGATTTGGGGGCCGGGGTTTTTTATCTCCCGGCATTGCTATTTGCTGACTTCTGTAGAAGCAGGTTGTACTGTTCCAGTGTTACAATGGAGCCCCCTCGTGGCGACAGAGAAGCCGGCGCCCTCAAACCCTGACTTCAACCACAGTTGTTTTCCCATCTGAACAAGTCTTTACATTTCCATCAAATTCTAAACATTGCTCCAATATGAAAATGCACAATCAAAAAATTACTGCTGTACAGAGGTTGAATAAAAGAGCCTCTCCGTGTGTTGTTTCCTCTCTTCAGGAACACTAACTGAGGCACACTGGCTTTCACTTGGTCATTCAATAAACATTCCTGATCTTTATTTGTTCTGCCCACAAACAAGTCACAAGATTTAAATATTGTTTTCCTACTCCTCAAAAGACAGTTTTGGTAAAATTCTGACTTCATAGATGGATGATTTTTCTCCACATGCAGTGGGTTTTTTATCCCATTGTGAGATTTGTTCGTTTCAGGCTCACTCTTACCATTCGAAAATCAACCAGACATAATAATGTTTCTACTAAAATGTACAAGAAAACCTGACACATCTGTCAGTATTTCAGAATCACAACTGGGTTTTAGTGTCATTTTGAAAAAGAAACCTCACGAGGGCATTTTCTCAATGTACTTTGTTTATTCTGTAGTCATTTTGTAAGAATGCGCAGATTCCACATTCAGTTGCAGTACTTGAATTATTTGCAGTTGCTGAATTTTGGGTTTCCAGCGGCTGGAGTGACTTCATCAGATCTGACCAAATAAAAAACACATAAAACTTCACTTTTTTTAAATTTAAAAAAAACCCCAACACATTAAAAATAGCTATACAGATATATCAACAATAGACATTAAATATTTAATACACTGATTATGAAATAATTAAACCAACAAAATAATGGCACTTTAATCAAACGTTAATAAACCACTTAAGAAATAATGACACTGAGACAAAAATCCAGTTTATCCAATCAGCTTGTACATTGCTGCATTTTCCAAGGTAACAGTGGAATAGGCTGTGCATCAGGAACATCCATATTTGTGACACCTTTTATAGAAACAAAGCCTATTTGTTTTTCTATTAATACAATGCCCAAATTAATCTGTTTGCTTGATGAGAACAGGGCTGCACATTAACTAGACTACAGTTCTGTGACTTCTGAGGTGTAACCAGCAGTTACTCACATTACCCAAAGCTCAGCTCTTAAATGATCTTGGGCTGCAGAACAAATGTCAGTGCTGGCGTACATTCTGGCATCTCCTGTGGTACGTTTTGTTATCTCGGATACAGTCTATGAGTTAATACTCAGAAATACTAGTAGATACCTTTAAACATACTTAACCACATCCCTGTTGATTGGTTAGTGTTACAGTGGGAAGTGAATGCTTGTAGAATTAATGTCTAAGATAAGCCTAAGATGTAAAAAAACCTGTTCAAGGTCAGAGAGACTAGAATCATGTGAAGTTTAATTGTGCTTGGGGATAAAGATACCATTTGTTAGACATGGTGCACTGGGTTTCTCTCATTGTAGGACTGTCCTGATAATGGAAAAAGGATTTGTAATGTTAATTTCTTTTATGTTTTTTTATTAGGAAGTTACCTGGAAGATTTCTCCTTCCATGACCACTAAAATAACTTAGAGTTACTTTTTTTTCCTCTGTCAATAAGAAATCAGCACCCTAATAGACCTTGAAGAATTTTAAGGATTGATCATCTAGCTTCAACTGGAGACAGCAGCAGCAGCACTGGACACCTAATGACAACTGAGTTTAAATCCCACTGTTAGGATTCAACTGACAATAAAAAAGTTGAGAGAACCAGTACATTGTCTGATAAACGCTTTACAGCAGTATAGGGATGTTAGCTCCATTTGGCTCTGCATCTCAAATGCCTTTAGGATTCTGAACTACGTGTTGAAGAGAAACCCATGTAAAGTGGTTGCACAAATGTATGTGCATACCTCGTAGCTGTATTTATAGCATGAAGACAGAAAGCAGAGGGTCCAGGCTGATTTAGTACTGTGTTTTGAAAGTCTGCTCTCAGAAGCATTGTCTGACAAAGGAGGAAACAAACTGCACCGTCACAAAGCCTGCAGCAGAAATCTGCTCATATTTGCAAACAGTGCTGAGTAAGCAAGATCTCTTTACACACAAATAAAAATCACATTAAATCCACAGTGATATCCAAGTACTTTTTTTTAATCCCTTGAAAGTTAAATTGTTTTAAAAGCCTCAAGACCTTATTTAGATTTTGATAGGCTTGTAGGCATCTTACCTGTCCTTATCCTGTTACAGATATGTGCAGAATTTTAGAGAAAAGGACAAGCAGACAGGAACTAATACTGTAAAGCACGTGAAAGCCTTGAAGACAAGATGGCTTATTTGTCGTGTACGGTTGTTATGCTTTTAGATGTGAAAGAACAAGAAGAGTTAGACTCCAGAGGCTTCTTTCAAACAAGCACAGTTCTGTAAAGGTACATGAGACTTCTTCATGAACCTCCCTATCGGTGTGAAACAGGAGGCTAACAGTTAAGTCCTTCTCCCACATGATTAGTTAAAATCATCTCAGCACAGCAAAGGACATAAGAAATTCCAGTTCTTCCTAAAAAACAAGTGTCCACATAAAAAAAAAAAAAAAGTTTGTAGTCCTCTCCTTTTAGTACTGGTGTATTAATACCTCCAGTGACAAAGGCTCTTATGTCAGGTGGTTATGATCTGGTGGCAATTACAGAGACTTGGTGGGACAGCTGGTCTGACTGGAATGTGGTCATGGATGGCTGTGTCCTTTTAAGGACAGACAGATCAGCAAGGCGAGGTGGGGGGGTTGCTGTGTATGTGAGAGAGAAACTGGAACGTCTTGAGTTCTGTCCAGGGGTGGATGAAGAAACAGTTGAGAGTTTGTGGGTGCGGATCAAGGAGCAGGCTGGCATGGGTGACACAGTCGGGGGGGTCTATTACAGGGCACCAGATCAGGATGAAGAAGTTGATGAGGTCTTCTACAGGCAGCTGGCAGCAGCCTCACAGCTCCAGGCCCTGGTTCTTGTGGGGGATATTAGCTACCCTGGTATCTGCTGAAAGACCTACTCTGCCAGCCATCCCCAGTCCAGGAGGCTCCTCCAGTGCATTGGTGACAATTTCCTGGTGCAAATGGTGTGGGAGCACTGCTGGGTCTTGTACTCACTAACAAGGAGGGTCTGGTTGAAGCACTGAAGGTAGAGGACAACCTTGGTTGCAGTGACCATGAGATGGTGCAGTTCAGGGTCTTGTGTGATAGGAACAGAATACCTAGCAGAATCACAACACTGGACTTCAGGAGGGCCAACACTGGCCGATTCAGGCAATTGCTGGAGGAAATCCCAT
>VZRI01014137.1:128136-139809 GCA_013397515.1 Upupa epops | reverse complement strand
CCCAACCCAGGCTGTGATTCTATTCTGTGATTACATTTCCCTACAAACCATCTCCTTTCCAATCTGCAGGATGGATCTGGGACCAGAGCCGGCACCACAGAGGGCAGCAGCTGGTGTTATGGGTTGTCATGGGATGTTTGAGACCATGAGTGGCCTCAAGAGTGTCTGGAGATCTGTTCTAGGGGTAATAAAGACAAGAGTAGGGTTAAAGGTTGGACTTGATGACCGTGTAAGTCTTTTCTAACCTGGATGTTTCTGTGACTCTGTGATTCCTGACAGTGCATCAGTAGAGGAAATAAAAGCTCCCTAGAGGGTGGCCTGTGGGGCTTCACACAGTCCTCTGCTCATCTCTGCCAACAGAGCAGGGCTTTGGGCAGGCTGATCTGCAATGTGGAGCATCCTGAAGGCCAAAGGAACCTTCAGAACGGAAACAGGTCTGTGCCAGGTACATGACAGGCTGGAGAGCAGAGCCCTCCTGCTGACTTGGAGGCCTCTCTGACAGCAGAGATGTAACATCAGAGAGAACATCGTGTTTTTATAAAGCACCGGGCTCATGCATTATTCACCAGGTCTCTCTGTGCAGGAGGGATTTGGTTCGATTGCAAGTACATTCAGGCATCTAAATCCAGGTGAAAAGGGCTCCGTGCTATCAGTTAGGCAAAGGGAGAGGTCTGGATGGACCATGTGGGAGAGGAGAGGTGAGGAGAAGAGAGGAGAGGGAGAGGGGAGGAGATTACACACTGAGTCCCCACTGATGACACCTAATTATCCACAGCCACCAAAGAACCACCGTGTCAGCAAGCCCTGCCAGATGACCCAAACACAGGGTGGTGACTGTGGGAGAATCAGAGAGTGACTGAGGACCTCTAAGATCATCAAGTCCAACCTTTAACCCAACACCTCCATGACCACTAGACCATGTCCCACAGTGGCACAGCTACTGACCCTCTGAGCATCCCCAGAGATGGGGACTCCTCCACCTCCCTGAGCAGCCAGTTCCAGTGTCTAACTGCTCTCTCACTACAGACATTTCTCCTCATTCCCAATCTGAACTTCCCCTGGAGCAACTGGTGGCCGTTTCCTCTGGTCCTGTCAGTAGAATTAAATGTACATATCACAGAATCCCAGAATGATCGAAGCTAGAAAAGCCCTCTGAGCTCATCCAGCCCAGCCCAGCACCTAACATCACCCCAGCGGCCACACCAGGGCACTCAGGGCCACAGCCAGGCTGTCCTTCAACACCTCCAGGGATGGGGACTCCACCACTGTCCTGGGCAGTCCAGCACTGCCCCCAGTACTCAAGGGTCAGTCTCACCAGCGCTCAGTACGGGGGGAGAACGAAGTGTATGTCAGTGTAACACATTCATTTACATTCATTAATACATATTCATATATTAATTCTCTGTATTTATGCAGTTAAATGTGCAGGGCTCAGAAGGCACTTTGCTCAAGGACTTCCCTGAGAGCAGGGGCATAGATTTATTTTGATTTCTATTGCCAACTGAAACTTGCTTCCAAAATAGAGATGCAATGAGATCCAACCTCTAATTAATCCACCCAAGGCAGCAGGTTGGTGGTCACGGTCCAGGTGGTGACGAAAGACAGGAGGACTGTTTGCCTGGTGGTTTTCAGAGTGGCAAAAATCAGAATAAACTGCTTCTTGGCCACTGGCAAAAGAAATTGTTTCTGCTAAGCAACTTCATTTCTCGTGTTTTAAATCCAGAGAGCTGCTGTGATGGGACAAGGGGAGGTTTATTTGCAATTCAGGCGCTGCCTGGGGCTGGCAAGAAAGTAATGAAAAGGAACTGGTCCCATTCTGCTCCTTGGAGGGGATTTTTGCAGATGTGAACAGCACAGCAGCTTTGCACAGCCTGATGGCATCAGGGGGCAAGGAGTGTGGAGGCTGGAGCTGCTGCAGGGCAGAGCCTAACCTGCAGTAAAGAAAAAGGCAGAGCAGCAAAGATCTTTCATCTAGGAAGGGGGCCTGCATCAGCAGGAGTGTGGCCAGCAGGACCAAGGAGCTGATCCTGCCCCTATACTCAGCCCTAGCAAGGCTGCACCTCGAGTACTGCGGGCAGTTTGGGCACTGCAATACAGAAAGGACAGGCAGGGGCTGGACAGGGGGCAGAGAGGGGCAACTGGGCTGGTCAGTGGACTGGAGAACAGGGCTGATGGGGGGAGACTGAGGGAGCTGGGGCTGTTCAGCCTGGAGAAGGGAAGGCTGAGAGGAGACCTCACTGCTCTCTACAGCTACCTGAAGGGAGTTTGCAGTGAGGTGGGGGTTGGCCTCTTCTCCCTAGGGACTGGAGACTGGAGAAGAGCAACTGGGGTCAGGCTGTGCCAGGGGAGGGTCAGGTTGGATCTTAGGAAAAACTTCTTCCCAGGAAGAGTGGGGAGGCCTTGGCACAGGCTGCTCAGGGAGGGCGTGGAGGCACCATCCCTGAAGGCATTCAACAACTGAGCAGCCAGGGTGTTGGGGCAGATGGGGTAGTGGTTGGGTGCTGTAGGGTGGACGGTTGGAATTGATGCTTTTGAAGGTCTTTTCCAACCGTGATGATTCTATGTGTTTGGAGGAGCCCATCTAGCAGACTTAGTGACAGAGGCAGTAAGGGTGGGTACCTGCACCCACCCCACCAGGTCAAGAGACGGTCCACAAGCAATGTGTGCTGGGAGCCAGCAGACCCAGCTATGTTGATCCTAGGAGCCACAGTGGAGTGGGAAAGACATTTCTGCAGGAAGCTGTTGTGGACTCCCCAAAGGGCTGGTGAGCTGTGTCCTGTCCAGTGTGAAGCAATCTGTGCTAGGAAGGGAATGTCTCACTGCAATCTCACAGTGCCATGCAGTGGCTGACGATGCTAGTGCAGCCCTGAACAGGGATGGAGGAACCACTGAGCAGGAGCAGGTGATGGAAACATCTAAACGGCACAGAAGGGCTGTGCCCTCACAGTGATGATTTTCCCTGCAAACTGAGACTCAGTGAAACTCATCCCCCCAGCTCAGCAGTGACAATCTCCCTGTTTAACTAGGGTAAATCGAGCTGCCTTTTGAAGTGAGACACATGGTGTGGCCAGAGACCCCCTGGTGCTCCACATGGTCAAAGAAACCAACTTCGGACTCTCTTCCTCACTCACACAAACCTGTAACAAACACAGTCACCTCCTGTTTCACCTTGGCCACAACTCTGAGTCCTGAGGAATCAAGTGAAACCTCCATTTCAACATCATCACAATAAAACACAGGGTGGGGTGGGTTGTACCCATGGGGTGGGTTATGCTCATGGAGTGAGTTATGCCAATGGGGTGGGTTATGCCCACAGGGTGGGTCATGCCCATGGGGTGGATTATACCCATGGGGTGGGTTATGCTCATGGAGTGAGTTATGCCAATGGGGTGGGTTATGCCCACAGGGTGGGTCATGCCCATGGGGTGGATTATACCCATGGGGTGGGTTATGCTCATCCATCCAGAAGGGAAGCTGCATTCCTGGTTGGCTCGTTACCAACATTCTGCTGGTGTTTTTGCAAGCAGCGGAGCTATTGGAGCTATCACCTCTGTCCTTGCAGAGCTCCTTGAGCTCTTTGAAGAGTCAGACCCGGCTTGAAACCTCCAAAGGCAGCAATGCAGATCTACGGAAAACACTTCCCCCACCTGGGCCCCTGCAGAGCAGGAGATTTTATCGCCGCTGCCTGCCCTGTCATTTAATTACAGGGCTGTGTTTGGTTACAATTTGCAGACCACTGGAAGGGAAAAAGAGCTTTCTGAAGGAAAAGCTGGTGGTGCTGTTTGAAATAGCATCTGAAAACTCATGCATAGCTCTGCCGGAGTTTGTGGTATCCGATCTGGAGACCAGCTGACAGACTGGCATCTCGCTGGATCAATACTTGGGATGTGGCATCGGGCATCCAAGAAACAGTGGGGAGGAGGGGAAGGCTCTGCATTCCATTCTTAAGGAAAGCCAGCTTGAACTCAAGAGGTTAAATCAATCTGCAGCATTTTTCCCCCCTCTGAAAACCCTCGCTCGGATGAGAGCAGCGTTAGCAACCCAAGAAGCAGAGAAACCAGCCAGAGTTTCTCGAGACCACTCGCACATCCTGTACTTTGAGAAACTGAGCTCTCAGCTTTGTTGTTGTTTCAGCTCTTCCCCACCACATCTGCCTTCTTTGTTTTCTCTCGGTAACGCTGTCTCAAAGCAGTTTGATTCATTCAGAGCCGAGGGCCGCGGTGAGCCTGACGCGCTGGGACGGATGTGTAGGGGTACGGAGACCTCTCATTAACACCCAGCTGCCAGCTCCGGCTGGGGGAACTCTTCCAACTCCAACCTGGCTACTTCATGACTTTTCCAAGTCACTGTTAAAAATTAAAGCAATTTTCTCTGCGCTCCACTCCTCAGACAATGGCAGAATTCAAGGCAAACGTTGATTTTGGATCCGGGCTCCAGCTCACTGGGTTGGAGTTGGCCTGATCATTAAAGCTGAAAACGCTGGAAGCCAAAGGCTACAGAGCTTCGGTCTGCAAAGCCCATCCAACACGGGTGCCCACAGACATGTTGAAACCCCAATCGTTCCATCTGCTAAAAAACCCCAGGACTTGATGGAGAAAACATCTCCGTGTCACGTAGCAGAGGTCATGCCTCATCGGCCTTCTCTCGTGCAGCGCACGGGACTCGCCGACCTTCCTTTCCAGAAAGCACAAAGAAACCACAGAGGAGAGTAATGGAACCCTCCAAACCACACCAAATCCATGGAAATGAGCTTTTAATGGATCCAAACAATGAGCTCTTCTGTAGACATTTTGTAAGAAAATTGAAAACACGCTAATAAAATGGCTATCGTGTTCCGTCGCAGAGGAAAGCAGCCCAGCCTCGCTGCTCTGCTCGTGGAAAATGCAGCAAAGTTCCCTCCAAGTCAGGAGCATGAATGAGATTCAGCAGAGGGAAAACCAGAGCCATTGGAAAATTGGGAACTGTGTGTGGCGGTGACAAAAGATTTGGCTGTGGGGACAGGAGGAGCCCCTAACGGGTCACTCTGCTGATGCTAAATGGGCAGGTAAACAGAGGGGAGACAGCATCTGTTTCCTGGAGTTGCTGAAGATGGTCAGAAAGCATCTACCCTGGTGGAATGGAATGGACTGCCCAGGACAGTGGTGGAGTCCCCATCCCTGGAGGCGCTGAAGGACAGCCTGGCTGTGGCCCTTAGTGCCCTGGTCTGAGGTGATGTTAGGTCCCGGGCTGGATGAGCTCAGAGGGCTTTGCCAGCCTCACTGATTCTGGGGATCTGTGGCACAAGTCCTCAGCCCTTCATTCCCCTGCCTGGTGCTTCTCCAGATACTTCTTTGTATCCTGTGTGCTATCATCGTGGAACAATTTTGGATGTGAGATAGCTATTCCCTGTGGGGCACTGGAAATCATCTTGCGTGAGGTACTGGCATTACATTCCTCACTGATAACGGAGCTGGCTTCGCGTTTCGTTATGCAGCAGAGGAAGGGCTATTGAGAAAAGATGTTGAATTCTTGGCAGAGAACCACCCCATTTGGGGAAAGCTTTAGTCAGCCAGCCATTCCACCCTTCGGAACACGCCGTGGAATTGTTCCCTTAGGTGTCATTTCTGCAGTTGCTTCCAGGATCACTTGAAAACGTCACCCCGCGTGACAGCCCCCCACTTCTCCACGATTTATTCAGCCAGGTCTTTGGGCCACGAGAATGGGCCCGATTTCAGCGTCGATGTTTCCATTCTTCCTTTTGGACCATCGGTGCCAGGAGTGTTTTCTTGTGTCCTCAACAATCCTTTGCTTGCAGCGGCATTATGAAGTAGGCTGGATGTGAGCACGTCCTGCTCCCAGGGCTCACATGCTGCTTGTTCCCCTCAGCAGACCCTGCTCTTTCCCAGTTTCCCCACGAGCCAGCCATAATATCCATCAGCTCAGCCCCAAGCTGGCAGCGTCTGCCCTCCTCATTCGGCTTTCCATCCAAACACAATATAAATATAATCCTCTGGCTCTTGCAAAGCTGGACCCGTCTCCAGCTCTGGTGGAGAGAACAGACTTCTCCTTCCCCCTTCCCCACCCCTCAGCCCACCCCCAACACCACTGTGTTCCACAGACGGCCTCTCTCTCTCAGAAAGCGAGCGGGCAACTCTCTGTGCCAGAAATTTCTCATTATACACTGCACAGCCCCGAGCTCAGGAACTCTTGATCCCTCGAGCTCCCTCAGAATACAATGAACAAAGGCAGCCAAAAAAGCCACTATTTGAAAGCATCACATTCATCAGGGATGCGCTGCACAAACACCTCTGGAACTGAGCAACCCCGAGCTTGGGGGACATTCGGGTTCAAATGCAGACTCGATGCCATTTTGCAGAGAGGGAGAGGTCATCGTTTTCCTCCTGGCAGTGACCAAAATCCATCCAGTGCATCCAGCTGCATCCCCCTCCCATGCTGAGAAGAACAGGGCCTGAGCTGGCCCCCACTATCAGCACAGAAGATCTTGCATAAGAAAAGCATCTTTATTCTTCAGGGATTCAGGGGCTGAAAAAGGAACCCTAATTCCAGGTGCCATTTGTGTTAAGAGATAAGTATCGCTATGGGAAACCACCAGCATTATCTCTCCTCCAGCCTGTTCCCACCAATAGAGAGCCCAGAGAAGATTAGTGGCCCATGCTGCTGCCTTAATGAGGGAGACATCATTAATCAGCAGCCATGGTGACACCGGCGTTGACCTTTGGCTCAAACACAATCCCATCTGCTGACTTCACTACCCCAGGAGGAATCTTCTGAGCAGAAAATGCAAGCTCCTGGGAACGAGGGAAGAATTTGACATCGACATTTAATCCGGTTTTAATATTTCCTGGATGCTCAGCTTGGAAAAGGCGTCTGGAATCCTCTTCCTAAAGCAAAGATGGTCTCAGCACAAGCTGAGAAATCCCTCCTTTCACCAGCTATAAAGTTAGTGCAGACAGACTCTGCAAAAGGAACTCCCACAGCTCTGAGAGTCCAGGCTTGGACACACCTGGATAAGGAAAACATCCTCCTCTGCCTGTGATTGTTATTTGATTCAAACCCTTGGCTCTGTGAGGGGGTTACTCTGACTGACAGAACCACTTTGGCAACACAGTCTCAGCAAATCAGGCAGTTGGTGCCCTAGGTGATCCTGCTGTGGCAGGGGGATTGGACTAGATGATCTTTTGAGGTCCCTTCCGATCCCTAATCATTCTATGATTCTACACGTTCACGCTTGACTATCAAAGTGTGAGGCCAACCCTGAAATCTTCCTCTGTTTACAGATCCCTCACAAACACTGCCTCTCTAGTCCCCTGTTCTCATAGTCTTAGTGTCTCACATGGGGCACATGACCCCGAGGGGTGCACTGATAACCCAGGAAACCCTACATCCTCTTGCAACTGCCTTGGGAGGATGTGCTGGTGAATCACTGCTGGGAAACCAGCCCTCAAAACCAATCCCAACCCCGTCAGTTGAGAGCAGCCCTTGTGTTGATGTCATTCTCACAGAGGGACCCCTGGGTCAGTAAATCATAGCAAAGGACGGCATCCTCATCCTCTTTTGGTGGTCTCCTTCGCAACTGAGGCAAGCTAAGTGATGGAACAGACGCTGGAGATGCTGGAGATGTCTCTTTTTATGGCCATTCAGGAAGGAGAGTGAAAGGAAGCTGTTTATGGCCACATCACGCTGCTTTTGCAGGCGTTCTGGGAAGCGGGGACCCACACAGAGGCCCCTCGCATCTGGATGACAGATTGAGACAATGGATTGTTTTTAATCTTTGGTATATCAGAGATTCCAGCTAAACTGGTTTCAGATGTGCTCCGCCTGGTCCCCAGCCAGCGTGGGCAAGCAGAGCAAGGCAAGTTTATGTGTCCTGAGGTTGGGCCCAAGGTTCTAGTGCAGTCCATGCTTTGCCCATCAGCCAGACAAATCGCAGGGAACTTCTTTGCATTTGAGGGAACTGATTCTTCACCCGAGATGACCGTAAAAAGGGTTTGGATTCTAGCAGTTCCAAGAGCTCTGCAATGAGTCCGTGCTGCTGCTACAATACTTTTCAGAAAACACCTGCAGGAAAAACATCTCCTTTTCTCATTTAAGAGAAGATCAGATAAACTCTAGTCTTTATTTCCTTGCCTTGGACTCTCTGAATCACAGAATCACAGAACTGTTGAGGCTGGCAAAGACCTCTGAGCTCATCCAGCTCAGGACCTAACATCACCCCAGTGGCCAGACTAGGGCACTAAAGGGCCACAGCCAGGCTGTCCTTCAACACCTCCAGTGATGGGGACTCCAGCACTGCCCTGGGCAGTCTATTCCAGGCTCTGATCCCCCCTTCAGGGCGGAAGGGCTTCCTAACATCCAACCTAACCCTAGTCCGGCAGCCTCAGGCCCTGCCCTTTCCTCCTGGCACTGGTTGCCCAGGAGAAGCAGGTAAACAGCTCAGAAATGCCTTCTGCAGTACATTGGCAGCACTCACTCTTGTGTAGACACCAACATCAAGGCTGGCACAGGAGCTCTTCCACACCTGTACTTGGCCAGCCCTGGAGATTCCCAGTGAGCAGAGACTCCAAAGTTTGTAGGTGCCCCTGTGAACGTACCCAGGATCCAGGTGTGGAGAAGCTGTGCAGAAGTTTGCACTCTTACCTTCACATCTGTGGTTGGTCTCACTCTGCTTGTGTCCTGCAGGGCATTTGCACTCATAGGATCCCACTGTGTTGATGCAGTTTCCACCTTGGCAGAGGCCAGGAATGGCCTGACATTCATCCACATCTACAGCAAGAAGAGCAAAGATGTTAGAAACTGCAGCCGTGGCTCCAGATGAACGTTCAGTTGCAGCAAGATGCGAGCACCATGAGAAAGAAGCAGCCTGGCTCCAAGGAGGTGGATTTACATGCCAGTTTATGTTAGAAATAAGGTGGAGGGTAGAAAGTGGACGGGAAGGCATTGCTGGCTTATTTAAACCAGCAAGAAGGAGACAAAAGACAAAGCAAACATCAGTGTGTTTCACCCCACTGTTGTTTGTTCCAGGGGGGCAGTGCTGGGGCTCCGGGCAGACGTTCCTCACGCACACCCCCTTCAGTGCATATCAGGATGGAGAAGGGAACATCAGAGGGATGTTCCAAGCATTTACCTTGGCAGGCTCCAGTACGGATGTTGGGAATGAAACCTCGGCGGCAGGGGTGAGGTTGGGCAGGGCACATCTCACAGGGGTGACCCCAGGCCCGTCCGATGGTGGCACAACACATGGTCTTGGTGCAGACGATGCCACTGAGTTGGCCCTGGCACATCTGGTTGTTTACTTGACTGAAGCAGGGCCCGGTACGGTAGTCTGAGGGAGAACAAGAACACCCACAGGTTAGATCAAGACATAAACACGAGGTTGTCTGTTTAACACACAGGGCACCGACTCCCCTTCCCACCAGCTCAGCTAGTCAGGTGCAAAGTCAAGAAGTTCTGTGGGGAAAAAAAGCTGCAATCATGAAAGGAACAGAAATTTAAGACCAAACTGGAACCCAGTACTGGAGGTGGTGACCTTCTTTCTGCTGCATGTGATCAGCTAGAGGTTCTCCAAGCCAGCAATTCCTGATGCTCTCCTCAGGCTCATCCCATGAACTGTATTTATTCTATGGCTTCAGTCAATGCCTTTAAGCACCACTTTTAATGAACTCAAAATACAAAGTCAGACAAAGAGCTGCGAGTTCACCTGTTCCGTGGAACTGCTGGGCTCACAGAAACCAAGCTCCATTTCAGCTAGAGGCAGTGACACAGGGTAACCTCATGGCTCACGGACAGCCTTGGGGCCTGACTGTCCACAGAACACAAACTAAGAAGATGATGTAGGTGTCAGATCATTTCTACTTGGCTTGGAGAGTGAATCCTACATCTCACCCAAAAAATATTCTGGGAGAGAATTCCCAAGCCTTTCCTCATGGTGTCTACAGAGAACCCCACAAAGGGATTTCTGCTGTCTCTGACAGTCTCTGGGAAGGCAGCTTCCAGCGGTAACACATGTCAGTGTGATTAATTCCTTTGGTTTCACTCTTAATGGTCCCCTGGCAATTTTAACCAGATCTTTTTAAAACCCTGATGCTACAGAAACCACCAGCCTGTTTCCCATTCCCAACAAGGATCCTCCTAGCTCTTAAAAGCAAAAAGATTTTGAAGGGTTTGTTTGCACTGAGGAATGTGGTTTTGCCACTGTCTGGGCTCTCATGACCCTTGATTAGGGATATTAGCACAGCAGGCAGCCATCAGGAAGCAAAATTCTTAAACAAGAGGGGTTTTTTCCCCCTTCTGCTGGGAGTAGATGACTGCACGCAAGTGTTTGATCTGTGGCTGGAAAAAGGACCTTTAACCACGTTATTGTCAGACCAGAAAACTCCCCAGGAACTGTCTAAGGGAGTTAGGTGTTGGTCAAACAGCCCTGATCTCACAGAGCCTGCCTGGGATTTGCCAAGGCGCTCAGGGAATTGTGATGTTGGAGGGTTCAGTAATTAGTAATTGACTGTGAACCCAAATCCCTGCCTCAGCCCCCAGATTAGCCCACAGCTGTCTGTGCAGTGAAACGTTCCGCTTTGACATGTGGAACCCAACAAAACCACTTGTGTGGAGGGTGGTTGTAACCCAAATCAAGAGCCACGGGCAGCACCGGCACCCACAGCTACAGATGAACAGCTCTGCTTCCAGAAACGTCTCAGTGTGATGTGGAGACTTCGACTCCTGGCCAGCAAGTTCCCCGATAGAAGTCTTTCCACACATGATCTTTGCAATCAGCTCCCTTCTATTTCAGTGCTGGCACGTACGTGTGAAGGATAAAAAAGCAAGACAAACCCATTGAACAGATGGTTTGAGGCACAAAGCTTTCTCCCATAGGGTATGTTTGCACGACAGCCACATTGGCAGAGCCTCCGTGTGCAGGAAACCATGACAGAGCCTTTCTTCTGGGCCATAAAACATCAGCTGGAAACACTGGCAGTTACTGCAGGCTTTAGACTGTCAGAGCCCACGCTGCTGGGTCTTCTGTAACTGTAGAAGGGTTTGGGTTGGAAGGAGCCTTTAAAGATCGCCTAGTCCAACGCCTTTCAGTACATCAGGTTACTCAGAGCCTCCAAGAGCCAACCTTACCTCTGGGCAACCTGGGTCTGGGTGTCACTACCCTCAGCATCACAAATCTCTTCATTTGGGGAAGGAGTGGCTGCAGAGCTGCCCAACAGAGAGGGAGCTGGGAGTGTTAGTAGAGGGAGCTGAACAGCAGCCAGCAGTGTGCCCAGGTGGCCAAGAAGGCCAAAGGCAGCCTGGCCTGGATCAGGCATTGTGTGAACAGCTGGAGCAGGGAGGTGATCACTCCACTCTACTCAGCTTTGATGAAGCCACACTTTGAGTCCTGTGTCCAGTGCTGGGCCCCTCACTGCAGGAGAGACACTGAAGGGCTGGGAGGGACTGAGGGGACAGAGGAAGCTACCAAGCTGGTAAAGGGTTTGGAACAGGTGTTGTGTGAGGAACGGCCGAGGGAGCTGAGGCTGTTCAGCCTGGAGGAGATTAAAGGGAGACCTTATTTATCTCTACAACTACTGGAAAGGAGGTTGTAGAGAGGCAGGGGTTGGTCTGTTCTCCCTAGTGGCCAGCAATAGGAGAAGGGAAATGGCCTGAAGCTGTGCCAGGGGAGGGTCAGGTTGGATG
>VZRI01014137.1:72250-128028 GCA_013397515.1 Upupa epops | reverse complement strand
TGTGCCAGTGCTCCGGGACCCTCCCTGGGAAGAAGGTCCTGCTGATATTGATAGGGAACCTCCTCTGTTCCAGCTGGCACCCAGTGCCCCTTGTCCTATCACCAGATGACCTTGAGAAGAGCCTGGCTCCATCCTCCTGACACCCACCCCTCACATATTCATAGACATGAATGAGGTCACCCCTCAGCCTCCTCTTCTCCAAGCTCAAGAGAAGACTGAATCCCCCTCTTTTAGTTTAAAACCATCACCCCTTGTCCTGTTCCTTCCCATCTTTCTGGTGGCCCCCAGTTCTGTGGCTTGTAGGAAAACCAGTGTGAAGTCCTTCTGTGTTACACATGTCCCACCTGCTATCAGGGCAAGAATCAGCTAGATGGAAACCACACATGAAATCCTCCTTCATCACTAGGAAAAAATCAATTAGGCACAATAATTGCTTATTTCCAGCTTAATGCTTCCTCTGATTTGTATTTCTTGAGCGCTTGGGAGCACAATCATACTTTAATGCTTATAAAAGTGTCAGAAGAGGTTTGGGTGGTGAATGTCACTGGGAGGTCAACAGCAAGAAGAATTTGAGAGGAAAAAAATCAAGAGGGTAATGATTTGGAAGTTCTATTGGTGACTCGAGCTCAGGAAAATGCCTTTAGTTGGAAACCAGACCACAAATACAGAGTGTTTGCAACTGTGAGCTACCAAATCATCCTCTTCTCTGCTTTGACCCAAATTTGACCAAGACACTAAAGCACACGGTCCTCGTTCAGATCTCCTGCCACACTGTACTTTGCTCTACTTTATCCCTAGAAGAGAAATCAACAAAATCAGAGCTGGTTTCTCACCCACTGACATTGTTTCATAAAACCCAAAGGCTCTTGCTCAGACTTTCAATGTTGAGGAAAAGACTAAGGAGAGCTCTGTGTAACCACAGCAGTGGGCAATTCAAGCCTTCTCCGCATCATACCCAAAGGACTAGGAAATTGCTTTGCGATCCTATTTTAACAGGGCGATGAGCTCAGTAAAGAAAAACCAGGGTAGAGATGACACTGAAGTATCAGCAGAGGGATAAAGAACATCAGGAGAGAAGAGCATCATCACTAAACTCACCATTTGTTTCCATCCTGAGGATTGAGTCCCCAGCTCAGGAACTGGGAAAGGATCAGAAAAGGGCAATAAGGATAATTTAAGGTGTGAAAGAGCTTTAGGTGTGAGGAACAGCTGCTCTGGCTAAAAGACTTCAGGCTGAAAAAGAAACACCTGGTGGCAGGGTACAAAGTCATGAGTGGCCTGAAAAACAGGCAGGAGGTTCTGGAGCCAGAAGGATGTGAAGTGACAGTGGCTCAAAATAAATCAAGAAATGCAAGTTAAGGGGAGATGTTGTCCCAGCAGATGTGGTGAATTGTTCCAAGAATGAGCTACAGGTGTCTGGTGCCCAGGGAATTCTTACAAATTAGAATTGTATAGGATTGCCCTGTTCCTATGCTGTTCCTTCAACGTTGTCTTATGGACACTACAGGAGCTTTGAGGCACAAAGTGACCTCAGCCAGGAGCCCTCAATCCACCCTTGTAATCATTCAGGAAGATACATTTTAGAGTTGTTTTCAGTTCAGCTTCGTGCTGCAGCATCATTGCAGCTGGAGCCCCTGTTAGATGACTGGGGTTGGGTGAGCTGCAGCTCAGTGCTGTTTCGGGCACCGCAGCATAGGAAGGACATTGAGGGGGTGGAGAGGGGGCAGAGAAGGGAAACTGGATGGGTCTGGAGAACAGGGCTGATGGGGAGAGGCTGAGGGAGCTGGGGCTGTTCAGCTTGGAAAAGAGGAGGCTGAGGGGAGACCTCACTGCTCTGTACAACTACCTGAAGGGATGTTGGAGTGAAGTGGAGGTTGACCTCTTCTCCCTAGGGACTGGCAATAGGACCAGAGGAAACAGGGTCAGGCTGTGCCTGGGGAGGTTCCAATTGCTAAAACTTCTTCCCAAGAAGAGTGGGGAGGCCTTGGCACAGGCTGCCCAGGGAGGGGGTGGAGGCACCATCCCTGGAGGGGTTCAGCAACTGGGCAGCCAAGGTGTTTGGGGAGATGGGGTAATGGTTGGGGGTTGTAGAGCAGACAGTTGGACTTGATAATTTTGAATGTCTTTTCCAAGCTTGATGATTCTGGGTGAACATGGCAGTGCCCAGGAGCTCAGAGTGAAGTTTGTATGTTCTATGAGCTCATGTGCACCCTGGTTAACCACAGAGCAGAAACAGCTAATATAGAGGGTTGAATGTTCCCCTTCACTAGTCCAAAGGAGAATGGAGAGGAACATGCAGCCAGGAACATCACAGTTCTACCTACAAAGGGCTCTGGTTGACTTGGCAGGTCAGATCCCATAACTGTGTCACCCACAATTTGAGGTACCATCCCAAGAAGAAGATGCAAACCTGCACCTCACACATCACCCTGCTGAGGCATGAGGGATGCTGTGCAGCAAGAATTCCTGGAGATCCATAACGAACTCAGGATCATAAGGAGGACACCTCCCTTCTAAGCAAATAATTGACAAAAATAGATTTTCATATGTAGATTAATTCTTTAGAGGGAATGAAGCCAAGGAAATTGCAGTCTGGAGTCCAGGAAGCCTGGCTGCATTCCAGCTCCCATCTGTTACTAATTTTAATGGTCAAATGATTAAATTTTTAATGAGGCACCAATCAAATTTTATTAAGGAAATGTGCCTGCTCAGGAGATGTCTAAAGGCCTTTTACAGTCGAAGTATGGGATCCCATCTTTCAGGACCCTCATCACAGGTAGCTTGGTCTTGGCTGGTGTATTGCTTGGAAAAGCAGAGACAAAGCAGCTTCTTCAGTGGTTCCCTCTTTGGAGTTGACTCAGCTTCTCACCCCCCCGTGTCCAGTGTAGGATATGGATGAGGTGAAATTCTCCTTAAGGAGACTGCAAAGAAATACAGGATCTGGTTTTCCTGTGGGATTCAATCAGAACCTCTTCATCTCTACAGAAGATGCTTCTAACCAGCAGGACCAGGTATCCAGTTCTGGGCTCCCCAATTCAAGACAGACAAGAATCTACTGGAGTGAGTCCAACAGAGAGCCATGAGGATGATGAAGGGACTTGAGCATCTTCCCTGTGAATAAAGGCTGGGAGAACTGGGGCTGTTTAGTCTGGAGAAGAGAAGGCTGAGAGGGATCTTCTTAATGTCTGCAAATATCTGAGGGGTGGGTATCGAGAGGAAGGAGCCAGTCTCTTTTCTGTGGTGCCCAGTAATAGGACAAGGAGTAATGGGGATAAATGACACCTCAATACAATGAGAAACTTCTTTACTGTGAGGGTGATGGAGAGCTGGCCCAGGCTGCCCAGCGAGGTTATGGAGTCTCCTGCTCTGGAGATGTTCAAGAGCCGTCTGGATGCAGCTCTGTGTGACCTGATCTAGGGGATCCTGTTCTGGGAGAGGGATAGGACTCTGTGACTTCTAGAGGTCCCTTCCAACCCCTGGCATTTGGCAGTTTTATCATTCCATATATGAGCCTTTTATGATCACTTGTAGCTGCAGAAGACACCACTGCCTGACCTGACCTCTCCAAACACAGAGGACACAGATCAGATTCTTTCCCAGCATCTACAACCAGTCTCACCCACACACCCATCTCATTTTTCTTTCTTGCCCTATTAACTCCCAAGTGGATGCTGCTCAGCACATTCAGCCTGTAGGTTCCTTATCACCCTCAAGTTAGATCAGGTTACTATTCATGCCCATTCAGCTTGAGCAGCCAGCAAGGAGAGCAGGTATGGAATCAAAGTTGGAGGGTGGAAGCATTTGCATTAACCACAAGAAATGTGACTCCTCGCTGCACTCTTTGTTTTCAGGGCTTTGTGCCCCCACACACACAGCCCTCACAACCCCACTTTGTCTTCAAAGCACCAACTAGCCTGGACCAGGACTTCCACAGTGAGTTTTGTCTGTTCAAACACCAGCCCCAGATGCACTAAGAGGAGGAAGCATAACAGGAATAAACCTCATCCCCAGTTACTATGTTTGGTTGGTTGTCATGGAGATCGTCAGGAACCCCTTCAGCTGATGAATGGTCACTCCTGACAACTCCAAGCCACCAGCCCCTGGGGAATTACTGGGTGGGATCCTTGCCATTACACCATGCTTGGACACTGAGCCACACTATTCCACTTGCAAGCAGCTTCCTGAAAATACCCCTAGAGTTGTTTTCAACTTCCCTAATTACTGTGTCCAGGACCTAAGCAGAGGAACGCTTCATGGTTGCCATGGACATCTGCCTTCATCGATTCATAGGATGGTTCAGGTTGGAAGGGCCTTTACAGATCATTGAGTTCCAACCCCCTGCCATGAGCAGGGACACCCCCCANGCTGCTCTAAGATCTCCCTGGAGTCTCCTCCAGGCTGAACAGCCCCAACTCTCCCAGCCTGTCCCTGTAGGAGAGGTGCTCCAACCCTCCGCTCATCCTTGTGGCCCTCCTCTGGACACGTTCTAACAGCTCAGTATCTTTCCTGTGTTGCACAGAAGGGATGGGATGCTATGGTGCAGAAAGGGGCTTCACATACTCCTGGTTCAGCAAGACATCATCGTTTCCCCATTTCCAGGGCTTGGGGTGCTGAGCTGAGCAGGGACACTGCCCCAGCTTTGCAAGCCCTGCATAACCCAAATTCACCCTGCCAGAACTCATCCCAGCTGCTACAAGAGGTGATGAAGAGCAATGCCCTGCTCTTTGCCAGGCATGCCACCAGAAATACAGCCTGGGCTCATGAAGAGAAGGAGTACTCCAGACCATTTAGAATGGCCACTCCAAGGCCATCAAACCTTTACATCCAGCAGTCCTACAGCACCTTCCTATCGCTCAGCTTCCCTGGTGCTGAAAGAAAACAACAGAAACCTTGTGTAGGAAACGTTTCCCTGGGATGGACCCAGAATCCAGGGCTATTAGTTTGCATGGAAATGTCCATTACAGCAGCTCGGACTGATCTGTCTGGGGGAGATCTCGAACACTTCCATCAACAAGAGCAATTTTCACATGGTTTGTGACACCGGAACTGAGGCAGCATCTGAACTTGAAATATTCACTACTGTGTCCCACAACCCATTTAAATGACTGCTCTGGAGAGAGGGGGAAACCAACACAGTCATTTAAAATTAACATTTGACTCCCTTTTAACTGCTTCTTACTGAATCTTTGGGGAAATTGGGAGGTTTCTGACAAAGAGCTTTGGAAGAGGAGCA
This sequence comes from Upupa epops, assembly GCA_013397515.1. Taxonomy (NCBI): domain Eukaryota; kingdom Metazoa; phylum Chordata; class Aves; order Bucerotiformes; family Upupidae; genus Upupa; species Upupa epops. Next base: position 122,795 of record VZRI01014137.1, on the reverse strand, counting down.
TTTTGTCTGATAGTTTTCCAAAGGAGAAGGAGAAGTGGTGTCACCGAGTGAATTAATGTCTGCAACAGCAGTTCAGATCATAGAATCATTGAACCATGGAATATGTTGTTTTGGAAAGAGCCTCCAAAGGGCATCCAATCCAACCTCTCCTGCACCAAGCAGGGCCATCGCTCACCAACCCAGGTTGCCCACAGCCCCAGCCAGCCTGACCATGAATGGCTCCAGGGATGGGGCCTCCACCCCCTCCCTCTCTGGGCAGCCTGGACCAGGGATCCCCCACCTCAGATTCCAGACCTTTCTCCTCCTGTCCAGCCTCACTCTGCCCTTTTCCAGCTTCAAACCAGGACCATTCATCCTGTTGCTCCCTGCACTTCAGCACAGCCTTCCCCAGCCTTCTGACACTCCCATTTCAGGGACTGGAAGGTCACTATAAAGCCCCCCCAGAGTCTTCTCCTCTCCAGGCTGAACAACCCTAACTCTCTCAGCTTGTCCCCACAGCAGATGAGATCCAGATCCCTGGGTAAAGATGCAAAGGCAGGAGCAATGGCACAACTTTCCTTGCCATTTAAAACAGAGTCCTAGAAAGAGGAGTGTGTCAGATTCCACCCCTGCGAGCAGATCTGCAGAGTCCCAGCTAGGATGAAGGTGAATGGGTCTCCTCCATGCTCCCACCCCATCTTTGGCTGGAACTCCCCCCGTGAGCCAGGCCATGGGCTGAGTGAATTCCTTCCTTGCAAAAGAAATAAATAGGAGCAGCAAGGAAGAAGAGATTTTTCTTCACAAAAAATCAATTCCCTTCTCATAACAAACAATGCCCTCGCTGCAGGCTTTCTCTTAAAACAGCAAGGACAAACGGTGCCTGTGAGCGATCCCCGGGGAGCTGCAGACCTCACTGGGATGAGGTCACTACAACACATGCCCCAGGCTTTGGCTGGCTTCCACCGGGCTCTAAAAGCTCCAGCATCCGAGTACAGGAGAGCACAGAGAGTGGACTGCAAGCCCAGTATCTCTGTTTCTATTTTCCATGGTTCGTTTCCATCAGCAGGACTCATGTCCCCCAGTGCACAGGAGCTCAGCCCTGCTGGTTTTTCTATCTGGAACCTTCTGGGCTTTTGAAGCAAGAGGAGCAGCTCTGGGACTGAGCGACAGTCAGTGCAACCACAGCAAGGCACTGACCTGGCAGATCCCTCTGAGGCTTCAACCCACAGATCTTCCCACACAACTCTGGTTCTTAGATAGAAATCCCTCCCTGTGAGGGTGCTGAGGCCCTGGAACAGGTTGCCAGGGGAGGCTGTGGCTGCTCCATCCCTGGCAGTGTCCAAGGCCGGGTTGGATGGGGCTGTGGGTACCCTGAGAGAGCTGAGAGGTGTCACTGCCCATGGCAGGGGGGTGGCACTGGGTGAGCTCTGAGCTCCCTTCCAACCCAACCCAGTCTGGGATTCTATGCCTCACTCATGTGATGGGGATGTTCCCCATCGAGAAAACTGGTTGTGCCCTCTGGGACCTGCCAGGAGAGCTGATAATTTACTCATTAAGTGCTTAAAGAAGCAGTTCCTACTCTGCTCAGAGAGAAATCATTAACAGAGGGAACAGCATCCAAAAGCTACCAGCCAAGCAACCACTGAATGGAGCCAAGCAAGGGCCCTGAGGTTATTTCTGCCCCACTACATGGGCAGGCAGAGGTCTCTCAGAGCACTGATCGCAGGTCTCAGCACACAGCATGCCTGTAAATATCTGCTCAGGCTCTCAGGCTCTGTCGAGACGTGACAGCTCTGGTAGGATGGGGGGATGGTGGATGCAAGGAGAACAACGTGAGGGTCTCTGTAAAGGGTTCCTTTCTCATGGAATACTTTCTCCACCTAGTCATTTCCTTACCTCATCCAAACACAGCCACATTCCTCATGTTTAACTGTTTGGACTTTTGCAGAAATGAAAAAGCTGGCTGGGGCCGTTTGTAAGGCCAGACATTCCAAGTGCTGAAAAAACATATTCAAAGGAAATAGTGAAGGGAGAACTTTTTTAAGTTTTCCTGTCCTATTTTTACAGTTTCCTGTCAAAGTCTTGGCCTGATGAAACCTGAGATAGAGCTCCACGTACAACCCTCCTTCCCGGGGCTCTCCGCTCCAGCAGCATCTGAGGCACAAAGCAAACGCAAGGCAACACAAGGCCAGAAGTTCCAGAGGTTGTAGGAGTATCTGGGAGGGTTGGAGTAGAGGCTGGCTCTGCCACACTGTCTTCTCCATCCTGGAAGAGACCATGGGGTCACTCAGTGCAGAGATGGAGGTGCTGCGGTTGGTGTTGTGGTTTGATAGTTCCAGACTCTTCCCCACACACATGGCCCACATGGAAGCCTTGTACCTCTCTGGTTCCTCTGGTAGAGATCAGGGCTATGGGCGAGAGTATGTGGAACTGGTAGCTGGGCTGAGCTCCGGCTGAATTTGGGCGATTCCTCACAGGCAGCTGGTTCAGCTTCCCTGATAGAACTGAGCAAGGGAAGGAGACACCTGCTCCGCCATGTGGGAAGCATTTGTGGGCAGGAGGGTTGTGGACTTTGCCTGCCTTCCTTCTGGGATAATGAGCTGGAAGGTGATGGTAAGGACACTGCTGAGCCAGGACTTCCCAACAGGGTTCATTTTACAGCTCTTGTGTGAACGAGCTAACGTGGCTGTGCAGAAGCTGCAGTCACCTCCAGCTGTCTGTTGCTGCGTTCAGCAAAGGTCTCCATTTCGGGAGCGGCAACGCGATGCTTGTGCCAGGCAGAGCACAGTGTTCTTTGGAAGACACCCACCCACAGCTAAGGTATCTTGAAACGGAAGGAAGAAGCCTCGGAAATGACCAAGCAGGCACAAACAGAATGGTATTAGATCCTTCCCAGACTGCATCTATGGAGCTGGAAACATCGTGCTCTTCTCAGCATCTTCTTCTCCCAGCGCACTCTACAGGCCTTGTCTCTGGGAAGTGCCCCAACGCCACAATGAGGGATGTGGACCCTGCCTGGTTGGGCCACCATGAGCTGAGTGCCCAAGGGTCTGGAGTAGATGTGGACCAAGATGTGGCTCTTCCTGTCCGTCGGAGTTCCATCTTGTCCATCCGCACAGGCTTGCAGAGAACCGAGAGTCAATGCACAACCGTGGGTCGACATCAGTGCGTGGAACTGCTGCCCTCTGTGTCCAAATGTGCCCCTCTGAGCCTGTGATGATGATGAGCCCTGACAAAGGGTTCTGTGCCCACTGCACTTCTCACAGTCAGCTGGCAGAGCTGCTTCCAGCCCTTACAGAGAGAGTCTCCAGATGTGGGGGAAATGTGAAAACACACATTTATCTTCATACCTGTTTTCTTCCACAAGGATCAGCAGGCTCAACACTGCCAGGATACCCTTGCTCATGGACACCCCTCCCCACAGCACGAAGGAGAGAAAGCCACACGTCACTACATCCAAGAGCAACGGAGGGTCAGAAGAGAAAGCAGTCACCTTCCTGCCCAGCCCAGAGCAGCCTCTGAAGGAAATTCCTTCTGACTCCAGAGGCTGGTGGTTCCCATTGTGCACAGAGTACCAGCACACGTGGAACACCAAGCAGCAAAGGTGTTAGTAGCTGTGCTCTGGGGGTGCTGCCCACCCCCTGACAGGGGAAAAGCAGTATGTGATTATCGCATTAAAGGCTGAGCCATAAAGCCCACGGGCATGAGGCAAAATTATATGGGTAGGATACATCCACATCCCACCAGTGCTTCCAGCAGGGATCAGAGGGAATGGTGGTTTCACAGGACTATAATTATTTTACCAAGGAAACCTGTGTGCAGGAGGAAAACAGCAACCGTGGAGATGAACTGCACTGGTGGGGAAGTTTCTGCCAGACCTTTCTGCACAAACACCAGCGAGTTCGGGCGGTAGATGTCATTGCTCTTCAGTCTACAGTTGATTATCAAAGTGTAAGGAAACAGGAGCTCACGCCTCACCTTTGGAGGCAGCTGAGGAGAAGGAACCCCATCACGTATCTCAGCTGGTATTTGGAAAGAAATAGGAGCAAAGAGAATCTCTTGAAAACTGCTGAAAGATGTGGGGTCTGTTGGTGAGAAGCTGCTGTTTGGGATTATTTTCACTTCAGTCATCACAGACCTGGTTATGGTTTTGGAAAGAGAACAGTCCTGCAGTGAGCACGGTGGAGATTGGGAAATATTAACTGCCTTTTCCAGGGATATTTCACATCTAGGACCTGCTGTGGCTCTAATCCTTGGTTTTATTCATATGAGAGGGCTTGGTTTTCCATGAGAAACAGGCTTCCTTTTTCTCATGAAGAACTGGAACTCAGACAGCAGATGCTGGTCTTAAGGCGGGTATTACCCTGACATGGACACTATCCCTTCCAAGGCTCTTCACAGGATACGGGAGTTAGGAACAGCTACGAGGCTTCGTGAGCACAGCTGCCTTCCAGCTCATCCCAGAAGTGTTCCCACTAGAGACTTACACCACTAAGAGGAGAGGACAAGCAGACATAGCAAGGGACAGAGAGGGCACAGAGGCAGCTATCAAGCTGGTAAAGGGTTTAGAACAGGTGTTGTGAGGAACGGCTGAGATAGCTGGGGCTGTTTAGCCTGGAGAACAGAGGTTGAGAGGGAGATCTTATTGCTCTCTGTTCTGTGATTCTGTGATTCATCCTTGGAACTCAGAAGGAACTTCCACGCCTTCACCTGAATCAAACATTGTCACTTTGTTGTAAAAACCTTATCCTGCCTGAAGGAGGGTGAAATCAGAGCCAAGGCACCCGAAAGTTTCACTTTTCTGTAAAACTCTTTAAAAAACCCTCGGCCTCTCTCCCCACAGATTCATGTTTTCTGTACTGTCCCTTTTCCTCCAACACTGATGTAATGGGAGCTCCTGTTACCAAAGGCTGCTGGGGTTATGCATTATATTTTCACTACTTCTTCATCCCTGAAGATGTCAAGTAGAGAGGAAATGATGGTAAGATTCTCTGAGTACCAAGCGATTAAGGTATTTACCTCTGGAGTGGAGTATTTCCTGAATGAAGTGTGAAGGTAGTTATGTTACTTCCATCACAAAGCAGCCTCTTACCGGAGCTCTAAGCTGTTGAACATGAGGTTTGTGGACTGTTGGGCAGCAGAAGCTGTTGCTCAGCATTCAGGGATTGAGTTTGTTAGGGTTTCAAAGTAAAATTATCTCTTTGTATGGTTGTAGCAAAAGAAAGTCAAATTAAACCCCTAAGAAACCTGTAATTGTAGGATTTGATTGCCTTCCTTTCATCAACACACGGGCATGCTTCTCAGTGCGTGCTGGTCTAAACTGACACCCCAAACCTTGTAGAGAAACCCGGCTCAGAGAGTGAAGGAACAGCTAATGGTCACACTGGAAACAACAGGACTTGTACAACTAATGAGCCAGGCTGAGAGAGTTGGGGCTCTTCAGCCTGGAGAGGAGAAGGCTCTGGGGGGACTTTATAGTGACCTTCCAGTCCCTGAAAGGGGCTGTCAGAAGGCTGGGGAAGGCTGTTCCCAAGGGCAGGGAATGATAGGATGAGGGGTCCTGGTTTGAAGCTGGAAAAGGGCAGAGTGAGGCTGGACAGGAGGAGAAAGGTCTGGAAGCTGAGGTGGGGGATCCCTGGACCAGGCTGCCCCGAGAGGGGGTGGAGGCCCCATCTCTGGAGCCATTCAAGGTCAGGCTGGCTGGGGCTCTGGGCAGCCTGGGATGGTGAGTGCTGGCTCTGCTTGTTATAGGGGGGTTGTACTGGATTCCCTTTGGAAGTCCCTTCCAAACCAACACAGTCCATGGTTCTTTTAGACAATCCCAACTCCTCAGCACAGGTATCAGCTGGACTGAAGCTGCTCACCTTTGCCTGGTATTACCTTCTGTAATCAACCAACCTGTGATCATGGCACCATGCTCTGCTTTACAGCAGAGGGAAGTCTACAGACATCTACAGATCTTAAATTGGTCTGAAGTCCAACATCAAACCAGCCAGCACATGACAATCAGAGCCTCATGCCTAACCCCTGCTCCATATGGATTAGCCACCACACAGCCTTGGAACCCCCTTCCTCTTGATGCTTCAGTGATTGACTTGAATTAGAGAAGTTCACAGTCCCTATGGCTGTGGCAGAACTGCTTACCCCTCCATACACACCCATCCTAACGGTGATGCCTGCATTTGGGCAGTGACTCCCATCCCTCAGCTCTGTTATCACTCTAAGGGTTCATGGCAGGATGTGCTCAGCTGGGCACGGCTACCTCAGGACATAAAGTGTTTGACAAAAGACTCTTCCTGCAGTAATGGCACCATTTTATCCAGAAGTCCTGGGGAAGAGAAGTCCCTGAGGATACTGGCAATTTCAGCTTGAACAAAGCACTTAGAGATTTCTCCTGGGTGAAGGAATCTTCCTCTGTTACTTCTGTGCTGAGCTCAGGGAGCTTCTGCAGAGATCTTTGGCAGAGGAGCAGATGAGGAGCAGACAGATGAGGCTCCCAAATATAACAGCAAGTTCCAAAGCCAGAAAGTCTTCAGTTCAGGGTCATCTGCATCCTAGGTATCATCTGGCCTGCTTCTGCTTCACCAGAAACACAGACACTGGTGAATTTTGATACAGAGAGGCTCTTTACAAACCACATGTCTTGGCATTTCTTTCAGGCTGAAAATAATCCCAGTCTTTTCTTAGGCTGAGATAACATCTTCCCCCCTCGGTAAAAGCTCATCATCAGCTATCCAGTGTGTCCATGCTGGCTGGAGGCAAACCAGCTCTTAGGTCATAACCTGTCAGCTACAGCAGTACGAGCTGGAGCGAGTCCATCCTTCCTAACAGACTGGCCTCTCCACGCAACGTTTCAGTCTGAGGCATTTATGGTTTATTTAACACTGCTGCTCCAGCCTGGAGGTGTTTTATTTGGGAACATCATCGGGAGCGAATGCACAGCTGGCTGTATCTCAGCACACAGTCCTGCCTCGGTCGTGCTCCTATCACTGTCAGCAGTTGACTCACCAGCCCTCCTGCAACCCTTTGGTGACTCCTCAGAGCCCTCATGCTGCAGCGAAACGTCAGTTATTTTACAGAGAAACTAAACAAGGAGATGTGATGGAATGAGCTGCCCAAACAAGCACAACTGATGAGCCACGCTCAGGATGGAGCAGCAGAGCCTGTACTGCTTTATCCTACACTCAGCGCATGAAATCTCACCGTTACCAGAATACAATCCAAACAACCACCCAACTTCAGTTGTGGGGCTGGGGGAGATGGAGAGGTCTATGTGACAACACATCCACTCTTCAGGCTGAGCGAGGACTGATCCACAACCCAGATGGTTCCCATCAGCAGACATCTCGCAGTACTGAGGGAAATGACTGTATGGATCACGTTATCTCTGCTTTCTGTCCTGAAAGGCAGTGAAAGCCAAAACTACCTATTGTTTGCTTTGTACTCTGTCACCAGGCTGGTCTCTCCATTCTGGAAGCAGCAATCACAAGGATGTGAGAGTGCAGGAGCTCGTTCTCACTGCCTAGCACAGGGTTAGCAATGGTTCCCCCATGAGAAACATCACAGTAGCGACTGGGTGGGCAGAAGGAAGGTGAATGATGCCTCACCAGACAGAACTGGCATTAGTGGAAGCTTTTTGCCAACAGAGACAGACACAGGCAGAAATCTGAGGGACTTCCAGAGTCCTCACCCATGTCTATGAGAGAGCCGTGGGCTGAATCCTCTACTTCCTCCATAGGAAGTCAATGGCTTTCAGACTCTGCTTTGAATTAATCTTTCCATAGAAAAATCCTCAGGAATGAGAGCTAAACTGAGAATTATAGATGTTTCATGTTGCTTCCAAGTCTGCTACTTGAGTCTCCCATTCCTGGAGACTCCCAAGGCTGCTTGTAAACACATCAGATGCCATGGCTGCCTTAAATGGAGAAATGGAACAGAACCCCAGCTGTGGTCATGTTTCCAGTAAGTCTGCTGCTTAGGGACTTCGCGACGGAGCAGGAATCCACTTTCTCCTCGGAAGGGTTAAGTTCCTCACTGCCATGCTAATTATTCTCAGTAGGTCACTCACAACCACCTCACCTGGCTGCAAACTCAGAGAGTGCCCAGCCAGGAGCCTCTTGGAGAAGTGTAACTTCTAACATCTCCTAGCAAAGCGAGCGCTCTGTTTGTCTTGGCAGGGAAGAGCCGTGTATACACAGCTGGAGAGCTTGTTTTGTCTCTTAGTACAAGTCTGGACTAACCCAAATCTCTACAGGCTTTGTAAAAATGCTCTCTTTATTTAAAGAATTTTATACATTACAAGATGTCTCCAAAGTCTGCCCCTGCTCAGACCCCTTCGTTCTCTGCCTCTTCCACTCTCCCTCCTACCCCCTCCACTACCACACACACAGTTCCAGTTTTCAGTCCCTCCTGGCACTGCTGGATTCAAGAAGGTTCTTTAAGAAAAGTCCAGCTTTCTCTTCACACACTGCCAATGGCCTTTATGGATTCATGAATCCCAACACCTCAGATCCCCTTGAGCTAGAAGAAAAACCCAACTCTACAGATATGGTTCTGTCCTTGTACCTGAAAGGGGCTGTCAGAAGGCTGGGGAAGGCTGTTCCCAAGGGCAGGGAAAGGTAGGATGAGGGGGTCATGATTTGAAGCTGGAAAAGGACAGAGTGAGGCTGGACAGGAGGAAAAAGTTGTGGAATTTGAGGGTGGGGGATCCCTGGACCAGGCTGCCCAGAGAGGGGGTGGAGGCCCCATCGTTGGACCCATTCAAAGTCCTACTGGTTGGGGCTCTGGGCAATCTATTCTAGTTAGAGATGTCCCTGCTTGTTGCAGTGGAACAAAGCACACAACAAAGTGCTTGGGTGCTTTTTGGAGGTCTCTTCCAACCCAACACAATTTTACGATTCTGCAGCTCCCCTAAAGGGTTTTTTAGGGGAAGGAAACTTTCAAGGAAGAGCCTTCAGAGACTCAAGGTTCTTCTCATGATACCTCCTCATAACTAAATCAATGCAAATCTGCATTTCCTTGTTAGAAAAAAGCAGAGGAAGGGCTTAGAGAACATTTAACCACAGTGCTCAACTGATGTCTGGGTTTGCACGACAGAAGAGACGAGTGGCACAATGAACAGTTACCTCAGTCAACGAGTGTGGAGGCTTTTAAAGAGCTTTCGCTCCTCTGCATCCAGTCAATGTGAGTCTCAAACCACAGCAGAGGCCTCTTAGGGGGCACCTGAACCATTAGGTTCAGCAGATCCTTTTGCAACCCAGGGAAAGTTGCACGACGACGTCGAGTTCTGCCTGTTTCTGCTGGCGGCTGCTCAAGCAGGGCTGACTGATGCCTGGGCTCCCGGAAACCAACAGTTATTCCTATCTCACCCTCTAAATCATGGTGCCAAGAATCCCCAAGTTGGAAAAAACAACATGAAAGACAAGAACAGTCCAACCCCTGGCCAGGGAGTTAAACAGAATTAGCCCAACCTCGGGAAAGTGAGAGGCTAGAAAAACACGGTATTTCCAGGGTGCTTTGATCTTAATCCTGGAAGTTTGCACAGGGGCTTCACGTTTCGGTTTCATTTCTGCTCTGGGCCACTCTGACCCTGGCCAAAACTCGTATCGGTGTCAGGAGATGGCCATCCAAGCCAACAGGAAAGGGAGAAATGTTGTGGCTCAGCCAAAACCTCAGTCACGCCCGCAGTGCCCAAATGTAAATCTGAGCTGGCCACTTGAACGCTGCCTGGATGAAACACGGCGAAGCCACACATCACTAAGAGCTGTTTTCTTAGCGTGTGGTTCTTACTGGAGCTGTTTGATTCATACTGGATACGCAGCTGGCATCAAACCGCAGGAGATTTCCAATATACCAGAGCTGCCTTATGTTTCCCTTTCAAACGCTTCTATTAGACTAAGGTTCTTTTATAGAGCTCTTTTAGAGTGCTGCTGTGGCAGGGAGGGCCAACAGGATGCTGGGCTGCATTAACAACGGCACCACCAGCAGAGATAAAGATGTTATCTTGCCACTCAGCGCTGGTTAGACCACACCTTGAGTACTGCAGTCAGTTTTGGTCCCCACTACACAAAAAAGATGCAGATATGCAGATAGACTGGAGAGGGTCCAGAGAAGGGGACCAGGATGATCAGGGGACTGGAAGACCTTCCANTGGATTTGAGAGGAAAGGTGTTCATGCTGAGAGCTGCTGGACAGTGGAATGGTCTTCCAAGGGAAGTGGGGGATTGCTCGCTATAGACAGTGTCAAGGCTCAGCTTGATAGGGTTCTGGGCCAGCTCATTTCAACTAGATCCTGCTGTAAGAGATTGGACTAGATGATCCCTGAGGTCCCTTCCAACCTGCAAACCTGTGAACACTTGCAGTTCTAATCATAATTTTCAGAGTTTTTCAAGTAAACACAGCACTGAACAGTAAGAATCACTCTGCAAAGGCTGGGCTGTTGACTTGTGGGGTTTCAGGTCCACGTTCATTTGAAAATTATCAGCTGTTAAATGTTGGTGATATCATTAATTTTAATTTCTGGTGGTCCATGGTATCGACTTCCTTTACCCAAAATTAACTGTCTCACACAGGGCAAATCCAGGCAATAAATTGAGCTGTTGCAGGCATTTGATTCCATAGTGCGAGAGGCAGGAGGCTGCAGAAATGGGGAGCCTAGTGCTCATCCAGTGAACTGTGCTGGCCCATGTCTGATTGAGTTGCTGCGTGAGCTGGCCAAGCCCTTACAGCAGCATTGTACCTGAGGTGACTAATTCCACGTGTGGTCCCCAGCTCCATCAGCATCACTCCTCTGCATGAGCTGCCCTGAGTTACACTTGTGGTGCTGTGCAAGACCAGCAAGCAGTGGGGGTCCTGCATGTCCAGCTCAGGGTAATTCATGGGCACCAAAATAAGTTGATTGTGTTGGGTCTGACTGGGGTGGAGTTAACACTCCTCATCATGGACCTGTGTTCTGCTTTTTGAGCTGAAACAGCATGAGGAATATCCCATTGCTTCAGCTGTGGTGGAACAGCCTTTGTGCAGCATCAAGACCTGATCTGCAGCCACACTGCACTAGTCTGGGGCCAGGTGAGAGGCTGGGAGGGGACACAGCTGGGACAAGTGACCTGAACTGACCAAAGGGTTGTTCCACACCGTATGATGAATGAAAGCTCAGGGAAAGAAGGAGAGGAGATTATAAACCATCTGCCCACAGATGGGAAGGACCAAAACAATTCCTTACTCTGCTTTGCTACCACAGCTTTTGCTCTTCTAATTACACTGACACTATCCCCATCCATGAGTCTTTCTGTCCTCCTTCTACCCATCCCTAGGGAGACAGGAGTGAACAAGGTGTAGGAGGGGTGTTGGACTTTTGTCTGGGGTCAGTCCATCACATTGCCATGTTGGAAAACTTTGCCTCTTCTCTCTCAAAGTTTAGGAAAGGACTGATGGTGTCACCCACCCTTCGTGACGATGCTGTGGTAAGGGGCTTTCCAGCATGTCTAAGCCACTTCCACGTTATCAAAGCAAGAAATTCCCAAGAGAAAAACACCCTTTTTGTACTCAGCAGTAGGGTTATTTCTATTTAACCAACAGCCACAAGGGGCTACACCTGCAGAAGAAGGTCCAGAAACACTGAAGAGCTGTGTGGTCAGCAGCCATTTCATACACTTCACATACAAGACCCTAAGGGGGTGCTTTGGCCATGAACTTGTCCTTACAGGCTGAATCATCAGGCAGAGGAACCAAGCAGAAACTCATGGGAAATTGTCTGTGATACTTAAATATACAACTCCTGATCCTATATTGCATCAGTAAAACATGGTCCTTACCTCTCTCACACTGGGGACCGGTGAATCCATAGACACAAGCACAACGGTTTGGCCCAATGCATCGACCTCCATTCTGACAGCCGTTCTCACAGACAGCTATTTGGAAATAGAAAGAGGGGTCAGCGATTTCTGCTCTTAGTGAAACCCCAGTGTGAGATCGCACAATATCAGCATCCTTCACACTGGTCGCCCATCAGGAGTCTCCTCCGCACAGTGAACATACAGAGAAAAGGCTGATTTATTTTTTTTTCAGGAAAATTGCTTCCTGTTTATGAATGAAACCATTTATGAAGAGGCTATAAACACTTATTTCACTTGAGAGGATTTCCTGTGCCCTGGAATCTCAGTTCATTCAGGTCAGCAGTGGGATTTAAATGTCAAGGTCAAGAGGAACTGATACGTATGAGAAACTGCATGAAGACAAATGTTTAATACATGACAACAGTGAAATGTAGAGAGGAGACTACTCAGCTGTTTCATCCCATGGAGCCTAAATCGAGAAGAACCAGTCTGACTGGCACGCAAGCATTCCTTGACCTAAAAATAGACCTGCTGCTGTGACCTGAAGAACCACAATTAATTGTCTCAGATGGAAGTCAAAGGAGTCAGTCATTTATCAGGTCCTGGGCTGAGCAGGATCACAGGATCCTATTCTGTCCAGGTTAGAAAGAACCTTCAAAGATCATCTATTCCAACCTCCCCTGCCATGGACAGAGGCATCTTTCACTAGACCAGATTGTTCCCCTTCCAACTTGACCTTCAACACTTCCAGAGATGGGACACCCAGAGCTAATCTGGGCAACGTGTGCTGGTGCCTCACCAACCCACATTGTACGACAGTTTGTTCCCCGAGTCCAGTCTAAAACTCGGCTCTTCCAGTTTAAAACCCTTGTCAAGAGTCTTCATCTTTCTTATACACTCCTTTGTACATTGAAAGGCAGCAGATGTAGGACCAGTTCTGCATAACATGAGCCTATGCAGGTTGTGGCAGAAGCCACTGACCTATTAAAACCTCAGCAGGTCATTACACTTCCTAATGTTCCTACAGGGAGCTGCTTCGCTCTCTGAGCTCCTCAGCTGGCCCAAGACCCCTGGCAGCAATGAAGATGAGAACAACATGATCTCAGCAAAGGTGAAATCCACAGTAAGCTTGTATGATACCTCACTGGTCCAGTGCCGAGCTCTGAGCTGCAGAGAGACCAGGTACTGCTTTGCTTCACAGCCTAGAGCAGAGGAAGCTGAAATCTGCTCCGCTGGGATGCTGCCAGTGGGACTCTCCATTGTTCCCCACCCTGTCAGTGATGTCTTGCCAAGACCTGAACCATTATGAAAACTCTACTGAGGATATTATAGGTGGAGCTGGTAGCAGCACGTAATTAAGGTCGCCTGGCGTGTTCCATTACAAGCCCTGGGTTGCAGTTACTTCTCCTTTTCCCAAGCTTTAGCTGTTCAGAAGGAAATTTTCCATCTGGTGTGTCTGCCTTTAGCTGAACTTCCTGGAAAGATTCAGCAAATATGAACCAGTCAGAGCTGGGGAGAAGTTTAGGGCTAAAAACCCTCTCGTAGACTTCACTGAGACCTTCGCTGATTCTCACCTTGCTACAAGGGGTTGAAATTTTGCCTGGAAACTTCCATTTAGACTGGAGATTCCAAAGTCTAATATTTGCTGATTAGACGCTTTGTAAAGATGGTACCCGGGTTGTTTGGGTGTTCATTCTACAATGTGTACACAGTGAATCCTGGGGTCAGTTCTGGGCCCCTCAATCCCAGAAGGATATGGAGGGACTGCAGTATCTCTAGAGAAGGGCGACAGAGCTGGGGAAGGGTCTGGAGCACCACTGTTCTGAGGAGGGGCTGAAGGAACTTGGTGGGGCGGGTGTGAACTGGAGAAAAAGAGGTTCAGGGGAGACCTTCTGGCTCTCTGCAACTGCCTGAAGTTCAAGAGGTTGGAGTGAGAAGGGGACCAGTCTCTTCTCCCAAGGAACAAGTGATAGGATGAGAGGAAACAATCTCACTCACATTGTCCCAGGGGAGGTTGAGGTTGACCCTGAGGAACAATTTCTTCCCCACAGGGGTTCTCCAGGCCTGGCCCAAGCTGCGCAGGGGGCAGTTGTGGAGTTCCTGTGTCTGGAGGGGCTGCAAAGCCCTGGAGATGTGGGGTGAGGGACAGGGACTAGGGTGGCAGTGCTGGGGGAGCAGTTGAAGTTAGTTAACATAGAAATGAACTTGATCTTGAAGGTCTCTTCTAACCAAAATGATCCTCTGATTCAGCAAACAACGATTTCAATTCGTCCTAGGGAAAACTAGAGGAGAAAACTACATTTCTCCCTAGGAACAGTTAGAGTGCTTTGACCAAACAGAAAACCAAGCCATAAAACAGTGTGAAATCTCCTTCAGTGACTCTATCCGGGTATCCCCATAGGAGGTCAGTGCTGTCAGATAAAGAGAACTAAGGATTGACCCCCACAACGTAACCAGGCAGCACTGACAGTCAAAAAACCATTGGGTTTGTTTGAGGTTTTTTGGTTTCTTCTGACTGAAGGAGACTTTATTGGAGCTAAAATAAAGCTTCCCCACAAAAGCCAGCTCCCAGAGAACAGTCTGTGTATGTGAAACAACCAACAGAGAACGATTGAATTTACATCTCTGTGCCTTACACAGATGGTTACAGTGAGATTCTCTCTCATTTATCTATCTACAGATGTATCTGTGGGGAGTGGGCTGAGATTCTAATGCAGAGGAGAATAAAGCAATGACATCCAAGATTTGCAAGGTGCCCTCTCAAGTCCTGAGACTGTGTGACCATGTCCCACTACCTACAGGGTGGCTGCCAAGAGAAGGGTGACTCCCTTTTCACAAGGAGTCAGACGGAAAAGACAATGAGGATGGGTCTGTTAGTCCTGGGGAGATTCCCATTGGAGTCCAGAGGGAAATTTCTCCCCAAGAGAACAATTAACCCCTGGAATCATCTCCCAAGGGCAGGGGCCGATGGCCCTGCATGGGGCAGTTTTCAGAGCCAGCCAGACAGGCTCCTGGGATGGCAAATTCAGACTCTGTTTTTAGCTGGAGAGGTTGGCCTGGATGATCCTCAAGGACCCTTCCAACCTGTCCAACCTGGGATTCTATGGATCTGTGACCCTACCCCTGCCCTTGGGCTCACCATGGCTGCAGGTACTTACGTTGCCCGCAGTAGGTTCCTGTGTAGCCTTTCTGGCAGAGGCAGGATTCCTCGTTGCAGCTCCCACCGTTCATGCATCTCACGTTGCAGGTTTGGACTGTGGAGAAGAGCATGGAAATATTACACCATGACCTGTTGGTGACAGGAGGAGAACACCTTGTGTGTTAGAGATGTCCAACACTGCTGAATTCCCACAGGAGGACAAGAGCCCACGGGGTGCTGGAAGGTTTGCAGTTGCTCATGAAAGTAAATGTCTGTTCGTGTTCCCTAGACACAAGACATTTTCATTGCTCCTGGAGCTGCAGTGTTGACTGTTTAGAGCGGGGAAAGGCACAAACATGATGGGCACTGTGAAACAAGGAGCTATGGAGGGACTGCCGTTCTTCAAGCCCTTCTCACCCAGGGCCAAGCATCATCGTTCTCTCACAGCAAATGGGTTTGAGAGTAACACAAACAGCCCTCGTTCCACAGAAAGCAAAGTCGCTTTTTGATTTCTATGGAAAGGAATCCAATTTAACCTCTACAGCTTTGTCCTTTCTACAGGATATTGTGCCCCAGCTCGATAGCTTACTGTGATTGTAAGGGCATATGTCCCAATATCAGAGAATCCCAGACTGGCTCAGGTTGGAAGGGACCTCAGAGCTCATCTTCCCTGACCCCCTGCCAGGGGCAGTGACACCTCTCAGCCAGACTTGGTTGCTCAAGGCTTCATCTAACCTGGCCCTGAACAGCTCCAGGGAGGGGGCAGCCACAGCCTCAGCAGGACTGCCCAGCCTTGCTTGCTCCTAGACACCAGCTTTCCCATCTCCAGGTTCCTGCAGAGTCCATTCAGACCACCCACTCTGCACCTCTACATTGCCTGGGAGAGGGTTGGATGCTACTGGCATAGAATCCCAGCGACACCTCTCAGCCAGGCCTGGTTGCACAGGGCCTCATTCAACCCAGCCTTGAACACCTCCAGGGAGGGAGCAGCCACAGCCTCTCCAGGCAATCGATTCCAGAATCTCTGCACCCTGGCCCTGAAGAACTTCTTTCTCAGATCCAGTCTGAACCTCCTCTCCTTCAGTTCCAAACCATTTCTCTCTGTCCTGTCGCTGGATGCAGTTGGGAAAAGTCCCTCTGCAGCCTTCCTGGAGGTTCCCTTCAGGTACTGGAAGGCAGCTCTAAGGTCCCCCAGAGTCTTCTGTTCCCTCAGCTGAAAAACCCCAGCTCCCTCAGCCTGTCCTCACAGCAAAGGTGCTGCAGCCCTTGGATCGTATTTGTGGCCTCTAGACTAGTTCCAACAGTTCCATGTCCTTCAGACACTAGAACTGGCCACAGGATTCAAGGTGGGGTTTCACCAGAGCAAGGTCTCCCTTTCAGTGATGACTGTCACTCAAAGGAACACTTTATTGCAGGACACTGCCGTTTCCGAGCGTTTCCATCCCCTCTGTATTATCCTTTTAGATTATCAGTGCGTTTCAGACGCTCTCTCCTCATTCTGGGCTGCCTAATCTTGAAAACACCTTCCTATTAAAGGTCCTAGAAGAGACTTTTTGAGGATAGAATTTCTTTGGTAGAGGAGAACCATTGACTTTTAAGATGTTTCTCTTCTTTGTACCATTGCTAAGTGGCCTCACTGGGAACACTTGTTTCGTTCAAGAGGGCTCTTTTAAGAAATCTGCAGAGAAAAGCACGTCCCATCTCTTCTTTGGGTGCCTGAGTTCGGCTTTCACACTGGATTATGACCCATCAAATGTGCCTAACGCACTGCAGGAAAACAATAGCAATAAACACGAGTCGGGAGGTTTACAGTGAGGAAGACCCAAGCCAGCGTTGGCTGTAACTGCTCCATCACTAGTCAGCGGTTCAGGAATGCGCTATTAAAGTAGAGGAGTCCAGAAGAGGACGTTTATTGCTAAACACTTAGTCACAAATACAGGTCAAACGGCTTTTTGCTCTTTACTGAAACGGCTGGAACCAGGCGTTCTTCCTCTGTAAGACGTGACAACTCCAATTGCAAGGGGCTGAGGTTACAGCGAGCCGTGCAAAAGCCATTTTTCAGCTTGTACAGCACAGCTCACGTCTGCCAGGGATAGGAGGGGCCAAGCCTTGGCAGAAGGTAGGGCTGGAGGTTGCATGTATGAGGGCTATGGCCTGTGTCTTCTCTGGACATGAAACAGCAGCTCCAGGCAGGGAAGAGTTTGGAGCAGAGCAAGGGAATTGTCTGTCCAAAAGGCATTAGGACTCAGAATTGTCCGATAGGGATAATTAGATGATGGGCACCTTGTTCCTAAGAAGCTGGGAAGGAAGGAGGAGCGGAATGGGAAGTCTCAGGGCTGCGTGTCCCTGCTCAGCACATGTGCTCTACATTTCATCCCCACATTGCTAGTGTGGTTTGAATTAGTCATGATGTCTACTGCTCTTCCTACTGCTCTACGGCCAGAGATCAGGCCAAATTTAGATGAAAGCTCAATCATTAAGGAAACTTAGCTCGAGGCTTCGAGCATTGCCCAGACTGTCAGACAGGAGACCAGTTCCCTGGGAAGATGCACCATTTCCAGCACGTGCTCACTCACCCTGCACCCCTCACTCCAATTAATCAGTCCTGGGAAAGTAATTCCACACAGCAAAGCTGGGAGGGCTGCCCAGAGGTAGCAAGGAAGTATCTGTCTGTCTCAGAGCCGTCCATCTGTCAGTGCTCTTCCCCATGCAGCACCCTGAGCTCTACATCCAACACATTCAACTAGGGGTTCACTTCTGGTGGAGCTGAGGAATTTGAGAAGTTCAGGGCCTGGACACAGGAAGAACCCTGCTGCTCATCCAGAAACTTCCCAACTAATTGGCAACGACGGCTCCTAGAGCTGCTCAGAGCATCCCTTTCCTCACTGCTGCCATGAGCCCAAAAGCCCTGAAGTCCCATCACTGTCTGACCTATCCCCAAGTCTGGCGCTTGGAGAACCCCCTGCAGACCTGGATGCAGAAGAACATCTTTCAACCAAGAATGTAAAAGCTTGTTACTCTTTGTCAGGATTTTCCAGGTAGCAGAGACCAAAGTTCTAAGAAAAATAAGAGAATGACTGCTCATCCTACTTAACTTTCCCCACGATGGGACTGGATTAGCTCTACAATTTGTCTGTAGGATCCGTGGCCTCATCTGTTCTGCTTCTGCCAGCCATCGCTAGTGGAGCTTACAGGCAGGTTTTCCATCTGCTCACTGACTACTACTATCTAAACAGTCACTTGCAAATTACTCTTAAAATATCTTTGCTCCCCAAAGTAGGAACCCAAGCTCTTTGTTATGACAGAGCCAGGCAGAGTGGCTTTTATTGCCTCTGGAATGCACAATTTGTCTGCTTTACCCCCCCTGAAGCACTCACGATAAAGGCAGATCCAAACAGCTCCACAATGAATGCCAGATTTGATGAAGCCCCTGCAGAGGGACCTACCCCCCTCTGCTGAAATCCACCCCAGGCTCAGGGGAATGCCAGGGCTGTGCCCAAATGTATATAGTGCTTACGGCATTCCTCACATTCCTCCCTGATTGCTAACATATGGACCCTCTGCTCCAGCAACTCTTGTTTCCAGCACCTTCCTCCCAGCAAAGCGCTCAGAAGGTCTGCAGAGCGGAGCGGGACAGGACTCAGAGGCTCTGCTCTCGCTGGGGATATCTGCAGGGCTGGAGCACAACGTGGCACTTTGGAAACAGATCCTGGGAATTTCCTTCTTGGAGTCACACCCTGAATGTGGTTTTGAGGTTCGAGGGGGCCAGTTCTCTGGCCTTCGATCAGATGTCTGAGAGTCGCTGCTCACAACATTGCCTACAGATGGGCAATAATGGAAACTAAACGTCGGGGTTGTCTCTACCAATGGCCATCTGAGACTTTAAAAGATTCCATAGAATTCCCATTAATTTCTGCTAATTACTAGCAAAACCAGCTTTCTCAAAGCAACACTGCCACAGGCCTGCTCCTTGGCTTGTGGGGGGCTTTTTTGGACTGGTGGTTTGAGTAGCATCACCATGTAGAGGTGGGCTGTGCAAATGGTCACCCAGTATCACGCTTGGAGCTCCAAAGTGCAGGCCAGCCCAAGCTCACACAGTACTACTGGCTTTATAAACAGATGGAGCAATCTCTGGCAGACCTGCTGGTTCATGCACGGCCAGGTGAGCCTGTCCAGGCTTAGGGGATTGTGGGTGGAAGAGCATCTGTTGGATGTCTCCAGCCAGCCACCCCACAGATTAGGGATGGCTGTGACTGTCTCACTAAGCATTCAGACTCCCATGGAGGGTGATCACCCACTGCTCCGGTTGCCTGTCCCAGCCACTGCACCACCCTCCAGCGTATGAAAACCTTCTTCATGCCAAGTTTGACCATCCCAAGTAGCAGCCTGTCATCGACCTCTGCTACATGACTATTCACTCGTATTCAGCCTCACATCATTCATCACCTCCGTGTCCTTCCCCAGTGGAAGAAGGGGTTCAGAGGAGCAATAATTCCCTGTCTGAATGTCCCTGAGACCATTAGCCATCAGGTTTCAACTTGGGCAACTGTGTTTTCTGTGCAGAACCACACGCTGCAGGGCAAAGGAGCGGTTGCAAGCAGGACCTGGTTTTGAATACATCCTGCAGGGATTACCAGTGGGATATGGGATATGTTACTGTCACTCTGCTCAGTCCCCCACAGCTTGTTTTCCCGAAACCTCCACCACCCAGTCATCTTCTCAGAGCTTTTTTTGTCTTGAAGATCTGAGCTGGGATAATAAAGCAAGCGGCCGTACAGCCTCTGCATTGCCAGCGCTGCCAGCACGTAACCTCATGGCGTCTCTGCTGAAAAGGCTGGGCAGTTCTCCCCGACAGCCTCATCGCAGCCTAAGGAAAACTTCGTCATTTTTCCATTGGAAAAAATATTTATTTGGTGAACAAAAGCAGCGACAGATTTCATTCCACTTCAAAGAGCAGCCAGGGGTGGGATGGACTCTTTGGCAGCAGCGTCGCTGCTCACTGCTGGGAGATGTGGTTTCTGAGCTGCATCCCAGCGGATTGCTCAGAGCAAAGCGGCAGAAATTGTAAGCACGTGGCCAGTTCTCCCCAGGTACCCGGGACAGTGAGGACCATTGCTAAAAGCACCACAAGAAATGAAAGATTTTGTGGCTACTGCCCAGCCCAGAGCAGAATTCGGCTGCCAAAACACAAACAGTTCCAGAGACGCCCAGAGAGACATTTCGTTGTGACTGGGAAACCAG
Source organism: Upupa epops (assembly GCA_013397515.1). Taxonomy (NCBI): domain Eukaryota; kingdom Metazoa; phylum Chordata; class Aves; order Bucerotiformes; family Upupidae; genus Upupa; species Upupa epops. The sequence goes on along the minus strand of VZRI01014137.1, from coordinate 102,602 downwards.
CAAGAGAGCCCAGAACTGCTCCAGAGGGAGGAGGATGACCAACAATGCTCTCTTACCTCCAGCTGAGCCGCAGTTGGGAGAAAGTTGTCCGTTGGAGCACGTACACATGTTTGGCCTTGAACAAAACCCATCGCCACAAGAATTCCTGCAAATTGCTGGGGAAAGAAGAGGACACAGTGGTTACCCCCGTGTGTTACTCCATGAACCTGGTAGCTGAGGTGGTTTTGGCTGCTGAAAGGGTGTGAATTCACTTCTTTAAGATTAAAAACCTGAGGAGGAAGCTGGGGCACCTCTCGAGGAGATCCTGGGCAGAGGAACAGTAGGAAGGAGCTACTCATTTCACAGGGTCGCATCTCCTGTGGCTGGTCCTGCTACCACTTGGCTTTTCCAGCCCGAGAAGACACATTTCACTACTTTTGCTGGGTAAAAGTGTTTCTCAGCAGAGACAAGCGAAGGTCACACTGAGCCAGGTCAATCTTTTCCTTAAAATGTTTGTTTCCATGAAGTATATTTGCAGTCCATGGTCTGGCATTGAGGAAAGTGCCTCTTACTGAGAGGCATCTCCTGTTAAATGAGGGACTGAGCCTGAGTCAGCCAGAGAACAACAGCAGGATGCCTCCACACAATCCCCATCCTTTCTTGCCTGGGACCCCCGCTAATCTCTTCCCCTTCCTGTGCCATGGGAGCCAAGAGCAGAGCTGGCAGGGCTGTTCCACCTGTGTAAGCACAGATTTTATTAGAGCCCCACAAAAGTATCTCATCTCTGCGTGTTTTATAAATACAATTAGAACACAGGGTCCCCCGAGGACCTCCAGCCCAGATGGCATGTTTTACAGTTATGAGAAAAGGCAGCCGTCAGCCCCCAGTGTCGCTAACCCCACATGCCACTGCGCAGCTCTTTGGCTGGGAGTTCCTTAACCCTTCGCTGTAGCCACCACAAAAGCCCAGCCTTGGGTCCTTGGGATGTGGTGAGGACGATGCTGTGAGTTCACCTGTCTGTCTTCACAGGGAAAGGAGAGAGTGAAGAACTCCGTATCTTGCCATCACCCATGGTGAGGATGGATGCATTTAACTGCTATCACACTTCTTTGATTGAATGAGTAGAATGCCATCCTCTGGCACAGGTTACTCGTGTGCAAGGACACATGGACTGGCCCCAGCACTCGTAATGCAACAGACACAGTGGCCTTTGAGAGCAGAATACCCGCAGCTCTGGGCTCAACCATGTACATTTGAGGTACCAAGCAGCTTGGTACTAAGACACAAGGTGTTTCTCTCCAGGGGGTGACTCAAGTTTTCAACCCTAAAGATAGAATTACTTCTGAAATACATGGCCTGTGTTATGTGGGAGATCCCACTAGAGGAGAATATTATTCTCCTTAACTTGAAACCTTCCACTTACAATTATTTTAAGGACGTTTTGGAAAGGAGCATTCACACCATTCCGAACATGCTCCAATCATAGAATCACTAAGGTTGGAAGGGACCTCAGAGCTCACCTACTCCAATCCCCTGTCAGGGTCAGTGATGCCTCTCAACCAGACTTGGTTTCCCACAGCCTCATCCAACCTGGCCTTGAACAGCTCCAGGGAGGGGGCAGCCACAGCCTCTCTGGACAATTGCAGAGTCTCTGCACCCTAGCACTGAAGAACTTCTTCCTCAGATCTACTCTTCTCTTGTTGCTGGATGCCCTTGGGAAAAGTCCATCTGCAGCCTTCCTGGAGGTTCCCTTCAGGTACTGGGAGGCAACTCTAAGGTCTCCCAGAGCCTTCTCTTCCCTAAACTGAACAACCCCAGCTCTCTCAGCCTGTCCTCACAACAAAGTTGCTCCAGTCCTTTGATGCAGAGGATTTATTCAGAAACAAGTATCTAGCAGTACTATCCACTATCCTGTGCATCCAGGTTATGGTCAGTATCTCCAGGACACAGTGTATTCAGCATTTCAGTACCAAATGTGACCGAACACAGGTACCATTACTCCTGTTGCCTCTAAGACAACACTTCACTTCCCATGGGAGCATCCTCCAAAGGGCAGATCCCTTCATCTGCCCATGTCTCCTGCCTCTAACATAGAGAAATCATAGAATAGTTATGGCTGGAAAAGACCTTCAAGATCATCCACTCCAACATTTTCCCAGCCTTATCAGCACCACTATACACTGTCCCCCAGTGCAACAGCTACCCTTCTCTTCAACAGGGATGAGGACTCAGTCCCTTCCTTGGGCAGCTGTTCCAGTGCCTGACAGCCCTTTCAGGAGAGAAATGCCTCCTGACATCCAAACTCACCCTCCCCTGGCGCAGCTTCAGGCCATTTCCCCTCTCCTATCACTGGCTGCTGGGGAGAATAGACCAACCCCCACATCTCTACAACCTCTTTCAAGTAGATGTAGAGAGCAATAAGGGCTCCCCTCAATCTTCTCTTTTCCAGGCTGAACAGCCTGGATCTCCTCAGCCAGTCTTCATATGACACATAATACAGAACACCAGCACCTTAGTGGATTTCATAGGTGTCCATCAGCCCCTGGGAGCAGAATACAGTGCAAACAGGGGCATTACCTGCCAAACCAGAGGTGATTGATCTAGATCAACCTCCAGCTTTGTCTGGCCAAAGTTAGGTGCAGATTCCTGCCCATGGACACAGTCTTGTGACATCACGTTCTCTCTGTCAGCATCTAGCTGACTAACTTATTTAATCTAACCAAGCAGCTCTAAAATAACTTTCTCAGGAGTCAGCAGTAGCTTCAAGCCTGAACTTCTAAAGCAGCCACAGAGTGTCCAGCAACAAGGAACACGGTGGCAATTTGGCAGGAGATGAAAGGCCATGGCTCAACGGGACCAACTGCAACCAGCCCACTTTAATCAAGAGCAGCAGAGATGAGAACTCCCAGCGCTCCCATCCCAGTGGAATAAGCAATGTTCTGTCAGCTACCGAAGTGTGAGATGCTCGTTCCCTCCCGCTCACGGGTCATTCCCTCAGTGCTCTTAACACGAAGACGGATACTCACGGACAATGCACTGGTTCCCTCCGGGCAGTGTTTTCCAGCCGGGGCAGCAGTAGGAGTGGAACCTCGAGCCGCAGACGTTGGGTCTGAAATTAAAAGCAATTTTTTTTCTTCCTCTGTTTCTGTGCAGCAGCACTGGACAGAGGCAGCGTGTGTCAGGGCTGTAGGAGAGCAGCTGAGCAGCTGCTCGGGTGATACTTCGCTGTGATTTTCATTCCCACCATACATAGAGTCATAGAATGTGTGGGGCTGGAAGAGACCTCCAAAGGGCATCCAGTACAACCCCCCTGCACCAAGCAGGGTCAGCACTCACCAGACCAGGTTGCCCAGAGCCCCAGCCAGCCTGACCTTGAATGGCTCCAGGGATGGGGCCTCCACCCCCTCTCTGGGTAGCCTGGTCCAGGGATCCCCCACTCTCAGATTCCAACCCTTTCTCCTCCTGTCCAGCCTCACTCTGCCCTTTTCCAGCTTCAAACCATGACAATTGTCCTGTCGTTCCCCGCCCTTGGGAACAGCCTTCCCCTGCCTTCTGACAGCCCCTGTCAGGGACTGGAAGGTTGCTGCAGAACCTTCTCCTCTTTAGGCTGAACAACCCAACTCTGTTAGCCCGTCCCCAGAGCAGAGGGGCTCCAGCCCTCTGAGAATTTTCATGGCCTCCTCTGGACCTGCTCTATAGGCTCCTCATCCTTCTGACATTAACTGTACAGAAGCTTTGGGGCTCTGATCTTCCAGTGAATGTTAGGGTGATGCATGAGCAAGGAACTGAGGCACAGCTGTGTTTACCTCAACACAAAGCCACAAGACCATTCCACAAGGTCTCAACAAATCGCAGCTACCTGTGCAAGCAGCTGGAGCTGAGGCACAGGAGCAAACACAGAGCTTGGGCAGACTGGAGCAAGAACAGAATCTGGGGGGGATTAAACTCCAACAGCATTTTTGTATTTGTTTCTTGGTTTTTCTCATGAAGTGCAGCCCTGTCCTGTTTTCCCTTCCTCAGATCCTGAGGTCTCTCTAGGAGCAGATGAGCCCTGAACCTGCTTCTACCTGCAAATTGTGCCTGACCAGTGAGGATCTGGGGAGATATTCCTCCTCTGGTTGTCTTTCTCCACCTCCTGCAGTGAGACAGGAGTGGGAAGGTGGAGAGTGCTGTGATGACTCACTCTGGTCACAACAGCCCACCTCGATGTGTCCTCACCACAGGACACATCTGCCAGATTCCAGTCTGGACTCAATCAAGAGCTCTTTGTGCTTTAGGGCAGCAGATTTATTTCCTGACTGGGATGGGTTAGTGGATCCCAGAACCCCCCGAATCAGTCACCCAGGCACACAGGCATCTTCCACCACCAGTGTGATTGTGGTGGGTGCATGGGAGACACTCAGAAGACGAAGGCTACGTAGGACACACACTGAGAACGCACAGCAAACACAGCACAGACACAGCAGATACACAGAGGGTCAGCAACAGATGCAGCAGAAACACAGTGAATGTACAGGAGCCAACATGAAGCTGTACAGAGGAGATAAGGACCAAGGGATGGCAGATACAGACCAGCGATGCAGCAGCAGTGCAGCGTGTGCAGACACACAGCCGGTGAACCTGTCTGAAGCAGAAGGCAGTCCCACAGGAAAGGGAGCTGGGCAGTGTTTGTATTAACAAATTCACTGAGCTGAATGGAGAGCAAACTGAGGAACCCTCCACTGAGCAATCTCAGCTTCTGCTCTTCGCCATGGCTAGAAGATCCCTGAGCAGCACAGGCCACGCTGGGTGACTCTTTGTGCAATGGAGATGCTGCTCTACTTCCCAGATCTGGTGTTTGCAGAGCACACAACGACCTGCGTAGAAACTGCAGCTGTTTTTCTATATGACCTGCTGTAGCCTTGAGCTGTGTGGAGCCTCCATCACCAGCCCTGCAAACGTAGAACCGTGCTCTGCTAAGATAATTTAGTGCTATGGTTGGAGATGGAGAGTAGATCTGTACATTGATATCCAAAGCACCTGTGTTTTCCAAAAGCCTGGGCATCTGCTGCTTCTCCTGTGCTTAGAAGTTCAAAGGAAACCTTGAGCACCAAACTGTTCCTGCTGGTATGGATGAAGGCGCCCTGCAAATAGCAGAACATCTTGGGTTGCAGGTCCTGGTTGCATGAGGTTGGATAAAGCACAAAGCCAGCTAGTGCTGCTGCTGATAGTGAAGTGTAAAGCTCTAGATAGTAAAGGACATGTCTGTGCTCAACATTAATTGTGAAGAGAACTTTCTGAGCAGATGGAGGACTGGTAAAGTCGAAGTCTCAGCCCTCAGATTCCCAGCATGCAGGACAGATAGATAGATGAGCTGCTTTTGCTGTAGGGACTATCCCTGCAATGTGCAGGTAGCCCAGACACCTCATAGCCAGGCATCAAATAGTGCATTTGACAGCTGTCTCTCTGCTGGTCCCCACTTTTCAACACAGGTTCTACAAGAAAGGTGATCACAGACCTTAGCACCTTAACGACCTTCACAGCCTGACCTCAGGCTGCCTCAAGCCTTGAAGATCAAAGAATATTATAGGGTCAGTTCATCAGGAAAAAAAAACATGAAGGGTTGTTTCACGAAAGGCAGTGAAGGAAGAGGCACCCAGCATCCATCCCATTGACTAATAGCAGAATCATAGACTGGCCAGGGTTGGAAGAGACCTTAGAGATCACCCAGTTCCAACCCCCTGCACAGGCAGGGGCACCTTCACTACAGCAGGTTACTCAAGGACCCATCCAACCTGGCCTTGAACATTGCCAGGGATGGGGTAGCCACAGCCTCCTTGGGCAGCCTGTTCAGCATCTCAGCACTCTCACAGAGAAGAATTCCTTCCTCATGCCCAACCTCAATCTCCTTTCTTCGTGTCTGGAACTCTTTCCCCTTCTCATCTCACTAGCACCTGGGTCAAAAGCCCTACCCCTGCTTTCTTGTAGCCCCTTCAGAGCTTGGAAAGCTGCTAGAAGGTCACCTGGGAGCCTCCTCTCCTCCAGGCTGAACAACCCCAACTCTCTCAGCCTGCCCTCATAAACAGCCCCTCCTAAGAGAGAAGTGGAATAGTGCAATAGTGGAGTAAGTGGAAGTTGCATAAAGTTGATAACAAGGTGGGGATTTTCTTAACTATGATAGAGTCAGCCAAGGAATTCATCAGGGATCCTGGGAGAGGTCCTGGGCACCCTGTGCCACAGGAGGCTAAACGACAGGCTCACAATTGTTCCTTCATAAACATGTGCTAAAAATTAGCGGAGTTTCAAAACAAAACTTGGGGGTGAATCTGTTTTGAATGGGTTGAAATTAATGGTGTCACAGAAGTGACCTAGAGGGAGAATAAAATTGGATTCCAGCGCAAGAACTCAGTGCTGTTTCGTAAGGACAGAAGAAAAAGAACTTGCCATCCTCAGCAAAGCTGTGACAAAATTGCTTTTGAAAATTAATAGCAGCTATCTCAACCCTGGGAAATACAAGCTGGGAAGCACTGTTCTCATCAGCAAGGAGGTGTGGATGAAAGGAATGTCATCGGGCTGTTGAATGGAAAACTGCAACCACAGCTTGTGGTGAAGAGCTCAGAATGGGAAGGTCAAGGTTAGAGGAAAAAGCATTTAAATTCAACCTGCCCGCAACATTCTGGCTCTTCCCGATAATCAAAACCCACAGACATTGCTTCAGAAATTTCATAACAGTCAGTCCTACATTGAAAACCAAGAGGAGTTTGCCCTGCTCACTCTCAGCCTGGTCTCCCTGCTAGACAGCAACAGCCACGGACGGCATCCAGCCAGACATCATGGAGAGACACAGTGGGACTGCTGAGGTGGTGCTAACGCCTGCATGACATCTCCTCCGGGGGTTAGATAAGAGCTGACATGTTCGTGCTGATCTGTTCTAGCAATGCTTTCTGACAAAGGGCTGCACTGCTGGTCCCCCCACGAGGGTTCAGCTGATGCAAAAATAGACCCAGCAATGAGGCAGCACTTCCCTTATCACCTCCTGTGCAGCCTAGGAAAAGGCTGAAGAGCTCCACTGATACAGAGACCTACCCAAAGAAGGGCAACAGAGCTGGGGAAGGGTTTGGAGTACAAGTGCTCTGAGGAGGGGCTGAGGGAACTGGGGGGTTGAGCTGGAGAATAGGAGGCTCAGGGAGAGCTTCTCACTCTCTGCAACTCCCTGAGCTTCAGGAGGTTGGAACAACATTGGGGTTGATTTCTTCTTCCAAGGAACAAGCAACAGGATGAGAGAAAACAGCCTTAAGTTGCCCCAGGGGAGGTTTAGGTTGTCCAAGAGGAACAATTTCTTCCCCAGAAGGGTTCCCCAGGCCTGGCCCAGTCTGCCCAGAGCAGTGGTGGAATCTCCATCGCTGAAGGAATTGGAAGGTTGTGGAGACGTGGGAAGACAGAGCTTAGTGGAGACCTGGCAGTGCTGTGGGAATGGTTGGACTTGGAGCTTAAAGGTCTCTTCCTACTAAAATGATTCTATGATTGTAATGTTAGCATCACTCTTCTGGCCCTGAAGGATGGGGAAAGCAGTGCTGGCCATAGCATCTTCTCTGTCCATTCCAAACAAACAATAGGATTAGAGTGTCACGTCCCCACATGGACAATGAGTGTGAATTTCAGCTGATGGCTGCCTGCTGGCAGTGATTCCATCTGAGAACTGGGAGATGCCAAGAAAACAAACAAACTACTGGAGCAGAGCAGAGCTGAAGCCATGTGATGTGAAACTGCATGGCCTTTAGCACTCTCCCAGATCCACAACAGAGGCAAGAGCAGGGCTGGGAGACAGTCCACCCCACAAGACTGCCCAGTGCTGCGGGTGCCAGCTCGCCCACTGGGACCAAACACAGCAGCATCTGGCTATTGCTGCAGCCTGTTCCTGTTAGCAGCCTGGGAAAGACAGCCCAGGGCACTGAATTGCTGCTGACTAGCTGAGCAAGCAGCCCAAAAGGACTTGGTCCTGCCAATTATTGTCAGATGCTTGGTGTGACCCCAGCAGAATGGTCCTCATTGCTAAAGGTAGGAGATGGCAGGCAGCTGAGGGTGCTGGACTTCAGTCCAGGCTGAGGACTCTCTACAGACTCAGACAGCAACCAAAAACTAAGTCAGGTCTAAGTCTTGAGCTTCCCACTCACCCATTGCCATGTCCAGGGTCTTTGTTCCTTCAGCCACAGGAGAAAGAATACCCAAAGCTGCTTCAGAAAGCTCTGCCTGGTCACTAAAGGGCTGAAATGAATCACAACAGCAGTGCCCTGCAAGGAGCACTTCTCCTGCCACCCAGCAAGACCCACAGCCAACAAATGCTTGGCTCCATGTGCTTTACAGACAGCCCAGGAATTGCCTCCCCAGTCACGAGCAATCAGTGCAGCTCAGTTGTCTCTGGCCTTCAGAAGTGGTATTTCCATTCCTTAAATTAGGGGAAGACTGAAGTGAATGAAAACTGGTGGCTTGCCAGCCCTGGGGCAATTCTCAGAGCTGCTCTGGTCTGCACAGGGATTGTTCCCCTGGCTGTGCTCCTCGCTGGTCTCACCCAGGGGAATTCAACATTCATTCAGGACAAACTCAGTGTAGTTCGTTATTCTGGGCCAGCTTCCTGCTCTTCTCACCAAATGGAGACGCTTGTCCAGTGACGGAGATTCCCTGAGCTGTGAACCTGGAACTAGATCCAGCAAACACTTTGTCCCAGCTCACCGAGTGCTTTGTGTCTGCCTGGAAAAATACCGGCGGGGAAACTGCTGCCTGAGCATGGGGACCCTTTTCCTTATTTCTCACTGTCACTCTTTACTCTCCCTCCTCGGTACAGCCTAAACCTTCTCCCCGCTGGGTCCGCAGGGCTGTGACTGTCTCCTGAGATCTTCAACTCCCACTGCCCAAGATACTTCCTTGGGAAGAGGAATCTGAGCTAAGAGGGTCTGGCTGCACTGAGCACCGGTTGTCTGGAATAGTTTGAATCTCTTGGTAAGGGCAGAGATGCCAGCCCTTTGCAACTCTTGCAGGTCTCTGCTCTCTCGATGAGATCAAGACTACTGAGGAGGTGCTCCCAGAAATTCTTACTGCTTCATTTCTGTAAACTAAGAATTTGTTAATAAAAGTCCAGCTTGACTGGCCCCAGATGGAAGTCAGGCAAGCGATCAAGAACAAATTCCTCCTTCTCGAAGCGTTTTAAATAAAACACTCAGTAAAAACCACCCTCCTGTCCTGCCAAAGCACGACTGTGCAGGTTAGTAGTAGGGCTGGAGCCCAGAATTTCATCAAAGGGCCAGCGGCAACTTTCCCAACCAGCACATGGTGATTTCAGGGTGAGAAGCACCACAGCCAGACTACCCAGCCACAAATCTGGTGGTGAAGAGATAACAGACTTGATCTGTGATACTGGTCCTCAAAATGGAAATATTTGGGGGGAAATCAAACCATCCCCAACAGATTTAGCCAAGTCTCAACGCACTCCTACTCACTCAGCTTTGGGAACAGCCCTAACACTGCTCTACAATTCCTCACGCTGTTCAGTTACCCTTTGTTCACCAACTCAGTGAAAACTGGGCTGACACTGGGCTAGTGAGGATTTCTGACTTGATGCTGCTAAAGGAGGGTGTCTGGTATCCACAGCAGAGCTGTCGCAGAGCAGAGTCAGAGAAGTTTCTAGATTTACCCACCCACAGCTTCTCTTATCATGAGATTCCTGTGCAGAGTTGATTACAACAGATGTCTGTGGATATCACCACTACCTTTCCCAGTTTCACAATGAGTGAAGCATGACAGTGGTCCTACCCCTTCAGCTGAGCTGGAAATGTTTCCTCTAATTCAAGATTCATTTTGTTTTTGATCTTTGCCCCATTCTTTGCTGGGCTCCAGGGATCATCTCTCCCAATAACCAAGGGGCACCACTGCAGGCATCAACCACCCTCAGCACTGGTCGGGGTCACCAAGGAACAGTAACCACTGCCAAATGCAATAGTGGGGGGGTTGGTTGGTATCACATAATCCCCCCACAGAGGGATTCGGGATTATGTCATAGAGTGAGAGCGGATGGGAAACACTGCCTTGAACTAAAGGGAACTTCTCAGTGTCCTCCTCCTTCTTCTTCCAGAAGAAGGATCCAGAAGATCTTCCCAGATCCCATTAATACACTGCATTTCAGTGATTTATCCGATTGACACGCTCGGGGCTGTGCTGTCTGTATGGTCACTGCTGGCTTCCCCAGGCTCAAGTAATACAGATTGAGAAGGAATTTACAATGAGAAAGTTGAGCAACTCCCTTAGAGAAGGCTGCTCCTATCCCAACAATCTCTCTCATACCATAAGGACAAGGACTGAGTCCTGCAAAGGAGGTGACTCTTCCCATTTGAACCATCACCCTCTTGCTCTGCAAAGGAGGTTCATCAGTTGAGCTTTTAAGAGCTCAAATCCCAGTGACTACAATTATTTTTGGTTCTGAGAACTGGGTTTTACAGGTGCAGGGGTGTTAACCTGGTTACCACCAGCAAAAGCTGCACACCCTAAAACAGTCACTTTGCTGAGAAACAGAAGCATTCAGAATTCATCCTGAAGTCATTCACGAGGGATCCAGACTCAGCAATACCCATTGCAGTCAACTCAGTTATGTGTCTGGGGCAACAGAAGCAGCTTTTTCTTCTCTCACCAAAGCCTCTCACATTCATGCTGGAGACCCTCGTCTCGCTGGCCCCATGAGCAGCCCCACCTCCATGCCCTGGGATAAAGGTGGTGTGAATGGGTGCTCAGCTCCCTCCTATACGTGTCCTGGGATGGGGGCTGAATTTCCTACCATAATTCAGAGCTCTGGTTGCCCTGGGGACTGACCATCTCAGATACCCAGATGCAGGATGGAAACATTAGAGACCTCTGCATCTCAGCCCCTTTCCTTCTCCTGCTGAGATGCAGTCATCAGTAGGGTCATAATCAAGGAGATGGTGCAAGAGATTACAATGAAGGGAAATCTCTTCTGGATCCCCAGCATAATACTAGAATGACTGAGGCTGGAAAAGCCCTCTGAGCTCATCCAGCCCATCCCAGGACCTAACATCACCCCAGTGGCCAGACCAGGGCACAGCCAGGCTGTCCTTCAATACCTCCAGGGATGGGGACTCCACCACTGCCCTGGACAGTCCAGTCCAGGCTCTGACCCCCTTTCCGTGAGGAAGGGCTTCCTAACATCTAACCTAAACCTAAGACTCCTCAAAAAGCTTCAGGAGCTTTTCCTTGCACCTGTGGGTTCAACACACACAGACCAAACCAAGCTGAGGACGTGGTCTGGCTGCCACCAAGGTGACCAAATCACACCAAAACAAACACATCCCTGTGCTTACAACGGGGTAATCACAGAAAATTAGGGGTTGGAAGGGACTTCCAAAGATCACCTAGTGCAACCCTCCTGCCAGAGCAGGACCACCTAGGGCAGGTCACAGAGGAATGCATCCAGGCAGGTTTTGAACATCTCCAGGCAGCCTGTGCCAGAGCTGTCACACTCACAGTAAAGAAGTTCTTTCTTAAGTTTAGGTGGCACCTCCTCTGCTCCAGTTTGCACCAGGTGCCCCTTGTCCTATCATTGTGTGTCACTGAGCAGAGCCTGGCTCCTTCCTCCTGACAACCACCCTTTCCATAGTGATCAACGTTCATGGGGTCACTCCTCAGGCTACTTTTTACCCATATCAAGAGACTCCGCTCCCTCAGCCTTTCCTCATCAGGGAGGTGCTTCACTCCATCATCCTTGTGGTTCTGTGCTGGGCTCTTTCCAGCAGTTCCCTGTCCTTGAACTGAGGGGCCCAGAACTGCACACACTATTCCAGATGCAGCCTCACAAGGGCCTCTAGACCTACCAACCAATGCAAGAAGCATTTTTTGAGACAGGAAAGCTTTGTGTTCTCTAAACTTGCATCCTCCCTGTATTTAAGTCTAAATACCCTGAGAATTCATGGAATTATAGAAGGATTATAGAATAATGCAGATTGGAAGGGACCTCCAAAGATCATCTAGTCCAACCCCCCTGCAGTGAGCAGGAACAGCCTCAACCAGATCAGGGTGCCAGAGCCTTGTCCAGATTCCCCTTCAATATCACCAGGGATGGAACCTCAACTCCCTGTCTGGGACAACCTGTTCCTGTGTTCAACACCCCTCCTGCTCAAGAACTTCTTCCTAACATCCAGGTTAAATCTACCCTGTCCCTGCCCCAACGTCTGTTAACTTTTCCCCTCCGTCCCAGGACCTGCCACTGTATGACCTGAGCCAAACAAAGCCAACTCTGGGGCAAAGAGCTGAATTTTAGCTGAAAGTTAGGAAGGGAAAAAAAAAGAAGAAAGCTTTTAAAAGTTGCATGAGAATTCAATTTCATAAAAGGAATGAAGCAAAATGCAAGGAAATTCTTACAGAGACCGTATAGGTTTTGGATTCCATCAGCTCCCTTCAGGCCAAGTTCAAGCCCAGTAACGGTTACAGCTTTACTTTCTGTACCAAACCAACCTACCTAACCAACACCCCTTTTCTTTGTCAATAGTGTTTTGGGGTGGGGGGGTGTCTCCTTTTTATTCAGACCTTGACCGTTTTTGCATTCTTATTCCTGCCCAGTTGAGTTTAAACCCTGCACATCAGCAGGGACCCATAGGGGAGACTTTCCTTTTAAAAAAAAAATACATATATACTAAAAATGCAATTTATTTCCAGGAACAGCTTAACACTTTGGTTTGGAAAGCAGAGCTACCAACTCTTCCATCTTTTTTTTTTTTCGTTATTTAACTTTCCCTTAAATTCTGAAATCAATCAAAGCTTTAAATCCAGTTCTTCAAACTTCCAAACAGAACCCAGAGAAGCCATTAAGCTCCACGCCAGCTACTCTGCTGCCATGCCAGGACTCGCCTTCACGTTTCCTGCCAGTAACAAGAGAAACCAGCCTGGGCCAGGAGGCCAAGATCAACCATTCCACAGTATAAATCAAGACACAAGGAAAAGTTTAGGAACAGGAATCTTAAGTCAGAAGTTTCCAGCTGCTGCTTAAATTCTGTTCTTTCTGCTGTTTGTAGTATTTCAGCTCTGGCTTTATGGATGAATCCCAAAGTTACTTGTGTGGAGTACGTGGACCTGGAAGCAGCCAAAATGTGCTCAGGAGGCAACTGGATCACACTGAAGACGTTCCAGCTGTGCCTTTATTGATGTCCAGTCACCCTAAACCTGGCTTTAAACCCCAGAGCAGAGACCCACATCCTGCCCAGGGCAGGAACACTGTAGGGGGGAAGGGAAGAGGGAGCTGCTAGAGCTCAACCAAGCTCTTTCCTGCCATGTTCTTCACCCTCATTTCTAAGCAGAGGTGCTGCCATTTCAGCTTCCACTGCCTCTTAATAAGACCTTGGCTCTTACTCTAAAGAGGATTTAATTTTCAAGCAAGTTTGCTACAACTTTGAGCTCAAGAAATCTTATTCTCTATAAGAAATGAAAGCAGAACTCCTGCAATGAAAAGAGTTTGCTGTGGACTGTGGAGGAAGTTAATCTCTCTCACTGGATTTACAGTAGCATCAGGGATGGTGACACTGCAGAGGAGATTTGCTGACTCCCACTTGGGGCCTGTTCCTTTCAAAAAGCAGCTCAAACCTTACGCTAGGACTTGGCAGAGGCAGAATCAGGATCTGAATCATGAAACATCTGACAGTGCTGGTTGTGTTCTGGGCATCAGCTCTTTTTAAAGGCACATGTTTCTGATAAACCTAAAGCAAGGGTGAAGAAAATTACTCTACAACCACTGCTGGTCCAAACACCTTTTTGTAATTCTCAGTCAAAGATGTTTGTGGAACTGCAGTGTCCAGGATGGAGCTGGATTCAAGTGCTGCTGGAAATCATCAGCTCTGTGCGCATCTGAGTGAGCCAGGGAAGTGGTGAAGCTCATCTCTCCATCAAACTTCCCCTTTGGCATTAGAAACCATTCCAGCATCACCTCCAGCTTAACCCGGTGACTTGTGGCCCAGAAGCACAGCCTGTGGCTTTCCCTTTCCACAGCTCAGGGTAGTGGATATAGTACCCTACACCCCAGCAACAACTCTTTTGCTGGTGCTTTGCATTTGCAACGTGCCTTTTCCTCTCCATTCATGTTGGAGAATAAGAAGGTGTCAAAAGTCCATGGCAGAGCAGCTTGGAAGCTCCTCATACTGTCCATTCACACAGAGTCACTAAGGTTGGAAAGGACCTCTAAGAACGTGAAGTCCAACCTTCACCCAACACCTCCATGACCACTAGTTAGTGCCCCACAGTGCCACAGCTATTGACCCCCTGAGCATCTCCAGGGATGGGGACTCCTCCACCTCCCTGAGCAGCCAGTTCCAGTGTCTAACTGCTCTGTCACTACAGACATTTCTCCTCATTCCCAATCTAAACTCTCCCTGGAGCAACTGGTGGCCATTTCCTCTGGTCCTGTCAGTAGCTGTTTGGGACAAGAGGCCAACAGTGAATCCAACAGCCTCCTGCCAGAGAGCCCTAGAGGGAAATAAGGTCTCCTTTCAGCCTCCTCTTCTTCAGACTGAACAATCTCAGCTCCCTCAGCCTCTCCTCACAAGACCTGGTCTCCCATCCATACACCAGCTTCGCTGCCTTTCTCTGTCACATCTCCAGCACCTCAAAGTCTTCCTTACACTGTGATGCCCTACACCAGATCCAAGGAGCAGCCTCCCCAGTGCCCACTACTCCTGCTGGCCATGTCCCACAACTGATTTAGACACCTCCCTACCTTTTTGCCCATCAGAGCAATAGGAGAGGCAGGACAAATGTGTCCCCGAGCAGCCTCTCTTCATCCATCTTCTCAATTGCAGTGGCCACTTCATAATTAATGGGCTTGACATAATTAGTTGTGTTTAAGTCAGGCAATAGCTGAGCCCTTATTCGGACTTGAAAAAACAGGCAGCTGTGAACTTACAGGAAATCATCCTGCCAGCAAAGAGCTCGGCTGCCTGCAGACTAATCATCTTTTCTTTCCCCTTTGTTAAACACATTCTTGCTCTTGGAAACTGTTCAATAGTTCATTAAACTAATAATCCCATTCCAATCCTGCCTCATAAATGGATTTGTCAGGGCTGTTCCCTTCCAGGAGACGGTCATTTTGAATTGTCTCTAATGAGTTTAAGGACAGATTAAATCAGATTGATTGCTCCGCATTACTTTATATCAATTGTTATTTGTGAAAGCATCGGTGAAGAGCAGGATTGTTTACTCTGCACTTCTTTCATGCTTTGCATTTATCCCCTACCTTCCCCTTTGCTAAACAGGGCCAGCACAGGAGCACAGATCCTACCCCCCAGAAACTTACACCCATCTCTCCCCTTCTAC
Organism: Upupa epops; assembly: GCA_013397515.1. Taxonomy (NCBI): domain Eukaryota; kingdom Metazoa; phylum Chordata; class Aves; order Bucerotiformes; family Upupidae; genus Upupa; species Upupa epops. Next base: position 87,287 of record VZRI01014137.1, on the reverse strand, counting down.
ATGGCCAGAGCCTCATTGACCAACAGGAGAGCCACAACTGTCCTTGTGCACAGGTTGTTCACACCAGGCATCAGCAGGAAGAGCTCTGATGCTCATGCTAGAGTTACTGGAGAACAGTTTCTCATCACAAGCTCTACAATGTTAAATGATCCCGATTACTTCTGTGATTAAGACTTCACCCAAAGCAATGTGCTACCAGAAGAGTGCAGGTACTCTGTGCTACATGGGCTGACTCAAGACTTTCTTGGGAAGCCATTTGGGCTACATGCAGGAGGTAGTTAAGACAAAAATGAAGGAAGAGGCAAATCAAGTGTGTTTGGGGATTTGATTCTTCTGGAGCCAGTTAAAAAAAAACAATGCCTATAAAGGGCACCTGGGTCACTCTGCTCTGCCACATTCCAACAGGATTCTGGTTTTCTTGTCCAAAATGTGATACGAGACAATTCAGAGAGGGAGAGAGTCCATGGTTCTACCCAAGAGAAAAGAATCACAGAGCATTAGGGGTTGGAAGAGACCTCTGAAGATCATTGAGTCCAACCCCCCTGCCAGAGAAAGGCCAAACTTAGGGCAGATTACTCAGAAAGGCATCCAGACAGGGCTGGAAAGGCTCCACAGAAGGAGACTCCACAACCTCCCCAGGCAGCCTGTTCCAGGGTTCCACAACCCTCACATTAAAGAGGTTCTTCCTCATGACAGGGTGGAACATCCTGTGCTTGAGATGGAATCCATTGCACCTCATCCTGTCTCAGGGCACAAATGAAAAGAGGTCGGCCCTGTCCTCTAAACACCCAACCTGTACATATTTATAGATGATGAGGGCCTCTCTGTCTTCTCTTCTCCAGACTTAAAACCCCAGAACTCTCAGCCTTTCCTCAGAAGGCAGCTGTTCCAGTCCCTTCATCTTCCTTGTAGATCCCCACTGGACTCTCTCAAGTAGCTCCCTGTCCCTCTTGACTTGAGGAGCCCAAGACACTACTCTAGATGAGGTCTCACTAGGACAGAGTAGAGCACACACACTAATGTTGAGCAAAGATCAGCTCTAGCTTATCAGGGTAGGTGACTGCCCTTAGAGCTCTATGAAGTATCCATCATCATCATCATCATCTGAGGAGGAAAAAACCCATTTGTGCCATGGACAACAATGAGTAAAATCAAGGGACATTAAGGCAGCTCAGAAGCCCTGAGAGGCCGCCACAGAGGAGCAGCAGAGGTCAGGACTCTGCTCTACTTAGTCATTAGATCTAACCAGAAAAACCTCAAAATGTTTGTTCCTTCCATACAGAACTGACACAAACTTTACAAGACTCTCACAGACACCACAGAGCTCAGAAGGATGGTTGGGGGGTGGTGGCCCAGGGCTCACGGGGGAAAGCTGCCAGTTCTGGTTGAGGTGATGCAGTTAAGCTTGGCTGTATTTTAATTCCAGTTCTATTTAAATTCCTTTCACACACATCCCAGCCCCAAAGCAGGGCTCAAAACTGAAGACATTTCAGATGAAAGTTGGACTGAAATTAGTCTCTCTCTCTCTTGAAAAAGCAAGTGGCTGCTCTTTGAAAGCAAATGCCAAAGCAAATATTTGAAGTGGTGTCATAAACCATTAGAACAGACACCACAGATGAGTGTGGTTAGAGGCTCAGATGTGTGTTTAGAGGTGGAGTGTTACAGAATAGAGGATTCCACAAATTCTCAGCAGTCAAGAGAGGCCACCTGTGTAAAAGCAGCACCCATTTCAAGACAACCTGCCTGCCTTTACATTTAAAGCTGCACTAAGCAAGCTCACTGCCTATTCAGTTCTGCTGCTGCTGCAGTGCTGGGCTGAGTGAATCAAACCTTGACTTAGTCTGATTTTCCCCAGAAGTATCTCAAGCTCCATTAAAAATCACAGCAGCAAAGAACCCTGATGCCTTCAGGCAGTAAAACCCAGGGTCAGGGAAGATGCAACTCTCCAAGCCAGAGCATAGGAACAAGGGAGTGACCCTGTTTGGGGGAATCTACCGCAAAAATCCCTGGGTCTGTGGCTCTGCAGGAGATGGTTTTCACTGGCTGCCCGCCCCACCTACAGCACTGTAGCTGGTGACATCTGCAGCTGCTTTTGGAGCCCAGCAGAACATGATTTAAAACATGACTCTTCAATGGCATTCTCATCTCAAGTGGTTTTTCTCTGCTTGTAAAAGAGATTTTAAAGCTGAGAGCTTGCTGAAGGGCTGGAAATCCGGGAGGAGAGATTTGGACACAAAACCTTGGAGACTGTCGGGGTCACTTGACACAGAGCATGGGAAGTGCCCAGGGCAGGAACTCCAGCCACTCCACAGTGGCCAGCTTGTTGCCCACCATGATTCCCTGCCTTGAAATGAGACTTTTTCTCCCAAGGGCTGAGAAACAATGATCCCTCAGTTGTCTTGAATTACAGTGGCACAGACTTCCTTAAACAGACCTTGCACTTATCCCAGTGGGGTTGGGTTTTCCCCCTACCCCACCTCTTTTCCTACAGCAATTGCTTCAGAGGGCACAAAGAAAGCAGAAGATGAAGGAGGAGGCAGCAGTGTGGTCCTGCTCGCTGCAGGACCTGAGAGCCAGACACATCAGCCTGATTGTGATCTTCAAACTCACTGTGTGGCCCCGAGAACTTACACAACCGATAATTTGGAATTGCTCAAACATTGGTCCTCGTCCGAGGCTTTAAAGTAAAGAAGGGTTTTCACAGTAATTGCTGACTTAGCTATCAGAGCTTCAGTTTCTAAATGCACTTGGGATCCAGACCCTTCAGGCTCACCGAGTGTCAAGAGAATTTAAGCTGTAAATAATTTTTTAGAACCAGAAACTGGTCACTTAAACTCCCAAGTGCTGTCAGACTACTGGACACCCCTCAATAGCCTTCTGTGGGTCTGTGGGGAATGGAAACTCATCCTTTCCTTGCCCTGGGCCTCCCTCTTTCTCTCCAGAGCTGTGTGAGACAGCATTATCCATGCACACATCAACTTCTTCCTATCCTTTCTGCCCATCAGCACAGTAATCAATAACAGAGCCCTGGGCAGCCAGACCTCTGGATCTAGTAGACTGTCATCCCATCCTGTTCAAGAAACGTCCTTCATCCCCGTTAGTCACAAAGATTTGGGGCATTTTATTCAGGAACGATGGACTCAGAGAACAGCAAGAACACTCATAGGTCACACTGGGGAGATGCTCACCCCTTGGAGTGAGCTAATGACCCCCCAGGCTAGTTGTTGTCCATCTTTCCCAATCTGCTGCAGCAGGAGGGAGTGGCCATGCACATTTGAATTCCAAGAGCAGATGCGGCCAGCTCCACGGCCAGGCTCTGTGTTCCAGCTCCAGCCCAAACACAGCACGTTTGACCGTCTGGGCTGAACGCACGGCACTCCATCCCATTCAAGAAACATTCCCCAGCAAGCGCCGGAGGACTCTGGCGCAGCCCAGCCTTCGCGCGTGTATCACGCTCTGCTCCGATTCTGCCCACTGACACCAGAACACTTTCCAAGAACTACAGCCAGGCAGACTTAAAATAACCCACAATCGATGCCGGGGCCAGGAGCCATCTTGAGAGCATGAAACAGAGCTGAGCTCCAGCACAAGTCTCAACGTTTTCTAGCTGAGCCCTGTCTCCCTCCTCAGGTGGAAAGTGCTCACAGGTCCAGCTCTCGCACTGATCTGCCTGCAGAGGAGACCACAAGCCACAGCTATCCTGCACAAAGGAGTTTGTGTCACCTTCCTGCTAGCAATAATCATCATGTGCAGGCAGCTACTGGAGCAACAACCTCCCAGTACACTGACTGGTAGTGGTAGAGAGAGCCAAAGGTGACTCCAGGGTCAAGCCCTGAGTTGTCAGCATCCCCACCAGCAATGGTGAGAAACCAGCACGGCCACCACTACAGCTGAAAGTGCAGCCTCCCTCCCACAAGCCAGTAGGGGGTGGGGGGCTCTTCACTCATTGTTGGGGAGCCCCGCAGTGCTGCGATCCAAACACAACCCAAGTTCTGCTTTGGAGACTAGAAAAGAACATCAAACATACCCTCGTAAGGAGTCTTGGCCTCTTCTTCTCACTCTGTTGGGTGGCGGTCTCTCCTCGTAGCCTGCGAATCTGTCTGTCTGCAAGTCCCCTTCATATTGAGCCCAAGCTCGTTTCACGTACATCACTGCTGTACATCCCAGCATGAACCTGGCCAGCCACAACACCCCCATGATGGCTCAGATTCCTTGATTCCCTGGGCTGCCCCAAAATCTTCTTCCAGCCAGAGGGTCCCTGCTGCCTTGGTGGGAGGATGGGTTTTGGCAGCAGCCCCTTAAGTGCCAAGGTGCCGTCCTGCCGATCCCTTTCTAGAAGCAAAAAGAGAAGAGAAAAAAAGAGAAACACAAGGGTTTTTCAAGGCTTTTACATTTTTTAAATGATTGATCAGCCCAGGCAGCCTCTCCCCAGAGGGAATGGGGGGGGTGTCACACAGTCACACCCAGTTTGGCTCCATGCATGCAGTCAACACACTCACACTGCCATTCCCTGCCAGGGGGCTGCCAAACCTGCCAGCTGGAAACAAAGATCCCCAGGAGTCATGGTGCATCCATTTTTCTGCCCTTCTGATGGAGGAACAGAGTGGCAAAAGCACATCTGCCCGGAGCCAGCCCATGCTGGTGGGTTGCTACACTGGCCTCGGCCTGGAGCAATTAGCTCAGAGGAGATGCAGGGCTACAGGGCAAGAGGAGAACTTCAAGAAATAGCAGATCCTATTTATGGACCTTCTTCCCCAGCCCCACAGCTCTGATTTACTGCATCACACTCCCAACAGAAAGGCCAAGACACAGAGATCACTAGCTGGAAAACAACATCCCAGATACCTGGTAATTCTAACTGGCCAAGAGAGTAATCTGCTGGCCAACCTGTCAGAGGGACGTGTACACCAGTGCCGAGGTGGGCAAAAAGATCATTGTGATCCAGAGTGAGATGGAAGACTAAGCTGGGTCTCTAGCATGAAGATGTGGTGCATTAAGCTGAGCCTGGTGTCTATGGATGGTGAAGGTCTGGGCATGCTAGTGGGATATAGGAAAGCTCCCAAGCCAGGAGAGGTAGCTGAGAACAAGAGATTGATACAGGGTCCAGAGCCTCTGTGCAGGGTGGGAGTGAGCCAAAGGAGGCAACAAGGAGGTCCCTCACACCTCTGGTTGTAAAAAAACCTTGGGAGAAGCACAGCATGGCCAGCAATCCAGGGCAACTCAGCCTACAAGATGGCCATAGCTGGGCAGGGTCCAGATGCAAAGTCTGGCCCCAAAACACCCTAGAGCACATCCTCAGCCCTAGAGAGACTTTCTGCCCCATACAAGCCCATCTTGAAGAATAAGATCCCTTACTGGGGAAAACAGGCATCAGCCCCACTCTCCCCAGGGATGGATAATATTGAGGGGTCCCCATGGGCCATGGCTGGGACTAGTATGAGCAGAGCTGAGGTAAAAAGGAGCCCCCAGCCATGTCTGGGGCAGCTTTATCTTAGTCCTTGCAGTCATCCTGGCTCTGAAAGGCTTCAGACACTGAGGGGGGAAGGTCAAAGAAAAAGCCCCGAACAAGAGGTGCAGACCCTGGCATAACCCAAACCTCCCCGAGTTACAGTGCCAGTGACCACACAGATTTGCTACAGGCTGGGGGTCTCCTGTGGGTGCCAGGAGCAGGCAGGGCTGTAAGACCAGGGAAGCTGCAAGAAAGCCCAATAAAGGACTCTGAAAAAGGGATTGTGGAGGAATGTGCTCCATAGGCTGTGCCCCCCACTCCCTCTTCTTCCACTCCCCAAACCTATCACCACCCACCCACCCATCCCCTAGCTCTGCTGCTAAAACTGGGCTGGGAGCCCTTCCTGATCAGGAACCATCTCTCACCTCCAGACCCCCAAAGTTTGTTCCTTCAGGGAAGGATCCTCACAGGTCTCCCCTCTCTACCCCAGAGTGGAAATAATCTGCAGCTTGTGGGAGAAGCAGGGGCTGAGTCCGCTCCGGCAGGGAGGGACAGGGCCCCCGAGCCTCCCCTAACTGTCCCCCTCAGCTTTCCCACAGCAGCCCTCTCCATCCCAGCCTGGCCCCAAAGCGGGGGGGAGGAAAAAATCAGCCCAGACAAGACAGAAAATCTGTCTGAACCCCAAAAAAGAAAAAAAATCAGAAATCAAAAAATTCAACACTTTCCCCCCACCCCACCCCCCTCACTGCTCCAGGCTGGGAATCTCTGGGCTCTGGAGGGCAGGAATTTTTCCGGCTCTAATATTTCAAATGTGGTGAATGAGAAAGACAAGAGTGGGAAGGGAAAAGGCAGGGCTGGGAGCAGAGGGAAAGACAAAGAAACTGCCCTTCCTGCAGCCCTGGTGGCTCCGCTCCTTCGCTCACACGCCGGGTGCTGCAGGTCAGGTTAGGATTATCCTTGGAGACAAAAGGGAAAAGGTTCCCTCTGCTCCCAGAGGTTCAGAGCTGATGAGGGGGGAAAGGAGGGGTGGGGGGGGAAAAAAGGGTATAAAATTGTGGACTTGAAGATATTTCCAGCTTTCCTCCAGGAATTTAATGTGAAGAAAGTCCAGATGAATGCATTTCCTCACGGAGGAAGGAGAAGCGTGACAAATTGATCGATCCACAGGCATGTACCCCGAGAGCGATCGCACGAGCCTTACTGAGAGAGGATGGAAGAGTCATTTACACCATCAAAAGATAGGGTTGGATTGGGGAGGTTTTAAAGGGGGGAAAAAAAAAAAGCTCAAGAGTTATTTCCAGTTCAGAGAAATCCGATCAAACAGCCCGGTAAGAAAAACCCTGAGAGAGCAAAGAGAGAATCAATCGCTAAAAAAAAATCAATCAGAATTTAAAAGTGGTTTAAGAGTTTGGAGGGAATGAGGGAAGAAATTCCCAACCCCTGCCTTGAGTGTGCAAATTCAACCCATTCAAATGTGCAAAACAATCAAATAAATTAGGCAGAACAAACAATTAGGCAGATAAAGAGAAAGAAAGGAGCTCTGAGCTATGCAGCTCTGGATTTAGTCTGTTTAAATACCTTTACGTCCTGGAACTGGTGATGTGCCCAGAGCTCCTTTGTTTAGTGGAGATCTGGGCAGAAAAGAAGGGAATAAACCCCTCAACTCCTGAAGGAGAGAAGAAAAGGTACAGCCTCATCCAAATTGGACAGGGGGAGGGTCTTGTGCGGAGCAAGGGGTGCAGGAGGAGTGGGAGAGGAGAGGACAACCCTACCGCATTCTTCAGCCAAGAGCTTCTAACTTCAAGGAGGGGCTGGGGGAGAGGTTGGGTTTAGCAAGAGCCGGTCTGGCTGCAGCCCTGGTTATCACCTCACCATTCCCTCCCAGCCCACGACTGGTTCTGTTCATTGGGGAGCGCTGGCGGTTCAGCAGGATGCGGTGGCTGCTTGTCCCAAGTTTCAGCAGGAGGGCATTGGTGACTTCACTGCAAAAAGGTCTGTGGAAAAGGAATTTGGGATTTATTCCCATTTTTCCTTTAGTGATGGTGTGTTCATAGGAAAAAAAGTTTTATTGAAGTAAAAGGCACTTCTCCTGAAGATTTTCCTGTTCTTAGTTCAGATAACATGAAACAAGGAGAAAGAGGCAGTTTGAATGAAAGGTGATCCAGCCGAGGATCTTCCCACTCAAAATTAGCTCAGTCACAGAGCAGAAAAGACTCTGAAGTTAAAAGCTGCTTCAATTATCTTTTTTTAAATGATGGTGATGAGGGAAGAACTTTGACTGAACATCAACTCCGAGTCTGATTCCACTCTTTAGCTCAGTGCAAAAAAATCTTCCCCCTGCTTCTTGCTGTAGGAACTGATGGCTTTTCTTTAAATGAAATATAATAAAACACACATGCCCCCCTCCCTCCTCCCCTCTGCTCAGAGCCACCACACACCCACCACTTCCCCAGGAACTGGGAGTCCCCCAGCACAGTCAACCAGCAGCAGCCCAGCAGGCTCCCCAGAAAACTCAAATCCAGCTGCTTTTCAGGTCAAAGAGGTTCAGAGAAGTTTCTGCACCAAACGGCACCCAAACGGCTGCACCCCACGTGTCCAGCCAGGGAAAATCCTCCTCCTCATCCCACCATCTGGCTGCTAGCTGGGCTCCCGCCTGACACAGATGAGAGTTCAAATGCAGCCACTGGATTCGTTCAGAAGTGCAGAAATTCCAGGGCAAGCCCTAAGCTGACAGAAAGACTGTCCCCTCTGCATTCTGAAGTGTCCTCATAGCCACCCTTTGTTCTTCTCCCTCTTCCCAATCAACCCCCCTACCAGGTTTAGAGGAAACAGAATGATGCTCAGCCTAATTAACAGCCAGCTTGCAGGGACTAATGGGGAAAAGGCAGAGTTGGTGGCACCAGCAGCCCAGAGCTGGGTGAGGAATGCAGCTCTATCAACATACCCGCAGAGCTGAGACTACAACAGCCTCCTGGGCCTGATCCTGCAAAACCTATTTAACCTATTTGGGACCATCTCCCTCTCTCCAACTCCCTGAAGGGAGGCTGTAGTCAAGAGGGGAATCAAGCTCTGCTCCCAGGCAACCAGCATCAGGAGGAGAGGGCAGGGCCTGAAGTTGCCAGGGGAGGGTTAGGTTGGATGTCAGGAAGCCCTTCCTCACAGAAAGGGGGCTCAGAGCCAGGAGTGGACTGTCCAGGGCAGTGGGGAGTCCCCATCCCTGGAGATGTTGAAGGACAGCCTGGCTATGGCCCTTAGTGCCCTGGTGTGGCCAACGGGATGATGCTAGGTCCTGGGCTGGAAGAGCTCAAAGGACTTTTCCACCAGCAGTTTTTCTGTGGTTATGTAACATCAGGGTAGACTTCTCCTGGTTGAGAAGAGCAGGACTGGTACCTGGCACAGAACAGCACTGGGAAGGCAAGAAATGGCATTTTCCTCCCTCTCAATGGCACAGCAAGCTGGTGACAACTGCTGGAAGCAGAAAATTCCCTTTCCAGTCTGTCCCAGTTTAATCCTTGCTAATTCCTGTGTAGCAATCACCACTTATTTTGTAGACCCTAGAGAGTTGAAGACGCTCTGACACCTGAGAACACATCCAGGGGCTTCAGGTGTTTGCAGAAGAAATCTGCCTGCACCTTTTGACCAGGAAATTGTTTTTACAAACAGCCTTTCCAGTGTCCAGAGCAGGTGATGTTGCACAAATGGAAAAGTTTTCTTGCTACCTCTTCAGATGATAAAGCAACCACAAATCTCCACTTTTGGGAGGTGTTTGCAGTTAGTTTCTGGGGGAGTCTATGGTCCAAGGTACCTGGGCTGGTGAAGTTTGTGCTGAGAACTGATGGCATCCTGTATCTCCCTTCTAGCACGACCCTCATAATCCTCTTCCTCAGTTCATTCACACATAACCGATCTCAGAGAGCACAACTAACATTCCCTGGGTATGTTTATTCTCCTCTCAGAGACACTGCCCTATGAACTCCTGACACACAGGCCAATAGGTTCTTTTCTCCCTTGCATTCTACTTGGGAGGGTTAAGAAGCAGTTTTATCCCTCCAGCTCTCCGAACATGAAGATTTTTGTTCCCTCCCTCATTTTCTACAGTTGCTTTCAGACAGCTGCTTGTGATTAGGGCAGAGCAAAGCCCAAGATTCCAGCAGCCCAGCAAGATCTCCTGCAAGATCTCCTGCATTGTCTCTTAAGCCTCCATCCAGTTACTTTCCTGACATCAAATGCTTGTTGCTGCCTATGAGGAGCTCCAAAAACTTTAACAGACTCCCAGGTTGGAAGGAACCTCAGGATTCATCTGGTCCAACCTTTCTTGGGAAAACCACGGTCTAGACAAACTGGCTCAGCCCCTGTCCAGCTGAATCGCAGAGATGCCCAGTACTGGGGACTCCACCACCTGTCCTGGGGAGATGATTCCGGCCTCTCTCCACTTGTCTGGCCCCACATCTTTCTCTCCTCAGGATTTTGGCACTGCTTTTGGACACAAGAGTACTTTCACCCCAACTGTTTCTGGCTCTACCTGGCCCCAGGCAGCCTAGCACAACTAGCACAACTTACTTCTGCTGTTTGCATCCGACAGAAAAACTTTATCAGAGATCTCAAGCAGGGGATGGGAAAGGGAGGCAAAGAAAAATAATCCACCTTTCAGGAAACCCTGGGGTGCACCTCAGCCCCTGAGAGACAAGAGGGGATAGAACAGTCACTGTAGCACAGATAAACTTTTTCATAGACCACAAACATCCACAAGGAAACAGACCTAAACTGTGTGAAGCAGTAAAATGGCTTAAATACCCTCCCAACCAGCCCACCTAAAATCACCCTAAACACAAAGCAGCTGCCCTTCTGCAGCACTTAAGCATCAAATGGGGAACCCTTGTTTGTAGGAACAAGGGCAGGTGAGCATCAGCCACCCAGAGCCCAAGCTGGAGTGAATATAGAGATCTTTTCTTAGCTTGATCATGACTGCTTCCAAATTGTGTCACCCCCAAAAATCAAAATAGTAAAAAAAATTTATAGAATTGAAATTAATTCTATGGTTGGTCTCTCAGAATCAGCAATTTCCATGTCAACTGCCTCTAAAACAGTGCTCGCAGGGCTGTCATCAAGAGAAACGGCCTGAAGTGTTTCAGGCTTTATATGTGAAGCACTGTGGCAAAAATACTCATGATTAATTAATGTTGTTATTAATTAGGTGCTTGGAATAGAGCTGAGCAAGTAATTGATTTTTCTTGCTGCACTGGACAAACTAAAAGAAAGGGCGAGAAAGGCAGAGCTGTTGCAGGTTGATCTGATGAACATTTGAGCTTGACATTTAATCACAGAATCACTGAGGTTGGAAAAGCCCTCTGAGCTCATCCAGCCTAGTCCCTGGCCTCTCATCACCCCTTCGGCCAGACTACAGCCTCACTTCAGGCAGATGAAGAGAGGGAGAAGGTTCCCACCTGAGGGCTAAACCCCTGCTCTAGGCTAAACACTTCCTCAGCCTCTCCTCATCAGCCTTTCCCTTAAGTCCCTTCCCCAGCCTCATTGCTCCCCTGGACCCACTACAGCGCCTCAATCTCTTTCTTGAAGCACTGCCTCCAAGACTCAAGGTAAGTTCAGATAATTTGATCTTAAATTATGCCTTTACTTTTGGTTTGGGGGTTTAAATTAATTAGAAATTAAGTAGAATTAGAATTAATGTAATATTTATAATTCTTCTCCTCCTTCTAGCTCCTAGAGGAAGGGAAAAGCACAGCATGTAATTTCACAATTAGAAACATGAAATCATTGCAAATAGCTAGTTTCCTGTCAAAACCGTTAGAGAAACTCTGTGGAGATGTAAAAGTTTTTCATAATATTGGGCCATTGATTTTTAATTTCATTCTATTAAATTCATTCTATTAAATAAATACTATTTTTTTAATAATTTTCCTCTTGCAAATGCACAGGGGAGGGTGTTGAAAGTTACCTCGATGGCTGTTAACTCCAGCATTTCCTTTCTAATGCTGGACATGGCTGTCTCACAGCTCTTGCTCTGGGCAATGAGATCAGGATCTTACAAAAATAAATATCACAAGAGATGGGAATTTACAGAATCATGGACTGGGTTGGGTTGGAAGGGAGCTCAGAGTTCACCCAGCCCCAACCCCCTGCCATGGACAGCCACACCTCTCACCAGACCAGGCTGCCCAGAACCCCATCCAAGCTGGCCTTGGACACTGCCAGGGATGGAGCAGCCACAGCCTCTCTGGGCAACCTGTTCCAGGGTCTCAGCACCCTCACAGGGAGGGATTTCTGCCTCAGATCTCATCTCAATCTCCCCTCTTTCAGCTTGAACCCAGCCCCCTTGTCCCAGCACCAGAGTCCCTCATAAAAAGTCCCTCTGCAGCTTTCCTGGACCCCTTCAGGCACTCAGATGCTGCTCTAAGGTCCTCCCAGATCCTCTTCTCCAGGCTGAACAGCCCCAACTCCCTCAGCCTGTCCCAGAGCAGAGGGACCTCAGCACTGGGATCATCTTCGTGGCCTCCTCTGGACTTGCTCCAACAGTTTCATGTCCTTCTTGTGTTGAGGGCTTTAGTATTCCACACAGGACTCCAGGGTCTTAAGAAAGCGGAGCAGAGGGGAAGAATCCCCTTCCTCAACCTGCTGTCCACACTTCTCCTAATGCAGCCCAGGACACAGTTGCCCTTCTGGGCTACAACTGCCCGCTGCTGACTCACGGTGAGTCTTTCATCAGCCAGCTCCCCCAGTCCTTTGGCTTTTCTGTCTCTCCCACCAGTGTCTGTTGAGTTGTTGAATGTCTTGCCTAGAACTCTGCCCAGAGGTGTCGGTGATGTCTTCAGCCACACTGGTGACTGCCAAAACCAAGTCAACTGAGCTGAAGTAGCTTTAACTTTTCCACTCCTGACTTCACTGAGTGGAATCTACAAAATGTGTTGGCTAAAATGAGCTCGAGTTGCTTGTTGTGAGGTGTCAGGACACCACGGTTCTTAATCGTGATGTCATTTAAAAATCAAATAAAATCAAAATCAAGCTCTCGCGTTCAAGTTCCTGCTGAGAACTGAGGTCAGGGAATGTGGGATTTACACTTGGCTCCCAGATCCCCACATTGGGGTGCCCTGGCAAGTCTGTAGCTGCTCACTCTAGCTCAGAAATGAAGTGATTTTATTTAAAGGGAACAGTGGAAAATGGTCTGAGGAGGACACAGGGAAGTGGATGTGGCTGATAAAGCTGCACTAGCGGAGCTTCATGGTGCCAGGGGTGGGATGCTGTGAACGCTAGGACCAGCTCCTTCACTGGTGGTGATGGAAGGAACCAGGAGGATGGTAGAAGCCAGATAGCCATGCCTGTGCTGGGTGACTGTGGGATCCTCTTTGGTAAAAGCCAAGGATGCTCTGTCCTGGATGGAGCTATGATCCCTGGACTCTGCCAGAAAGGCTGGTTGTTGCCCCTTGGACCCAGAATATCCCCTTGTCCTGCAGCCTCTCCAGAGCATGGCCAGAGTCCCATCCCTCCAAGGACAGAACTTGTCCAGAGATCAGCCAGGCTCACGAGCTAGGAACCACAGAACCATGGAATCATTCAGGTTGGAAGAGGCCTCCAAAACCATCCAGTCTAACAATCAACCCAATCCCACCCTGCCCACTAAACCCTGTTCCCCACAGCCACAACTACTTGTTGTTTGAACCCCTCCAGAGACAGCAACTCCTGCCTCCCTGGGCAGCCTGTTCCAAACCCTGACCACTCTGCCAGGGAAGAGATTTCTCCTGATGTCCAATCTAACCCTCCTCTGGGGCAACCTGAGGTCATTTCCTCTTCTCCTATCACTGGTGACTGGGGAGAAGAGACTAACCCCCGCTTCTCTCCACCCTCCTCTCAGGGAGCTGTAAAAAACAAGAAGGTCTCTCTTCAACCTCCATCATAGAATCGTTAGGGATCAGAAAGGACCTTGAAAGATCATCCAGTACAATCCCCCTTCAACAGCAGGATCACTCAGACCAAGTAACACAGTAACACANCCCTCAGCCTCCTCTTTTCCAAGCTCAAGAGGCCCAGCTCCCTCAGCCTTTCCTCATCAGGGTGCTGCTCTATTTCCTTCATCATCTTCATTGTTCTATGCTGGACATCCTCTAGCAGTTCTGTGTCCTTCTTGAACTGAGGGGCCCAGAACTGGACACAGTACTCCAGTACAGTGCAGAGTAGAAGGGGAGAAGAACCTCCTTTGATCTGCTAACCACCCCACTTCTGATTCCCCCCAGGATGCTGTTGACCCTCTTGGCCACCAGAGCACATTGCTGGCTCAGAGTCATCCTGCTGTCCACTAGGACCTCCAGGTCCCTTTTTCCTCCACAGCTCTCCAACAGGTCACTATACTGGTCCCTGGGGTTGTTCTTGCCCAGATGCAAGTCTCTACACTTACACTTACTTCTCTCCAGCTGAACAACCCCAGTTCCCTCAGTTGATCATTGTAAGTCCAGAAGTCACATCCCCTGCATCTGCTACACTAATAAAGCTCCAGAGGTGTTTCCCAGACTGAGTTTGCTGTAAAAGGACAACCCAGCGACCCCACAACTCAAGCTCTGACACAGCAGGAGTCACAGAGTCCCACGCGCATGGACCTATGGACAATAAACCTGGCGAAGCAGCAGAATATCTGATGGTCTGGGCCAATGGCCCATGGGCAGTCAACATGGTAGGGCGTCTGCTTTCCCTATAGCAAAAGCCCTTTCATCACACCTCAAGAGCATGAGTGCTCCAGAATGACCTGGCTACTGTGCCCTTGGCACTGCCTCTGGGTGCTCCACAATAAAGGTGACTGTTGTGAGGTCAGGACAGAGTCCAAGAGACCAGCTCCACTGTACTTCACGTCTGTGGAGGGACAATCACTCTCCGAGATTCAGATTCTGCATCATGGGGGAGCATGGTGCCACCTCCCTTGGAGACTCTTTCCTGCAGCGAGTCAGAGTCAAAAAAAAAACCAAAACAGATGCAGGGAATTTCCAGAAACTTCTCATCAAATTTCATAAGTTATTTAAGATCAAAAGTGGAAGCCAGCAGCACCACATGAAGCAGTTAAAGACAGTCAGGAACAAATTCAGACAAAAGGTTTCCTCAGGGAAACTGTTCTGCAACATTAACTGTTTCACTCACTTTCCAGCCAACCATGAGCAACAGGTTTTGAACAGCAAACCCGACTGCTTTATCATCTTCTCTGCCCCTCTGCCTAATGCAGCCCAGATTGCTTCGCTACCTCACCATTCGCTCAGTCCAGAGGTGCTGGTTTGCTTAGAACATAGAGGAAAATGAAGGTCCTGCGTGGGCAGCTCGGCTCTAGGGTTCATGATGGGATCTCTCCGCACAGCAGCCAGGGGAAGGCACTGGTTGAGCCCAGGGGATGGGTGATTTCAATGGGACAGGCTGTGCTGTGCTCTGCTGCCCACGGTCATGGCCAGAACCTGTGAGGAGGAGGGTTAAGTGATGTTCCATGCAGGGATCTTGCATTTGTCATGAAAATGTGACTCTGATTTCCACAGCAGAGACTCAGCTCTCCACCCCCAGAAATTCTCTCCCTCATTAGCACCCTCGGGGGGGGGCGGCCGGGCC
>VZRI01014137.1:32178-72211 GCA_013397515.1 Upupa epops | reverse complement strand
CCCGGGGGGGGGGGGGGCAGCCAGTTTGCAAATGAAGCGAATTGGAGGGGTGTGGGGTTTGTTTTCCTGTACAAATGCTGTTCAGTAAGATCTTCTATGAGTAAGGTAAGAGGGTCTGCAGCAGGGTTTATGGGAGGAGAGGGATCTGTTATTCCAGTATCTCCACTGGCCACCGTTACTATCAATTCCTGTAATTCCAGAAAGCTATGGTTTGCTTGGTGGGCTGAGAACAAAGCCCCAGGGATCAGCACAGGAGTCTGACCTCCAGTACAGCCAGTGACAGGCAACACAGGCACAGGGACGGGACCAGCAGCCACCTCCTCAGTCACTGGGAGCACTGGTGGGGGAAGTTACTGAGCAGGACAGTAACGTGATACTGGGGCAGCTCTGAGCCACCTTGCTCCCATGGTGGGATATGAAGAGTTTGTGCAAGAAAACAGAAGCATTTTAATAGTTAAAATGGCCTTTTGTTTCATGGGCTTCAAAAAGCGGAGCAGCCTGATCAGCCCAGAGCTGCTGAAACACCCAGCAGAGCCGTGGGTGGCACAAACTGATTTTCTTTGCCCTTTGGATCACATTGTTCAGATGCTCTGCTCGTTCATGGCAGACAGGAGAGACTGAGGTCAAGTACAAACAACACTCTGCTCCCAACCAGGAACAACACTCTGGTCTCCACTCATGCCAGAGTTCCAAGCTGGCAGAGGAATCACCACTCACAGTGGTGATCAGATCCTGCTGGAGTCATTCCGGAGTGATGAATCATAGAACCATTAAGGTTGGCAGAGACCTACAATCCAGTCCAGCCATCACCCCAATGAGAAGGGTCCAAGATTCCCTCAGCCAGAGGATGGGATCCCACCTGGACAGAGTGTCAGCTCTGTTCTAGATCCTGGGCAGACACTTGCCAGCTGCTTCCTTGAGAGGGTGTTCCTGGTTTGCAGTAGCAGGAGCCTATGACTGGAGGAACAGCCACAGGGCAGTGGCTGGGCTGGCCCTGCTGTCACACATTACCCACCCAGCTCTCCACCAGTGCCCCTGAATCAGCCGTGTGGGGCAGGTGGAGGAAAGCCGGGTCCAGCTGGGCTCTGGGCACTAGCGAGATGAATTCTTGGCTTTTGCAGCTTTGCCTCCATTCCATATGGATTAACTGGGATGACTCTGTGCCCATCCTTGGCTTTCAGTCGGGGTGTCAGGACGGGGATACATCCAGATCCTTACGGCTTTGTCTCTGGATATCATGGGAAGGTCTGTGTGCTGATGTTAGGTCACAGGTTGGACTTGATGACCTTAGAGGTCTTTTCAGCCTCAATAATTCTGTGATTCTATAGCTGTGTGACCTCAGGGCTGGGACAAAGGGCCAGCAGATTTGCTCAGCCCCTGTCCCGAGTTCAGAACAGCCCTCCACTGCCTCCTACCTTTCCCAGGACTGTAGAAATACTCACTAATTTTGCACAAGCACGTGAGACACTGTGTTCCTGAGAGAACTGGGATGGGTACCGATCTGGACAGACCCATCTGCTCCCCTGGATCCAACGGCAAAGATCGAGCCCAGGGTACCCTCATACTAAGCTGTTATCAGCATCCTGCTCAAGCCAAGGCTCCTGTCTGTGAGTAAGATTTGCAGTCTTGGAGCTTGCGACCATAGTTGCAACATTCCTTTTGTTTTCTAGGAATTTGACTCCACCAAGGAGGGAAACCACAGGGAAATTGTTTCAGTGTGCGCTCTGAATCGGGAGAAAAGGGATGGGGCCGGGGCATGATGTATAACACACAGCTCGACAGCCAAGATGTTTTAAAAAAAAACCCCACACTTTTCTTTAAACCGAAGGAGAGGAACTTTTTCCCCCCCCCCCCTCCTTTTTTTTTCTCTCTCTCTTTAGTTTGGCAGGCAGCAGCCGCCGTGCTGAGCCCGGGCAAGTGGAGATCAAAGCCAGGAGAGTCTGCTGTGAAAAATCAAGCACTGGACATTTATTAAGATTTTATTCATAAAAAGCCGTGCAGTGAGTGCAGTGGGATTTCACTGTGGAACTTCTGACATGGGAGCTGCCTTATTTAGAATGAAAATTGCTTGGCTCTCCTGCCAGCAGTAAGGCGATCCCTCCATTTCCTGTGAAATTCCAATCAGGGATACAAACACCTTTCTTGTTGCCCTCAGGTGGAATGGGGGCTGCATCCAGTCCTTGCTTGTGGGGCTGGAGAGTCTCATGGCCTCCCAGTGGTCATCTCCAGACAGATGTGGAGGCTCCCCACCACAGCTGTCTGCTCTAGCCCCAAAGAGGCCCACGTTGCTCTCTTTTCCCTTCATTGGATTCAACACCCCCTGTTCTCAACCCCTTTTTTTTTCCTCTCCCCTTTGTGCAGTCTGTAATGCAGAAGTTTAACTTGGCAACAGCCCTGGAACAGATGGAGAACACTGGACCAGCTCTGCAGATCCCAGGAACTTCTGCTTAATGCCGTGCACAGGATTTCCAGCCACTCACTGCTCGGATCTGCCAAGGCAAAACCTAAAAGCAATTTTCAGATAGAGAAGCTGGAATTTTCTTCAGGACATCAGCAGTCCACAAGTCACCAGACATGTGGCCTTCCCCACTGGAAGGGCCAAAGCTGGCAAATCCCATGTGAAGTGATTTTTAAGTGAAAACAAGAGGATAATTTTACGGAAAGCTGCAGTATCCCTTCCTACAACTCACTTTGCAGAAGTCTCATTGGTGTGATGAAATCACTGATGGAATCATAGGATTGGAAGGGACCTCAAAAGTTCATCCGGTCCAACCCCCCTATAACAAGCAGGGCCATCTCTAACCAGACCAGATTGCCACATCCAGCCTGACCTTGGATGGCTCCATGGATGGGGCCTCCATCCCCTCTCTAGGCAGCCTGCTCCAAGGATCCCCCACTCTCAGATTCCAGACCTTTTTCTTCCTGTCCAGCCTCACTCTGCCCTTTTCCAGCTTCAAACCAGGACCCCTTGTACTGTTGTTCCCTGCCCTTTGGAACAGCCTTCCCCAGCCTTCTGACAGCCCCTGTCAGGGGTTGGAGGGTTGTTATAAGGTCCCCTCAGGACAAAAAGCTCAACGTGAGCCAGCAGTGTGCTCTGGTGGCCCAGAAGGCAAACCAGATCCTGGGCTGCATAAATACAGCCAGCAGGTCAAGGAAGGTGATTCTCCCCCTCTACCCCACTTGAGGTCTGGTGAGACCCCACTTGGAGTACTGCATCCAGTTCTAGAGCCCTTATTCCAAGAAGGATGTGGACATGCTGGAGCGAGTCCAGAGGAGGGCCATGAGGATGATCAGAGGGCTGGAGCACCTCTCTTGTGAGCCAGAGAATTGGGGCTGTTCAGTCTGGAGAAGAGAAGGCTCCAAGGTGACCTCATTGTGGCCTCCAGTATCTGAAAGGGGCTACAAAAAAGCTGGAGAGGGGCTTTTTAAGATCTCGGGTGAGGAGCTGAGGGTAAAAGCTCCCTCTTCTCAACTGTAGATGGTGATTACTGGTCTTTTTACAACAGGCACCAGCGGACAGATTAGTTAAAATTACAATAGGGACAACTTGATAAAGTTGACAAACAAATCTGAACTGGTGACGGGTGGAATTTTTCGGTGGGGAGCAAAGTTTCTAAAAGGACTCTTTGAAGTTCTGGAATCATCTGTAAATTCCTTTGGTTTAAACAAAGGGGAGGTATATTTTTCAGAGGGTGTGAACTTGAGGCCTCCCTTCAAGTCCTGGGGACAGTTCTAGGCCTCTCCAAGAAAGAGATGGAAGAGCTGGAACAGGATCCAGAAGAGCAACGAGGCTGGGGAAGGGACTGGAGGGAAAGGCTGATGGACAGTTGGGACTGTTTAGCCTAGAGGAGAGGAGAATCAAGGGGGACCTTCTCCTTCTCTCCGACTCTCTGAATGGAGGTTGTAATCAGGTAGGGGTCGGGCTCTTCTTCCAGACAAATGGCACCAGGATGAGATGGCAGGGCCTGAAGCTGCCAGGGTAGGGTTGGGTTGGATGTTAGGGAACCCTTCCTCCAGGAAAGAGGAATCAGAGCCTGAAATGGACTGACCAGGGTAGTGGTGGAGTTCCCATCCCTGGAGATGTTGAAGGACAGCCTGGCTGTGGCCCTTAGTGCCCTGGTCTGGCTGCTGGGGTGACGTTAGGGCCTGGGCTGGGCTGGATGAGCTCAGAGGGCTTTGCCAGCCTCAGTCATTCTGATTCTGTGACTCTCTAACTTCAAATGTTGCTGTTTCTTAGACCTTTATTTTTCTCCCCAGGACAGAACTATGCAGGGGACCAGATGGGATGCATCTGAAGGTGTCGATGTCTCTGGCTGAAGTCGCTGGGAGGCTACTCATCATCTTTGAAAGACCAACCACATCCTGGGCTCTATCAGCAAGAGTGCAGAAGGCAGGTCATGAGCAGTGATAATTCCCCTCTGCTCAGCGCTGGTGAGACCACATCTGGACACTGTCTCCAGTTTCTGGCTCTGCAGTATTAGGAAGACACCAATGTACTGCAAAATGTCCATCAGAGGCTACGGAGATGGTCAGAGGATGGAGAATGTGATGTATGGAAAACGAGTTTGTTCAAGTGAGAAGAGAAGGCAAAGACAGGAGGATCTGGTTACTGTCTGCAGCTGCTACGGGAGAATGCAGAGAAGATGGAGATGGGTTTTCTCAGAGGTGCACAATGAAAGGCCACGATGCAATAGCCACAAGCTGGAGCAAGGGACATTTTGGTTGGATATTAAATGTTTTGTGTCCAAAGACTGGTCAAGATCATCCAGTCCAACCATCAACCTAACTCCACCATGGCCACTAAACCCTATTCCCTAGTGCCACATCTACCCGTTGTTTTGAAACCCTCCAGGGACAGCAGCTCCACCCCCTCCCTGGACAAATGACAGCTCCATCCTAAATTTGTCCTGTTTTGTCTAGCATTGGTAAAATAAAAGGCAAAACAAAATGTATTATTTCATTTTAGGTCAAAGGAGAAGTTTCAGGTTGACCTAAGGGGAAACTGAAGGTCACAAGCATTTCCCTGGATGGATGCTCTTTACTTCTTCTCCAGTTACATGTCATCAGTAACACGGCGCTTGGTTTCTTCAGCTCATAGGAGGTTCACACATTCTGATTTGTTTGCCTTAGCAGAGCGAGTTGGTGAATGCAAACATCTCTCAGGTTTCCTACTGCCCGGCCATTCTTTTCTTCATTTCTTGTCCCAAAATTTGCCTCCACAGAAGGTGCTGCACGAAACCGCATCTGTATTGCGAACATTGCCAGACCACACAGGCAATGTTGGAGCTGGAACAGTACAGCGTGTGCTGGAACAGTCTTACCAGCGCAGAACTGCAGCCCGGTGCCACAGACAACAAACCATCGTAAGCAGCAAATCCAGCCCTGAGTTCTCCCTGCAGTAAACTCTGATATTTTAAATGTTTGAGCAAAGCCCCTTTCTGCCACCCTAAAGTGGGTTACACCAAAAGGAGGGGGAGGCAGCTCCACTTCAATGAGTAAAACAGGCACTGTTCTTGGACTATGGACTATGGATCATCTCCAGGTCCATAAACTGCCTTCCTGCCCCAGGACAAGGCAATGACATCTAAACTGGACTGTGACCTCATTTACTCCCCTGAACAGAGAAGGTAGCTGGCGGGAAGAGTGTTTGTTGCTCCAAAATTGATTGATCAGCTTGATCACCAGCCCCACACAAACATCCATTTGGTTCCCTGTCTAACCCTGTAGTCTAAGAAGAATGAAAACCTCCACTAATTTATTTGAAATGAATTTTCATTCATTCTTTATTTGAAATAAATGACTGAAAAACACCAAAAGACTAAAAGTGAGGAGGAGCAGTTTGTGTCTGCAAATCCTTCCGTCACAATGGCCAGTTGCAGCACGTGACGCAAGATTCCTGTCTCAGACCAAGACACCAGCTCAGCCTTCAACATCCTCCTAAGAAACACACACAGCAGACCTCTTTGTCTCTTGGCCTGTCTGGCAGAAGATCATTCTGGGTCTCCTGGGAGTTGCATCATTATTTTGTCCTCTTGCGAATATTATTAATATTTCAAGGTCTGGGGAAATAGATTTTCCTTTTTATTCGCTTGGCTCATTAATAGCCTCTGCTTGTCAGGGTCGTGTGCGAGTCACCATCACCCTCTGTTATGAGTTAGTCTATCAGCTGATGTCATTCTTTGGCCATAGTAACCTGAATGTCTTTAGTCCGTCGCCTGCAGGGTCTCTTTTCCAGTTCAGAGTAATGAGAAAATGAACCGAGAGCCAGCAGCAAATCTGTTTCCTTTTAACACACATCGATTGGAGCTAATAGTTCAGCCCTGACTTCTCTGCCTTCCCTGGGAGGTGCAAAACACCCTCTTTCTTCTCAGCTCTCGCAGCCTGGTGCCAGCTGTGAACTAACAGTAGAAGCAAATTTTCCTGCGTGCCAACACCTACATGAGTTACTCACTTGAAAAAGGCCGTTCGTGGCTGACGCCTGACACGGTACAGGCGGTGGTCATTGGCTTTGAGGGCTGGTGCAGCTGGTAGAGGGCCAGGGGCTCTGCCAGGAAAGGTGCTGCTCTGCGCCGACACCACTCCCATGAGCCGTTTGGGGTTTTTTATTGGTACATGTTCAAGACTTTCACTGAGACAGGGAATGAAAAGCCTGAAGGAACAGGATGACGATCAGATCCGACTTCCCAAATAACACAGGCTTAGCTGCCCAGCCTGTGCTGCTCCCTGTGCTGTCTAGAATAAAAATCTGGGGAGTAACTGAAGGAAAAGCTAAAGGGCTCAGGGAATATCAATCAATACTTACTGGACTAGGAAGGTTTCATAAATAAGTTTTAGGAAAAGACAGTGTGGATGGAACTGCTGGAGCGGAGACTGCCCCAATGGCGTTGTCTTCTACAGGTAAGGGTTGTCTAAGGGAGTTATGGATATAGACCTTTTCTGGCCCTGTGCCCTTTCATGTTTCATTAGAGGCACTGAAATGACTGTAGAAGTCCTGCCAGGAACAACTGCAGACCCCATACTGGACAAATGTTCAACAAGGATAAGGACAGGGCCATCAAAGGGAGTGAGCTGAGCCACAGCGGCTGTAAACCAGAGCTACAGAACTGATCAAAGGCCACAA
Source organism: Upupa epops (assembly GCA_013397515.1). Taxonomy (NCBI): domain Eukaryota; kingdom Metazoa; phylum Chordata; class Aves; order Bucerotiformes; family Upupidae; genus Upupa; species Upupa epops. Next base: position 65,091 of record VZRI01014137.1, on the reverse strand, counting down.
GAAAGTCCCTGGTCACAAGGCTGGCAAGCCTGAGCCACTGGGTTTATCAAAACAGAAGGAAGTCTGGGGGATAAATTGGTTGCCAGGCACAACTATCTGTCACGGGGGGAAGGGCCTTTACCCCATAAACCCCATAATCATCAGGATGGCAAAGCTGGATGATTACAAATCAGGATGAAGGAAAGGGCTGGAAACAGTAGCGGTGCTTTGCTGTTGTGACGTTGGCCAAGGGAGCTGTTGGATTCCCCCAGTTCTTGGTGCCTCTGGAGCAAATCTGGATGCCTCACAGGAGGAACCACATGGGGCAGACTGAGTGAACAGGCTCAGTACTGGGATAAATGGGTGAAATTCAGTAATCTCTGATATATATGAGGTCACTGTAGATGATCTAATATCCCCTTTAGCCTCTGGCTCTGGGAAACTGGGATCACCATGTAAACATCATCCCACCTGTGTGTGTGAGGAATTCCCAGTGCTTCACCAAGCTGCTCAACCACCTAAAAATGACAACCATGGCAGTGACCACTTCAGCTAAAAGTATCAGAATACTCTTTTCCCCTGGGATTCCCCCTCTGAACCCCCTTCCCTGGATGTTCCTGACCAAATCCACACTCCAAACTTTCTCAGTATGGTCGCTTTGATGTGGTTCATAGCGGTCTGGGCTAGTGGTGAACTTTACAGTGGAGCAGGGTTACTGGTTGGACTTGATGATCTCAAGGGCCTTCTCCAACCTGAATGATTCTACAATCTACAATAGCTTTGGTCAGTGCATGTCCTGCAGCACATAGTGCAGCTCATCAGTGTTTCTGAGCAGTAGCAGGGAGCTGTGCAGGCAGATTACCTGCAAAGTACCCACAAGCACTGTTGGCCACATCTTGTGCTGATGCCCCCAATGGCTTCAGACCAGAGAAGACCTGTCAAACACCAGAAATTCTTCTGTTTGTGCTACTGAACAGCTTGCAGTAAGATCCGCTTTTTTTTAAAAGGATCAGCATCTTCATTTAAGAAACAATGCTCTGTGTGTGAGAGTGTTTCAGCACAGAGGTCTGGGATACTTCCAAAGCTGCCACCTACACAGTCCATCACACCCAGCCTCAGCAAAAAGCTGAAAGCTGAGGCTCCCTGACCCACCTTTGACCTATTCCCACACATCCTCTCACTACATCCCAGGGAGAAGTGCTCAGCACCTCCCTTTCCACATCCTCTCCTCAGGAAACTGCACAGGGGTCACGTCTGAGGCTTCTTTGTCCAAACGAGGCAAACCCAGGGTACTCAGCCTCTCCTCACAGGACACATCTCCCAGCCGGGCTATCATCCCGGTTGCCTTCCTCTGGACACCTGATGGGGGGCTGGGGAGGGGGGAGACCCCAGAGACCTGGTGACTCTCCTGTGGGTTCCAGCAGAATCCCAGAATGGCTCAGGCTGAAAGGGATCTGAGAGCTCATCTTCCACAATCCCCTGCCAGGAGCAGCAGTGCCTCTCAAACAGACTTGGTTGCTCAAGGCCTCATCCAATCTGTCCTTGAACACCTGCAGGGAGGGGGCAGCCACAGCCTCTCCTGGCAATTAATTCCAGAGTCTTTCCACCCTGGCACTGAATAACTTCTTCCTCAGATCTAGTCTAATGGGAGGGTGATGTGCTTAAACCATTGATATCCACAGCCAGTGTCCAAGGCACCTCCGTGCCGCCTACCATGAGCCTGTGCTGGGCAGCGCTACTCCACATTCATGTGAACTTTAGAGGACATCTCCAGGGTTGATTCTTCATCCAGAGCTTAAATCTACAGCTACTGCAATGAACCAGAGGACAAATTTTTCTGCTAGTTTCATCCTCAAGTGCTCTGTCTCCCCATTCCCTTTCAGTCCAGTCTCCTGGGCTGTTTCTGCAGGGACCCATCAAGGCCACCCCGCAGGAAGTCTGTGTCTTTGCTGCAGCTGCACATCACCCAGCATGTGCAGGGCTTCCTGGTCCTGCTCACTGGAGACATGAGTTCATGCAGTCTCCCTCTGGCTAATCACTCCCAGGCATGGAAAAAACCCCTCACACACCAGAGGAGAACATAAACATCAATGTGATGTGCATGAGCTTATGGAGACAGGACGATGTGAAACACATGGTTCCATTTTAATAAATTCTCTTCCATTTCCATTGCTTTTGCTTTTTTTTTGCTTTTCTTTCCTTTTTTTTTTAATGCCTTGGTACTGAGCTGCGAATAGAAGGGCTTGTTTTGTTGTTATTGTTGTGTTTTATGAGTACTATACCATGTCCAGAGCCACAGACATCAGATATTTTGGTGGGGAAGATAAAGCTTCCGGCAAGAGCTCTTGGCTCTTGCCCAGCTCTCTGTTAACTCCTTCTGGGATTGCTCAGGGTCTGACAGCTGGGGATGGTCAAGAAGCCCCATATGCTCGGAAATATTTTATCTAATCTTCCTTCTTAAACAATTTCAGCCCCTAGAGTTGGATTCTTCAAAGTCCTTCATGCTTGCTTTGTGCTCACAAGCAATTTCCTGAGGGCCTTTGGTGTGCAGGGAAGAGTCTGCCCATTTAAGAATAAGGAATCATAGAATCACAGAATATGCTGGGCTGGAAGGGACCTTTAGAGGTCATCTGGTCCAACTCCCTGTGGCAAGCAGGAACAAGGTGGATGTGTGTGTCATAAAGTCTTAGATAACTCCTAAGTCTCGGTGAGCACCTGCCTCTACGAACCTTTTACGCTGGATCAAATCTGAGGGTGGATTGGGGAAAACATAGGGAAAAGATAAATTTATCTCCTTACACAAACGTGTGACTTCATGACAGCTTCTGTGGCTGCTGGGATGAAGCTGGAGAGGACAAAGTGACACAAACCAGGTCTTAGTGCCTGGAGGACAGGTCTGATGGGGAGCAGCTGAAGGAACTGCAGTTGTTCAGTCATTGCTCTTTACAGCTCCCTGAGAGGAGGGTGGAGAGAGATGGGGGTCAAGTCTCTTCTCCCCAGTCACCAGCAATAGGACGAGGAAACAGCCTCAAGTTGCCCCACGGGAGGGTGAGGTTGGACATCAGGAGAAATCTGTTCCCTGACAGAGTGCTCAGGGGTTGGAACAGGCCACCCAATGACAGAGGAGTTGCTGTCCCTGGAGGGGTTCAAACAATGAGTAGTGGCCCTGGGGAACAGGATTTAGTGGACAGGGTGGGGTTGGGTTAATGGTTGGACTGGATGGTTTTGGGAGTCTCTTCCAACCTTAACGATTCAGTGAGGCAGGATCAGATGTGTGGGCTGGACTCAGCCTGCCTGAGCTTCAGCACAGGAAACTCAGTGTCTCCAGGTGTGGGAGTGGTTCTGCTCTCTTGTCCAAGACACCCCTCCAGCTTAGCACCCAACACCTTCCTCCTCTATGCCTTTCCCAGCTTCTTGCTGCCATGGCCTTGGACTGAGCTGGCTCCTGAACATCTGGAGGCAGAGCCTGGTTTATTGCAGAAAACTTTATCATAAGGCTCAGGATGATCAAATTGTTCTCCAAAGAGGAGACACACCTTGCAGCTCCTCTGTCAGGGAGCCCAGGCAGTCTGTTTCCAGGTCATTCCCTTTATCAGGTTGTGAACTCTAGGTGACATCAATGTATGGCCAAGTGTTCTGGGGGGAAGGCACCTCATTGAGCTGAAGTTCAGGATGGATATTTTGGTACAAAGCCAAGGAACTGGCCCATTCCTCCTTCTCCCACATGTCTGGCAATTCTGTTCACCAGTCTCCTCCATCACAGCAGCATCGTTTCCACTTCAAAAGCCCCACCAGAAACAATCCAGAGCCCTGGTCTACAGCAGACTGTCAACAGGCACATGTCCTTCCAGGCAGGGCCAGGAGGCCAATGTGTGAAGACATCTCAGGGATAAGAAATCCTGCCTGAGGGCTAAAGCATCCCTGGCTGGAGTTTCCTACTGGAATGCTGTGTTCACTGTTGTTGCTTTAACACTGGGGGTGAAGTATTGTTGCCTGGGTCGAGATTAGACAAGGGTTTTCAGATAAAGATCCAAAGGTAAACGTGGTGACACTCAGTGGAGCAGGACAGAGGGTCAGTGGCTTCACAGAGGTTAAAAGGTGACAGGCCATGTCCTCAGGGCCAGAAGGACAAGCCCTGTGCAGGGTACAGAGAGCATCACACATGTCTGATGACAAGGTTCCCTCTTTACTCCTTCTTCCTCAGCAGCCGGGATTCCAGCTGCTTTCTAGCATGGGGCATCCAACAGAAAGAAGGAAAATCCAAGTGAGATCTAGTCCCACTGCTCCAGGACTGTCTGAATCAGCTCTGCCAGGGTCTTGTGGAGGATTTATGTGTGGTATGAGAAATGACTGAGGGATCTGGGGCTGTTTAGCCTGGAGAAGAGGAGATTGAGGGGAGGCACTACTGCTCTCTACACCTAAGTTGAAAGGAGGGTGTAGAGAGGCAAGGGTTGGTCTGTTCTTCCTAGTGGCCAGTGATAGGAGAGGGGAAACAGCCTGAAGCTGCACCAGGGGAGGGTCAGGTTGGATGCCAGGAGGAATTTCTTTCCTGAAAGTGCTGTCAGGCACTGGAACAGCTGCCCAAGGAGGGGACCAAGTCCCCATCCATGGAGGAGTTGAAAAGAAGGGTAGCTGTTGTGTTGGGGGACAGGGTTTAGTGGTGCTGATAAGACTGGGAAAAGGTTGGACCAGACGATCTTGAACATCTCTTCCAGTCAAAACTGTCCTATGATTCTATAGGTTATGCCTTCACAGTAAAGGCTGAATCCACTTTCAAACCATTTACTGATGGTGTTAAATTAGAGCAGGGTAGATTTAGTTTGGATGTTAGAAATAAAGTTCTTTATGATAAGGATGGTGAAACACTGGAAGAAGTTGCCCAGAGAGGTCATGGAGGTTCCATCTCTGGTGACATTCAAAGTCAGGTTTGATGGGCCTTTGAGTAACCTGATCTAGTTAGAGATGTCCCTGCTCACTGCAGCGGGGCTGGAGTAGTTAAAGGTCCCATCCAGCCCAACACATTCTACGGGTCTATGATTCTATGATGTACATGTCTATAGTGCTTAGGGAAAGGAAGCAAATCAGGCAAAAAACAAATGTAGCAGCAGGATTTTAATCCTTCCCAGTGGACAGATGAATCCTGGAATAACCCAGAGAGAATATTTAGATGCCCAGGATCTCTGGGTCTCTGCACACTGCTTCCCACTTCAGGCACCTTCTCTAGACCCTTCACCCCCACCAGCCTCTTCTCTGCATCTTGTTTTATTACTGTTACATTATCCTGATTAAAAGCAGGGAAATGAATCTGCTGTAGTTACATGTGAGAGTGGTTCTACTTGTGAGTAGTGATGGGGAAAACATCCCCAACACTAAAGAGAATTGCCCTGGAGCCCTGGAACAAACCCCAAACACTCAGCACTGTGTCTGCCCAAGTCTAACAGGAGAGAAATCCCTCAGTAAACAGCCCTAAGGACTCGGGTCTGTCCCAGCAGTGCTGACTCCTTTGGTATCTGAGAGTGCTGCATCACTCCCAGTGCTCATTGGGCTGAGAAGTGCAACCCAGCTCCTTTCACAACTGAGCCCCACGTTCTCCCGCTTTGCTCTTCCCTCCCAAGTTGGACACTACCATGTTTGATTTGGTAATCATTAAAAAGCCAGCTGCAGGGAATGAGGTTTGGTTGAATGAGAGAGAAGGGGAGAAAGAGCAGAAAGCACACAGGTTCATTGGGGAGCAGTGGATTTCCTGACCCTAAACACCACCCATCATAGGCTGTTTTGCCACACTGGCACTCTGAGACACCCTAGGCAATTTCAAGGGGAAATCAGGCTTTTCTAGCTTTCACCCAAACCAGTAGGATTCTGCCCACTTCCTAGAACATTCCTGGAAGTGAGGATCGCAGAGGTGCAGTTCTCCAAAGCCATCACGTTCCATGTGGAGAGCTGCCACGGCACTGAGCTCAGGGCTGTGCTCCACTCTGAGCTCAGGACTGATTCCAAGCTCTTGGCCACTGCCTCACTCTGCTCGTTTGGATCAACTGGAGTAGCCAAAGCCCTTTTCCCTCTGTGCTGGGGAGAAAACACAGAAGTCCTGCTTTTCATCCAATGGGCCACTGCAACATGGTGAGCTGGGATGTGCAGTGAGTCACTTCACAGCCTGACATGGCCCAAGGAGCAGCAGCTGCCGCAATTGCTGCTATGCAAACTCATCTGTGGTCCACACACACAGCACTGGAACAGGCTGCCCAGGGAATTGGTGGGGTCACCATCCCTGAAGGAGTTTAAAAACCGAGTAGCTAGAACACTTGAGGTCATGGTCTAGGGGTTGGGAAGATGTTGGGATGAGGGCTGGACCTGATGATCCTGGAGGTCCTTTCCAGCCATCATGATTCTACAATTCTGTGATTGAGGTGGCTGTTCCTGATCCATCCTGACTTCCATTTCAAATAATTCACACAAGGAGAACACTTCCTGCTGCCCACATTGGGAATCAGAGAAATAGGACAGATGTAACCCACAGCCCGACACATCAAGACGTTCAGCCAACATCCTTGTAGAAAATGGTAGAAAACAGTAGAATCCATGCCAGGATTTGTTTTGTCAATCCAAAGTGTCATGAGGTGCTGGAAAAATGCTACAAGGTCAATCTCTCACTTCCTTTGCCACTTCCATATCTCTTGTATTACTGTGTTGGATTTCAGCTTCCATTGGACTAAGCTCTGAGAGTGGTCGATACCCTCCAAGAGAACTGCTGTAAGATGGATAGGAATTAGAGTGGGCACAGAGTGACTCTGAATGGGCCCATGTGATGCCAGGAGAGGGAGTCGAGACAATCGCAGTGTTGGAAGGATTTTGAGAGTTTCAGGTTCACAAGTGATAGAGCAACCAAAATCCACTTGGGTTTAGCGCCTGGCTTGGAAATCGCCCAGGAATCTCTGGTTTCCAGCAAGCTGGAAATAAAACAAACCATTCTCATGGTACTTAGCCTCTGTGTTCAGACAAAACTACGCAGCGAGGAAGCCTGAATTTGCTATTTGTGTAGCAAGTGAACAGTTTCTCACAGCCCAAGAACGCTGCAGCTCTGCTGCTCTGCTTAAAGCTCATGCCAGCGTTCGGACTATTTATTCTGATGCAAATTATCTGTTCCGGCTACTGTCTGCACTGACGGACTCGGTTATTCCCTAGAAGGAAGGGCTGGAGTCTAAGCCAGGCTGACCCACGGGGGCGGTACGAAGAACATAAGGAAAACACAGAAACCCCACTGGATCCAGTATGGCTGAGGTGTGCCAGGGAAATGGGAGATGCTGGAGGCCAGGAAAACTGGGTCAGCCATGCCCAGTGACCAAGAATATCCCTGTGAAAATAAATCTGGGAGTAGCTATTACTAGCCACGTAGCCAGGAGTGCCAGAAACCACCAATTTGCTTGACGTGGTGCCTTACTTCTCTTCACCTTTTGACTGACACACTGGCCTGGGCTGGAATAGAATTCATAGTAGCTGGTATGTGTTGTTTGGGATTTGTGGCTGCAGCAGGGCTGGGAACACATCAAGGGTTTAGCTGGTGCTGAACATCACTGAGCTGGCAGCAGGGATGGAGTTTGTGTGGAATGAAACCTGCCTGGATATGCTCCTGTACAACTTGGTCTAGGTGATCCTGCTGTGTCAGGGTGATTGGACTAGATGATCTTTGGAGGTCCATCTGATCCCTAATGATTCTATGATTAGACCTGAGCCCCCCATGGTTCTTCACTTAGTCTGGAACTTCTCAACACTGAACATCCAGCGGCACTTCCAGTCTCTGTCACAAAGACAAAGTGGTCTGATTTGGGGAATGAGGATACAATAATCTCTGAAGGTTGGATTTCTTTTCAATCATGACTGTGGCTTTTCTAACATCACAGGTCCTGGCATCAACTGCCTCACAATGTGAAGTTAGTGAGGGTTGAATTTGCTCTCAAGCTGATGGTCCAGGCAGTTTCAGGGACTGTGGTGACAGTACACAGGGTAATGGCTTTAAACTGAGATAAGGGGGGTTCAGGTGAGTTCTGAAGCAGAAACCGCTCCCTGTGAGGGTGCTGAGGCCCTGGAACAGGTTGCTCAGGGAGGCTGTGGCTGCTGCATCCCGCTAAATGTCTAAGACCAGGTTGGATGAAGCTCTGGGTACCCTGGCCTGGTAAGAGGTGTTGCTGCCCGTGGCAGGGGGTTGGCATTGGATGATCTTTAAGGTCTTTTCCAACCTAAACCAGTCTGTGATTCTGTGCTGCTTCTATGAATTCTAATTGCTTTGTTAAACATCATCCAGCTGTTCCTGTGTCCAAGATTCAAGACATTACTCAAATTTCCTGCCATCAGTCCCTAGACTGCAGGTCTGAAAGTGCTTCTACCCATTGACTTTCTTGCCCTAGAGCACTGCCCTAAGTTGCTTCTAATGAAACAGAGGTATGCCTAATGCTACAACACCTCAACACCTGACAGCAGTGCCCCATTCTATACCTAGGCTCCAGCTCACCTTCATCATGTTACATGGGTCACTTCCCCCCTTATGACCAGTTTCCAGACAGAGAGCTCCCACCCTGCTCCAAGACCAGCTGCAGGGTGTGAAGCTGCAGGGTAACGTGGTCAGACAAGATGAGGAAATGGTGCTCCCAAGAGGCTCAGACAAGGCACACCTTCAGTATGAGCAAGGCGTAAGGCATGATCAACGGTGCCCCTTAGCCAAGGGCTGGTGAAGGAAACTCTTGGCTCATGCTTAAGCCACTTTTTCCAAACACACGTGCTTAGGGTGGAAAATCTGCCCAGCACAGAAACCAACACTGCATCATCCCCTCCGTGTCTGTTGTTACGTTGTTCTGCCTTGTTCTAACCATGAAATAATCTCCTCTGGTGGGAGCAGCTTTTATTCAGCTTTTCTTATATACAGAGATGTCTATTTCACGCTTCTTGTTAATTGCTCTGACTTGCTCTCAGGGAGCTGGGGGTGTTTAGCCTGGAGAAGAGGAGAGTAAGGGGGGATCTTATCACTCTCTATAACTATCTGAAGGGAAGTTGTAGTCAGGTGGGGGTCAGGCTCTTCTCCCAGACAACCAGCACCAAGACAAGAGGGCAGGACCTGAAGCTGTCAGGAGAGGGCTAGGTTGGATCCCAGGAAGCCCTTCCTCACAGAAATGGGGATCAGAGCCTGGAATGGGCTGCCTAGGGCAGTGGGGGAGTCCCCATGTCTGGAGGTGTTGAAGAACAGTCTGGCTGTGGCACATAGTGCCCTGGTGCAGCTGCTGGATGTTAGGTCCTGGGCTGGGCTGGATGAGCTCAGAGGGCTTTTCCAGACTCAACAGTAATTCAGTGTGATTCTGTGTGTGAAATAATCTCCTCCAGTGGGAGCAGCTTTTATTCAATTTCTCTTATAGATGGAGACCTCTATTGCAAGTGGAATCCTGATGTTTCAAGAGGGACAAATCCTATGTGATTAATGTGTTTGGAAAAAATAGTCAAAGCTATAATAAGTGTGTCTTGGAAATTCTGCAATTCAATCGCCACCCACATCTATTCACAGACAAAGACTCATTCTGAGCCTCTGGTCTGCAGGAAAATGAAATCTAGGAAATAGCACCGGCACTTCCCTTGGTGTCTTTAGTGAAAAGGCAGTTTTGTTTGAACCTGGTAAAAAGGGAGGGGGGAAAATACACCAGAGCAGCCCAAGAGTTACAGGTACACACAAATGACCTCACAGAAATCCACCAAATCCTCCCACTGATGGAGAACAGATGCCACAGGGAAAATGCAGATGGATGGAATACGGTGGGTCCTCAGTGCCTCACCCACTGCTGCTCCAGAAAGAGTTAAATCCATTCAAGGACAGTCTGACTGTGCAGGTCACAGTATTTCCTTAGTAAAATGAAGAACAGCCTCATCTCATGCCCCAGTCATGTTTTCAGAGCAGTCACCTCTAAACTGACTGACAGATGCAGTTTCTACTGCTCAGGAATGACTCTCCAAAGTCTCAGTTAAGGGATGGTTACTGATGGCAAAAAGAAAACTCAGCAGAAAACTCCTCACTGGCCCCACTCTACATTCAGCTCAGCTCACACATCCATGGCTGCAGCAACTCGTAACCACAAGGAACAATCACATCTCCAAGCCACTCTAAACTAAACAAGCTTCACGATACCTCCTGCGTGTCCCTGCTGCAAGAAGAACAGCTGTTTCTGATGGAGTGGGGAGATACCCTTCCAGCTAATGGGCTTTGTGAAATTAGAAGTGTAATAGAAGACATTCGTTTGCCATTTCTGAGTTGCCTAGAACTTCACATTTTTAGCTTCAGGAAGCCTGAAAGGAAGGAGTTGAGTTTAGCTATGAATGAGTGCTGCATGCAAGAAAACTGGGATGAACAGAGATCACCAGGACTCATGGAGACATAAGAATAATTTCCATATCCAGTGTAATCTGGACCTTTTTGACAACATCGTTAGTGCAAAGCTTCTTCACAAGGAGAGGTGAGCTCAGAGGTCTTAGAAACTCCAAGTGAATCATCACAGGTCAGGACACTTGCCACCAGATTGCGCCAGTTCAATCACAACCTCCAGGAGCAAACATCTGGCCTAAATCTGGGGATGTCATACTAGACAATAAAGGGGTGATCAGTGGCAGCCAACGCAGGTTCACCAAGGGTGGCCTTTTACAACAGGGTCACAGCCTCACAGGACAAAGGCAAAGGCCTGGAGCTGTGCAAGACATTTGACACTGTCCCACACGACATTCTGATTTGAATGATCTTTAAGGCCCCTTCCAACCCCAGCCATTATATGATTCTGTGAATCTCTGGTTCACCCACCCACCTTCCCTCTTTCTGTCTTGTAACAAGCAGATGAGCTAATTCCCGCACTCTATCGAAGAAACCTGACTGAAAACCTTGTGTTAGAGAGTGCTGAACAAAGCAGGAAGGGATTTGGCGTTCATTCCTGAAGGTGCAGGGCACCTGTCTGTCTCCTATGGAGCTGTCCATGCATCGAGATGACACTGGCTGTGCACTCTAACTCCTCTCTAAATGTCAAAATCAGATTAAGATTCATGGCACCCATCACTCCAATCTTGTGAGGGCTGCAGAGTTTTCTCAGTGCCCCAGGCAAGGGGCTCTAGGTGTGATGAGCCAAATCTACCACCTAAAACACCCAACAAAATGAACAGAGCCCCAAGATATTCATCCCCTATCAAGGCTGGGGCAATGTCGCTTCATGTTTCCACGCACTGGGTTCAGTTCCGAAAGGAAAGAAGCTGCTGAAGCCACACAGCCCCTCTGCTCCTTTTGGGATTGAACCAAAAATGTACATCCCCTCCCCCTGCATTTCCCCCCGACACACCTTTCCTTCCACTGGAACATAACCCCAAATAAGACGTTGGCCTGACATTAAAGCAAAATGTATAAATATTTTTAAAAAGAGAAGAATTCCTGCCTCTCTAACAGTTTGCTCCAACTAATAGGTTTCAGATGTCTCACATACTTCATTCATTCAGCCCCATTCAGTCTCCTAGGAGCCCCCGCTGTATTTATTAAACACAGCGATTGTGGAATGTTCAGCACTTACAGCATCAAACACACCAGGTTTGGGAGAATTTTCTTTCCCCCAAAAAAAGAAAAAATCATAATTAGAAATCTTTGTGAGTGACTGTCATTCTGGTTCTGGTCCCAGTGCCCACTCCAGCATCCTGCAGCTGTCCCAGGGGCTGTGACACAGCTGAACCCTTCTGGGATGGCACAAGCCCTCAAGAAGATGTTTGCTCTTTTTTCCTTCCCTGAGCACCTCCAGTCCCTGGGATATCACTGGCCTTGTTCCTCTGGACACTTGCCTCTCTACAACCTCCTGTCCCTGTGGTCCCAGCAATTCAGCCTCACTGCTGGACACGAGAGCTGAGCTCTGAAGTCCTGCAGGATGCCAGCGCTAATTTCAGCAGCAAAAGAGCTGGAGAACACAAGACCTCTCCTAGAGGGATTCAGATGGAAGCAGACATAACAGAAGAGCCATTTTTCATTACAATGCTGGCAGAGAGAGCAGGGGAGGATGTCTGGGCTAGGAGCACTGTGGAGAGGCAAGAAATGGAGTTTGTTCCAGCATCAGGAACCTGCCAGCACTAGGTGACTGGTCACAGCAGTTCAATGGAGCCTGGCACTGTCCCAGCCCTTCTCTGTGGAGAGACACATGAAAAGTCGATCTTAAAGGGTACATGAGGCCCTGAGGCTGGGCTAGGAAGATCTGGCAGGAGTGGAGAAGCAGCCTTTACTTACAGCCACCTCCAGTCTGTGTGAGTGATGCATTTCTGTTGGGATCCAGCATGCACTAACATGGTTGAGTGACCCCAGCCAGCCTCACCTGGGGTCCCTGGGCCAGGAGCTCCATCAGCTCAGTCCCACCCAAGATGATCCCATCCCCAGCTACATCACTGGTGGTCTGGACTCTGATGACCACCTCCACCGGGGCCTCCACCAGTGCAGATCCTGCTTCTCCTCCTTTGCTCTGTTCTGTTGAGACCCCACCTCGAATCCTGCAGCCAGTTCTGGTGTCCCAAACATCAGAAGGATATAGAACTGTTGGAGTGAGTCCAGAGGAGGCCACAGGGATGATCCAAGGCCTGCAGTACCTTTGCTGTGCAGACAGGCTGAGGAAGCTGCAGTGCAACCCAGAGACGACTCCAAGGGTACCTTATAGCTGCCATCTAGTACCCAAAGAGAACCTTCAGGAAGGCAGCAGAGATACTTTTCCCAAGGAGATCCAGCGACAGGACAAGGGTAAATCGTTTAAAACCAGAGGAGAGGAGGTTCAGACTAGATGTGAGGAAGAAGTTCTTCAGTGCCAGGGTGCAGAGACTCTGCAATCAATTGCCCAGAGAAGCTGTGACAGCCCCCTCCCTGGAGGTGTTTGAGGCCAGGTTGGATGAGGCCTTGGGCAACCAAGTCTGTTTGAGAGGCATCACTGCCCATGGCAGGGGGTTGGGGGAGATGAGGTCCCTTCCAACCTGAGCCAATCTGCGTCTGGGATTCTATGCCAGTAGCATCCAACCCTCTCCCAGGCAATGTAGAGGTGCAGAGTGGGCGGTCTGAATGGACTCTGCAGGAACCTGGAGATGGGAAAGCTGGTGTCTAGGAGCAAGCAAGGCTGAGCAGTTCTGTTGAGGCTCTCTAGACCTGAGAAGCTACCGACAGTTACAAGGGGACTGTAGGCACTGCCCCAAGGACAGGCTCACAGCTACACAGTGCTTGGTTCTTCCTGTGTTCTCCAGACCCCATGTGATGGATCATGAACAAGACCTGGGGAAGGCAACATGTACAAAGGAGTTTAGAATTGCGATCTTCCTGCTCTGCAAGTTGGTCTGTGAGTGTCCTTGCAGAACTGAGGCAAATCCCTCTCTACTGTTCCTGCTGTGTGTGGCTGGAAGACACTACTTCACCCCCACCAGCTCCCCTTTCACAAGTTCTGATCAGCTCACACTGTGCCACTCTTTCCATCTTTAATTCTGTGGTACCAGCTGAACCCTAAGCCGACACACCATGGGAAGAGTGACCTCTCCCCAGATGTGTCAAGATTCATTTGTCACCCTTTTTTTGGCTGGGGAGACTCACAGGGAGATCCTGCAGTTCACGGGAACTGCTCTGCTGTCACTGTTTCCACATTACCACCTACTTCAAAGCCCCTGGACCCAGATCGGTTCCCAAGGGAGATGTTGGGTTAGAGTCAGGACCCTGGATTATCAGTCCCACTACAGGAGATGAGACAGGAACAGATGAATCAGTGACCTATGAAATGCACCAGATGTGCTAAGAGCCACTTCAGAGAGAACAGAACGATCTCTCTATGGAGAGTCTGGCTGTCAGAGCTCCCTGCTTGGGGACAAGGACAACTCCTGGTTTGACCTCTTTCTGAGGTTTCCTTCCCCTTCTTCCTGCACTTGTCACCATCTAATGGTACCGAAGGCAGAACAGCCCCATCAGCCCCAGTTCCTGGGCAAATGCTCTGGCTCACTCCCCATTCTGTTCTAGCAGTGTCCAACCAGCAAGTGGCACATTTCCCCTCAGCCTTCACATCATCTTAGAGTGTTGTCTTCCCTAAATTTCATGCAAGTTAAACCTCACCACTTGCAGTCAACAGAAAGGATTGAGCAATCCAGATTAACTCCCTAGTGGGCTCAGACCATTCCAGAGCTGCCCATTTCTACTCACACAGATCCAGTGGCCAGCTAAGACTGGGCTATCTCAGGTGGAGCCACGTGTCCTGCTCTTCCCATCAGTTGTTCCTCACCCTATTACATACTGTCTCCTCTCTTCAGGGCTTTGCCTCTTTGCAAATGACAATCATTCAGGTTGGAAAAGACTCTTTGGATCACCCAGTCCAACCACTAACCCTACTCTACAAGTTCACCCCTAAACTCTATCCCCTAACACCACATCTAAGTGACTCTTAAACACATCCAGGGATGGGCACTCAACTACCTCCCTGGGCAGCCTGTTCCAGTGTTCGAGAAGAGAAGCCTGAGAAGGGATCTTATTGATGTCTATTAATATCTGAGAGGTGGGAGTCAACTGGAAGGGGCCAATCTCTTTTCTTTGGGACACAGGAATAGGACAAGGAATAACAGGGATAAGCTCGAACACAGAAGGTTCCACCTCAACAGGAGGAGAAAATTCTTTCCTGTGAGAGTGATGGAGCCCTGGTCTAGGCTGCCCAGAGAGGTTGTGGAGTCTCCTGCTCTGGAGACTTTTAAAACCCTCCTGGATGTTCCCATGCAGCCTAGCCTAGGGGACCCTGCTCTGGCAAGGGGGTTGTACTTGATGATGTAGAGATCTCTGAAGAAGACCCCTTCCAACCCCTGACATTCTGTGAGATTCTATGATTCTGTGAAGACGTTGCACACAGGGTGGTCTCTTCTCCCATGCTAAGGTAACTGCAATGTGCAGAGGAGACGGTGGCAAGTTCACAAAGCAGTTGGTTCACAAACCAGTGAGAGGCACAGACAGGACTGGGCACAGATCCCAGCCTCCTGCAGTCTTGCATTTTCCCTTCCCGGCTGCCCTCAGCTCTGCCTCACTGCCACCAGAACCTGAGAGTCCAGCCCCTTCCAGCAGAATGGACTGGAAAATACCAGTCTTTCCAGTCAAAGGTTCCCACAGTCAGTTCACAGAAGATCTTCTGGGGTTTTCACTGAATTCAGGGCCTTCTTGGCTTCCCAGAAATGCATTTGGCAGCCAGCTCCAAGGATCTGTTGCCACAGAGCACTAAGGTCTGTCAGAGCCTCCAAGCCTGGGGCTCCAAAAGGTTTAGGAAATCCCAGACTGGCTTAGGGGGTCTGAGAGCCTGGATCCAAGGATCTGGAACAGAAGCCTTTGGAGCAACCCAAACTGTCAGCTCCCAGTTTCAAAGCTGCTCTATCTTGAATTGCTCCCCGATGCATCAGCACCAACCGTCTGTGTGCTCCTGACATATTTACAGACCTTCTGGAGAGAGGCCCAGACCATGGGCTTGAACCAGTGCCCCAGTCCAAGCATCTGACCATGTATTGGAAAAATCCCGAAGGGAGACTCCTGCCCATTCCTGAAACTTGCTGCCTCGGGGACAACACCACTCCCCATCCCATTATGGGCTTGCAGCCTTTTTTGTGAGGCTGGTCAAGCATCTGCTGGTGATTAGGGCTTTTGTCATTTGGAAAGGGCTTACAATTACCTCCAATTATTCAGACTGGGTCAGGTTCTTCAGCACAAGTTTATGTGGTGACTTGTCTGGGAATTTGGCTTTCAAAGCCCAGTGGTCACTGGAGACAGAAGCCATCGATTCTCTTGAACATTCAGGAACAAAAAAAATCCTCTCATAAATAACCTAGGGGTCTCCCTGCTCTGCTGAACCCAGTTTCCTACAGGGTTTTGTACCAACCCCTCAGGTGCTTTAGAGTTTGTCTGTAGTTACTGGTGTGGACATGTTACAGGCAGCAGGACCCCGGAGACGAACAAAGAGCTCATGCTGCCTGTCAGTGGCCAAGTTCCTGGAGGGGTTCCACATTGGCTGGGCAGGAAATTAAGGTGTTTGTGTTCTGAAGCAACTTCTGCTCCTGCTGCAGCCCTCGGTTACACACCACCTGCTGATGGGAAGCAGAGGATCTTGGGGTTTTGTTTCTTCTGCATATGGCCATTGCTCTAGCGACTGAGCTCCTATTCAAGGCTCAAAGTTCCTGCAAAACCTCCTCAGGAATCTTCTGCACAGCAGGAAACACTGGAAAGTGGAGAGAGCTGAGAGCCAGAAACAGAGTGGCCAGCAGGAAAAGGGAAGTGATTGTCCCCCTGTACTGGGAACTGCTGAGGCCTCACCTAGGGTAGTAGGTTCAGTTTTTGGCACCTCAATACAACAAGGACATTGAGGGGATGGGGTAGGGCCAAAGAAGGGCAATGAGGTTGGGTAAGGGTCTGGAGAACAAGACTTGTGAGGAACAGCTGAGGGAGCTAGAGCTGGTCAGTCTGGAGAAAAGGAAGCTGAGGGGAGACCTTATTGCTATCTATAACTATCTGAAAGGAGGTTTGAGAGAGGTGGACATTGGTCTCTCCTCACAAGGAACAAGTGATAAAAGGAAATGGCTTCAGGTTGCACCAGGGGAGGTTTAGGTTGGCCATGAGGAAAAATTCTTCCTGTAAAGGGGTTTCAGCCCTTGGCACAGGCTGCCCAGGGAGGGTGTTGAATCACCATCCCTGGCTGTATTTCACAGTTGTGGAGATCTGGAGCTCAGGAACAGGGTTTAGTAGTGGGATGGGATAGTTGAATTCATAGTTGGACTGGATGATCCTAAAGGTCTTTTTCAACCCAAAAAATTCTATGAACATGAAAGGCCATTTGAGGCCAAGCTTTCTCTTCTGCTTTCTCACTGACTAGGGGAGCACTGAGTCATTTCCACTGTCATAGGAGTGTGATGGTCATTACCTTGCTTGATTGAAAAACTTTTACTCCAACTTGCTTTCAGACACAAAGAAAGTCCTTCCCAGAAAGGTTAGGGCCACTAATTGACCACAGAGAGCCTCTGACTGTTCCCTCCAAGGGCTGTAGCAACCCCAGGCTTGCACAGGGGTTCCTTTTGCACTCAGCCCCCTCAGAAGTCAGGGCACTGACACCATTGGGCACAACCCCAGGGAGAGCCCAGCACAAGTATCTCATCTGCACAGCTCAGGTAGGTTGCAAACAGGATTTTTCTTTGTCTGCAGAGAAGATTCCTTTGAGGACAGCAGCAAGTCACACAAACCCCGACACGGAGCTCAACCCCAGTTAATGAGACAGTTCAAATGGTACAAACCCAACTGGAAAATGTGCTGCAGCAAAAGGCCAGAGCATTCCAATTCCTTCTCCATAATTACATGTGATTGCTTTTTGGCACTAGCTCAACCTGCCAGAGCAGTGAGGTTTTACAAACATTCACATCAGCATTAGATCATTGTTTGAATGAGTTATTGGCAGCCCGAATCTGAAGTAAAAACATGGTTTAAAGAAGACCATATTGAACAGGGTGAAGCCGTCTGCTTTCATGTCTCCTCACTTATCACTGGACACCTGAGATCCCCTCCAGCTTTGTGTCCCTCATGTCAGCAGAGCAGCCATGGATGTTGATGTCACCCTTTGCTGGAGACAAGGGTTTGTCACCCATGCAAACCACAGGGATGGGGCAATTCCTTCACTTCATTGAAGAGTGGAAACGACAGGCTGGACATTGGGAAGAATCTCCTAGAATCATAGAATCATTAGGGATCAGAAGGGACCTTGAAAGATCATCTACTTCAATCCCCTTGCCACAGCAGGATCACCTAGACCAAGTTGCACAGAACAGATCCAGGCAGGTCTGGAACATCTTCAGAGAAGGAAACTCCACAAAACCCCCCTGGGCAGCCTGTTCAATGCTCTGTTACCATCCCTGAGAAGAAGTTCCTGCTGATATTGGTATGGAACCTCCTGTGTTCCCGCTTGCACCCATTGCCCTTTGTCCTATCACCAGATGACCTTGAGAAGAGCCTGGCTCCATCCTTACTGAAGTCAAGACAGACCACATCCACTGCTCTGCCATCATCTATCCACCTGGTTATGCCCTCATAAAAGGCGATCAGGTTGGTCAAACATGACTTCCCCTTGGTGAAGCCACACTAACTGTCCCTAATGACCCTCTTGTTCCTGATGTATCTAAAGACAGCATCCAGGACAAATTGTTCCATCACTTTTCCTCAGATGGAGGTGAGGCTGACCAGTCAATAGTTACCTGGGTCCTCCTTTTTACCCTTGTTGAAGATTGGAGTGACATTTGCTAACCACNTTCCTCTGGAGCCTCAGCAGTCTGGGCTTTGATATCAGGACATCTCGCAAAAGTATAGATGGAGGCAAAGAAAGTGTTCAGTATGTCTGCTTTCTCTGTATCCTTTGTCTTCAGGGCACCCAGCTCATTCAGCAGCGGTGCCACATTGCCTCTAGGTGTAGTTTTACCTGCAATGTATTTGAAGAAACCTTTTCTGTTACCCTTGACCTCTCTTGCAAGGTTTAATTCCAAGGAGGCCTTGGCTTTCCTAGTTGCATCCTTACATTCTCTCACCAGAGCCTTATAATCACCCCAAGTGGCCATCCCTACTCCTTCCATGACCTAGAGACTTTCTTCTTCCTCTTCAATTTATGCAGTAGCTCCTCATTTAACCACACAGGTCTTCTGGCTCCCTTCCTTGACTTCTCCTTGTTAGGATGCACTTGTGTTGTGCTTTAAAGAAGTGGTCTTTGAATGTTAACCAGCTCTCTTGGGCCCCTTTACCTGCCGGTCCCCTGTCCCAAGGGATTTCCCCTAGCAATTGCTTGAAACAGCCAAAGTTGGCCCTCCTGAAGTCCAGGGTTGTGATTCTGCCCATACACGTGTGCTGCACCACTGGTACCACCGCTTCAGTCCTCCCCATGTTACTATATACAATGATGAATGTGTCCTCCAGCATCACTTGCTTCAGAGCCTTGTGGGAAATACCCTGAAAGCAGATGTCATTGTTGGCAAAAGACATCTCTCTGGATCAGATCTTTCCATGTTCTGAAAGAGGCCTTTCCTCTCTGTTGTAACAGAGCCTTCTGGCTGTGCTCTGGTGAAACAGGTCCTTGTCTCTGCTGGGTTTGACAGACGAGAGATCCGAAGGTCTCAGCCCTGGAGCTCTCTGACATCTTCTAGTAAAATCTCAGAGAAAAAGCGGTTGGTAACCTGGCCCAATGCAAAGGACAAAGGGCAACTAACACTGAACCTGATGGTCCCTGATAGAATCATAGAGTCTTGATGGCTGGAAAGGACCTCCAGGATCAAGTCCAACCCTAATCCTAACATCTCCCCAACCCCTAGACCATGGCCTCAAGTGCTCTAGCTACTTGGTTTTTAAACCCCTCCAGGGATGAGAACTCCACCACTTCCCTGGGCAGCCTGTTCCAATGCCAAATCACTTTCAGCAAAGAACTTCTTCCTAAGATCCAATCTAACCCTCCCCTGATGCAGCTTGAGGCCATCTCCTGTCATCCTATCATTAGGAATTTGGGAGAAGAGACCAGCACCAGCAGTGCTACCACCTCCTTTGAGGTAACTGTAGAAAACAGTAAGATCTCCTCTCAATGCCTTGAGAGAGCCAGAGGATGGAGCACCTGAGAGTAAGCTGACTGCAGATCCAGTGGACCAGACTGAGTAGGGTAAGTTGACCTGGCACCAGAGTTGGCACCAGAAGAGCTTTGCAGCTCAAGGCCTGGGCTCAAACCTGTTTCCTGGTACAGCCTGTGCCACTGCTGGTGTCTCCCTACCGCTGGCTGCTGCCACTGGGGACTCCCTGCACCCCTCGAGGAGAAATAATGCCTGCTGGAGAAGCAAGTCTGCCCTCCACAACACTTGGGTAGTGCAGAGCTTAAGGAGAACCTCTGGCAGCTTGGCTGGTGGATAAAAATACTCTGAGCTCTGGCAGCCAACCAGCCTGGAGTCCTGGATGGTGTGGCTTCCACCACGAGGCCCTTGCAGGACACCCCTGCCTTCCATGTGTTCCTTAAATTAGCTCTCCCGAGACCCACGTTGGCTGTTTAAGAGGGAGGTGAGCTTGTTAGTAACCAATGTTATCCATTAAACTAAAATCAGAGGCTTTTATTAGACTGCAAAGTGCCGTAAAAGGAAAAGAGGGAGGCACAATGTCCTGAACCCTCACCCCTTCCCAGTAGAGCCCCGTTCCCTGGCACAGAGGGGGCTCGGTCTGGCATTCCTGCAGGTTACTGTAATTGTTAGGTCACCTAATGCTGCTAAGTTACAGCAAAGGCCCAGACTAAACATGGGAGCCTTGTGAGGGTACAAGAAGATAGAGGCAAGGTCAGATCCCCAGTGGGCCCCTCGGCTGAGACTGAAGAGGAAGGAAAACCTGAGCTGGAAAGGATTGATGTGAGGGCTGCCAAGCTCTCTAGCCCAAAAAGTTAGGGTGTGTAGGCTACGTTCTCACCAACACAAAGATGTTGTTCTGCACTCACTGTCTGCCACCAGCTGGGATTCTGGCAGAACTAAAGCACCTAAATCACAACATGACACAGCAGCAAAGAGCTTGTGTTCTGATTCCCTTCATGCAGGTCCCTTTCACAGCAGGTTCAGCAACAATCTACACCTGCTGGAACAGAATTCATGGAACCGTGGACAAAGGTTTTATTGACTAAGAGTCTCATTAAGAGTCTCTTGTGTTGGGCTGGAAGGGACCTCCAAAGGGCGTCTAGTCCAACACCCCTACAACAAGCAGGACCATCATTCACCAGACCAGGTTGCCCAGAGCCCCATCAGCCTGACCTTGAATGGCTCCAGGGATGGGGCGTCCACCCCCTCTCTGGGCAGGGATCTCTGTTCCAGAGATCCCCCACCCTCAGATTCAAGAGCATTTTCCTAGTGCCTCTCTGAAATAAATCGTGTAGTACTTATCTGCTCTTCCTCCAACAGCAGGATCCATAAAATGCAAATAAAATCAGGAGAGGAACAACTGTCCCCATATGTACAATCAGGTTTTGCCACTGCAGGACCTTGTAAATCACTCACCGAGAGCGAAGACTGAGCCATGAGCTGCTCTGAGCTGCACACACTTCCCATCCTGAGACAATTTCACTGAATACACTGCAGCAGGATGAACGCAAAGGCTGTTTAGCTTCTCCAGTTGCTCCAGGAAAGCCCAGGTGCTTGGCCCAGCCAGTCTGCAGTCTCTCTTAGCACACTCTGGGTCACCAAGTGGACCCACAATGGCTGATTGTCAGCGTGAGGCCAAAGGGAGCTGACACTTTCCCAGAGAAAAATGCCTTTGCTGTGTGTTTGGAAGGTTACACAGCTGTAAGTCAGACATAGAAGGGGCCGAAACCCTGGAGGGATTATTGCCTCAAACACACATGTACTACGGGAGGAAGGTCTCCTGTGGACTGACATGCCATTAACTCCTGCTGGTGGGAGCCCACTCCAATGGCCGGGAGCCCTTTAGAGCTGCAAACTGCTGGTCGCTAGTCCTGCGGGTAACTCCTGTCTCATCTCTGACCTAGTGACTCAGTCTGTCTCCTATTTATTTTCTCATTTTATAAGAAACAGGCTCTTCTCTGAACTCTCTCTTGGTGGGACCAGTGGCGTGGTGTGCGGCTGAGACCCACGCTGTACCGAGTCGAACAATCGAGCAGGAGAACCAGGACTTTGTCCGGGATGCCGTCTGTCTTCCTGGGAAAAATCTCAGCTCTACATGATCCCAATTGTGCCATCAGCTGGAGCAGGGTGGAACTTCACAGCATGAGATCCACCAGCCCTTCTCTCAACAGCCTTTTAAAGGCAGCAAACACTGCCTGGGGCTGGGGCTCTCTGAAGGGCAGGAAGGCACTGCAAAACGGCTGGTGAAGGTGCCAAGAAAATCTGGAGGGCAGCAGGGCTCTGGCAAAGCCCATTAAAAGCCCCAGGGAGTACTGGAGGGCAGCAAGACCTCTTGAGAACCTTGGAAAAGGTCTGTGCAGGTTAAGAGGGTGGTTGTGAGCCTCAGCACTTAATCTACAACTAAACCCTCATGAGACCCTCACCAGAGGTCAAAATAAAGATCCACTGCCACCTGGGCCTCCCACATGGACGTGGCCAGGCTGAAAGCTGCTGTTGGCCCTCAGACCCCTCCTTGCTTGGGGAAACTGAGGATGTGAGCAAATGTCAGCACAGGACAGGGGCTGAACAGTGACCCCAAGTAGCACAGAGGACAAAAATTCTTCAGGGCACAAAAAAAAGATGAGGTTGAGGGTACCAGAGACCATAGATGGTTCCCAGTGGTGAAAGCCTGGCACAGGGTGCCCAGAGATGTGCGAGAAGCCCCATTCCTGGCACCATCCCAGGTCAGGTTTGGGCCTTGGGGCTCAGAGCAGCAGATGCCCCTGCTCACTACAGGATATAGGGCTAGAAGAACTTTTAAGGTTCGTACAACCCGCTCCAGTCGCTGAACAACCCGGGACGCCAGGGCCACCACTCGGGGGGGCAGAGGGGAAGCGTCAAAGCGCGGGCCCAGCAGTGCGCATGCGCGAACCCGCCGGAGCCACCTCATCCGCGAGGGGGCAGCAGTGCCTCCGGCGAGCCCCGTAGTTTCTTGGCTGGTCCCGCCCCTCGGCGCAGCCCATTGGTGGAATTGTACCATCCCAGGCGGTTCCTTGCCTGCTATTGGCCATCTCTGCCGTCCGTCAGCGCGCTGTGTTCTTCGCCGAGAGCCCGCTCCCTCATGGCGGCGCGAAGGGGTTTTGTGGGGTGACCCCGGGAGGGGGTGATGGGGCTCGGTCGGGCCCCGAAGGCCACTGCGGGGCCGGTTGGAGCCCTGAGACAACCCAGCGGCACCACAGAGGCCTGGAGGGGGTGCAGTGGGGGCCATGAAGGGGTCACAGGGACCAGCCAAGGCCTCGGCAGAGCAAATTATCCGGTCTGGACCCTCCCAGCAGCCCGCTGAGGCAATACGGGGCAGCTGAGGTGATGGGGGTGCTGGGGGCCCCTGCCCTGCGCCCGTGTCAGCACGCGGAGAACATAAGAGCAGAGGGGTCAGAGCCTCGGACTGATTTATTCCCATTTCTGGTGGGGCCCTCCGGTACTGGCAGCTCCACTGTTCTGGGGAACATGGGGCATTTGGGATTCCCCAGTGGGATGGGGAGGGGGACACCGGGCCAGCGCCACTGGTCAGGGCTCTGTCCAGGGCATCCCTGAGGCTGGTAGGCTCCAGGCACTGAGCTCCCCGGAATCTGTGAAGGCCTTGGCAGCCACCTGGATGTGATGAAGAGTCCCGGGTTGCACCCCTGACAGGGTGTAGGATGTCTGCTCATAGGGGCCGATCTAGGGGTAGAGCAGGGTTAAGGGCACCCATGGCCCAGGGAAGTCTTGGTTTACCACATGTAGGGGGGGGGGATGCTCAGGTGTGGGCAGTACCATATGGGTGACAGAACCTCCCTCCCAGCTGTAGCGAATGTGATAGTTCAGTGGGAAATACTCTGGGAAGGGCCAGGAGCCAGGAGGGCTCCAGTCCAGCAGCAGCTTCTCAGGCTCCCCAGGGACTGGGCAGACCAGCAGGTCCTCAGGAGGGTCTGGCTTTACTAAGGGAACCAAGAGGACAGTGAAGGTGTGAGGTGGGAGATCAGGCGCAGGGCTGCTGTGGACACCATGTCCATCAGCTCCAGCCTGAGCTTGCAAACTGGGTTGAAGAGGTGGCCTGAGCCCAAACAAATCATCACACTGATGTTTCTACATCCCAAGCAGAGGACAAAACAGGTGGAAAAGGCCCTGAGGAACCCCAGGGTCAGGTTAGAGCTGGAGGTGCTGCTTATAGGGGAAGTGGGGGTTAAGCATGAGGGGGTCTGTGGGGACCTGAGCACTCACTGATGTCCTCCAGGAGGAAGGGCAGGAGTGCAGAGGCAGTGCCCAGGGGGTTCAGTGCTGTCACGTTCACCACGTAGGGTGTGAGGGAGAACATCTGCAGGTCCTCAAAGGAGCAGCTCCGTGGCCCCGTGCGGGGACACACACGCATCTCCTTGCCCCCCAAACCATCATGTCTGGGGGGCAGAGGGGGCAGCTGGGCCAGGTCTGCCCTGCCTATGGGCATTGGGGGGGCTTCAGCCAGGCATAGGGGGCCCCCCCACTGACCTGTATGTGGCCACGATGTCAGTGTCCAGCAGCGGATCAGGGGCCAGGAGCCAGGAGCAGTTCACAGCCTGTGGGTAGCTGATGGCCCAACACTCGATGGAAGGGACTGGGGGGGGATCTGTAGTAGGGACAGGCATCACCCCACTGCCAGCCTCCCCAGGGGGAGCAGTGGGAGACACAACATGGCGGGGGGGGTCACAGTCACTCACAGCCCAGATGCAGGCAAATAGTAGCCCAGGTCTCGCCAGTGCTAGGGTGGTGACAGCTGTAGCGACCCTCATGGGCCAGACTGGCATTGGGGAGGGCCAGTCCCGGCGCAGGATATGTCCCCAGGAGGGTCCCGTCACGATGCCACTCCGCTGGTGCCCCTGCTGCAGCTGGGCACTGCAGCAGCACCTCAGTGCCCAGGGTGCCATGCTGTGGGGTACAGTGGCCTGGGGGCATGGCTGTGGGGATCAAGGGGACATAGTGGGGACAAGGTTGACATTGGGCTTCCCTGGGCTCCCCAGCCACATTCCCAGACCTTCAGTGGCCCTCAGTCCCCAGTGCCCCCAAACCCTAATTCTCTGTCCTTGGTCTCCCCATGTCCCTAGACCTCCATCCTTAGACACTTTGTCACTCTGTCCTCTGTCCTCCCAGTGTCCCCAGGCCACTCAGTACCCCAATACTTCCATCCCTGCTCACTCTCTCCCAGCACTCCCAGTCTGCCCAGTCCTGCTGTCTCCAGATGCCCCCGTAGCACCACTGCAGAGCTTTAGTCCCACGCTCACCAGTCCCACATGTCCCCCTACCTCTGTCCCCAGCCGAACTGTCCCCAGCTCTCCTTTGCTCCCTCCAACATCCATCCCAGCCCCCCCAGTCACTCTCCAGTTACCTGTACCTCCCCAACCTGCCCATCCCCCCAGGTACCCCTATATCTCCCTCCCCACTGCACCAGTTACTCCATCCCCAGTGCCACATGGTCCTGTACCTCTGTCCCCATTGTCCCCAGTGCCATTGTAGGGAGCAGAGCAGGCAGGAGCCACAAAAGCCACCACCCAAAGCCACTTCATGTCAGGGAGACTCAGCAGAGCTTCCC
This sequence comes from Upupa epops, assembly GCA_013397515.1. Taxonomy (NCBI): domain Eukaryota; kingdom Metazoa; phylum Chordata; class Aves; order Bucerotiformes; family Upupidae; genus Upupa; species Upupa epops. Next base: position 39,884 of record VZRI01014137.1, on the reverse strand, counting down.
AGCTCAGGGGAGCTGGGGGGACAAACAGGACAGTCAAACCCCAGGGCAGGGAACAGCAGGGACACCCTGGCTGCAGATCTCAGAGGTGCCAGGACATTGCCCCAACACTGGGGGTTCCAACCTGTCTCAGGTCCACCCTGCAGTGTGGTGCCTCAGTTTCCCCTCTGGGCTGCTGCACACCTTGGGGACAGGAGACAGCTTCTCTCCTCAGCAGTCAGATCCTACTGCCAAGATGAAGAAGAGGGCCAAGGAGGGAGCCAAAACACCCTGTGGGTCAGGGATCTGCAGCCGCCTCTGTGATCCCAAGCCGAGAATTGGGGCTCCAGGTCACTTCAGGCATCGACCAGAGAAGGAATCATCTCTTTCAGATGGCTCCCAGCTCCCAGAACAACTAGGAAAGGACTCTCCCACCCCAGAGACACCCCCCCCAAAACCGAGTCTGGAAGCTGAGCTGAGATCCCCACTGTAACGAAGCCCAGCACCACAGGGACAGATCCTGCCCCTCTCATCACCCTCTGTGCTGACTCAGTGCTGGGGCAGGAGACACCTGACTGCCCCCAGGCCACAGACAAGGGACTCCCCACCATAACCCCCCAGCTGTAGGGCCACTATAGATCCCCAACTCTCTCCTTGTGCCCCCAGCCCCACAGGAAGCTGTTACCCCCATCTCGCTCACCACAGCAGGACCCGGTCTGTGTCAGCACTGGTGTGGGAAGCCCCAGCCCCAGCTGGCCTCAGCCCATTTCCTCATGCAGGAAGCAGTGTCCCCAGTGGGGAGCTGACACCAGTCCCCAGTGGGAACCTGCCGCCAGCCTGGCTCCACAGGGATCCCACACACACCCGCAGGAAAGGGGCTTCAGCTCTGGCCAAGAGACTTCAACCCTTCCCACAACAACCCCTCAATTTCTTCCTGGTCACCTGCTCCCATCTAGGGACATTGGGGCGGGATGGCACCGATTCCCCACCATCCCCAGCTCTGACAACCTGCCCCCCAGCCCTCTCACACACACCCCCCCACAACCCCCCCCCCAAGAGGAGCTGTCCTCCTGGCAGGAGTATAAATACTTTATTGCTGCTGTGCTGGGTGTGGGGGGCAGCGGGGGGCTGAGTGTCAGGAGTTGCCTGTGCCAGTGACAGGGTGCTTCCCAGAGAAGCCAAGGGGCACAGAGGGTGTTATGGGGACCAGTCAATGGCCCCATGCTGGCAGAGGCTCAGCGCCCCTGCTCCTGCAGCCGCTGCATCTTCAGGATCTGGCACAGGATTCTCTGCACGTCCTCATCCATGTGGCCCTGGGATGGAGGGGATAGCAGCACAAGGGACATCAGGGCATCCCTATGCACCCCTGGCGTAGCAGGTACCCTGGGTTCAGCCCCTCTCCTCCTCCCACAGGCTTCACAGGACTGATGCCTGGCCACCTGGTGTCCCAGTCCACTGTACCAGTGGCTTCAGTTCCCCCACAGCCATGTCCCCACCTCACCTGTACGGCATGGAGCAGGTGGCTGCGGTACAGCGTCACCACTTTGCTGTGATGCTTTTCTGTCTCCTGCAGGAGAGCAAACAGGTTTGGGCATGCAGCTGGCAGCTTGTGGAAGGCCAAAACCTGCCTGGTAATAGTCACAAGCCCTCACAGTACCCACCACCAGCTTCTGCTCCAGCTCACGGATCCTGGCTTGGAGCCCAGCTGTATCCGGGGGTGACTGTGCGGGTCCCCGGGACTCAGGAAGGGCGTTCAGAGCTTCCTTCAGCCTGAAGACCTCCTTGGAGAGCTCTGTGATCTGTGCAGCACCCAGAGGTTACAGGGACCCCTCAGCTCTAGCTCCTGCCACCCCAGGGTCACCCTTGGTGCCCTGAGCTTTCCCACCCCACCCCATCTGTCCCTGGGTTCAATCTCTACTTGGGGAGACTAAAAAGGATCAACCAGGAGAGTGAGAGATCACACACAGGGGATGCTAGTGCAAGCATGTGCACCTTTGTGCGCCTACACATGCAAACACATCTCCCGTCATCCAGCCACCCCAGCGCACCCCAGCAACACCCAAGCCATCCCCTCTCTGTCCCCTACCTTCCTGTCCCTCTCCCTGACCAGCCGAACTGAGTCCTCAGCCTGGCCACGCAACTCCCGCAGCCTCCTTGACTCATCCTGTGCCTCCACCAGCTGCTTCTGCGCCGCAGCCAGTCGCTCCTCAGCCGCCTGCCGCTCACTCTTCATGAAAAGTGCCTGCCGCTGCACACGGAACACCTCCTCGCAGGTCTTCTCATGCCGCCGTGACAGCTCACCCAGCCGCTGCGCCAGTGCCGACGCCTCAGCCCGCAGCTCTGCCTGCACTGCCTCGTGCTGCCCCCGTGGCACTGCCGACGCCAGCTCGGCCTCTAGTCGGGCGGCCTCACGCCCCTTGGCCTCCGCCAGTGCCTCCAGCCGAGCCGCCCGCTCCCTCAGCGCTTGCGCCTGCTCCTCCAGGGCTGCTGTCACCCGGGCATGCTCATCCCGCGGCACCCGGCCCTGCGCCTCCACCTGTGCCTGTCGCAGCCGTGCCAGGGCATCCTCATGCTCCCGACGCGCCACAGGCCGGGCAGCCAGCTGCTCTCGCAGGGTACCTAGCTCGGCTTCCCGGAGACCCAACGTCTCCCGCAGCTGCCCCAGCTGTGCCGTCACCTCCTCGTGTTGCCGCACCAACTCTGCCACCCGTCGCTCCAGCACGCCCGGCTCCAGCTCAGGGCCACCCGCTGCTCTCCAGTCCCGTGCCTTGGCCTCCAGCTCCCGCCGCAGAGCCTCGGCTTCTGCCTCCGCCCGGCTGCAGCGCTCCAGCAGAGCCTCCTTCTCCCTTGATGCTTCTTCCAAGGAGGCTCCCAGGGAGGCCGTTGCCTCCACAGCCTCCAAACGGGCCTCCAGCTCCTTCACCTTCTGCTGCCTCTCCTGCAGTGCCGCCTGAGCCTGCCGCAGAGCTGCTCGGGCCTCTGCTAACTCAGTGCCAGCCTCCAGCTTGGCTGATGAGGAGGGCTGTGGCTGTGAGATTTTCTCCAGGACTGGCTCCGAGGTACCGGTCTGTCCATCCCGCTGCCTTCTGGCCTCATCCCGTGTGCCCACACGCTGTGCCCGCAGCTGCTCCAGCTCCCGCTGCAGAGCGTTGTAGCGGCTGGCAGGCACAAAGTCCCCAGGGGCAGACGAGCTACTCTCATCCCGCTCGTAGTTCTCCAGCACCTGCCAAAGGGACAATGAGGGCACCAGAGGGAGCAGAGGATTAAAGGAGGGAAGGACAGACCAGCAGATGGGGACTTGCCTGTATTTTCTCCCTCAGCTCCTTGTTCTGCACAGTGAGGGACTGCACCTGCCCCTGCAGTGTGGCCAGCAGCTCCTCAGCTGAAGGGCTCAGTGTTTTCTTGGAGAGCAGCATCTCAGCCCCTGTGGGGCACAGGGATGCTGGTGCCATGCCCACCCCACCATGAGGTGCCACCTCCCCAGGACTGCGCAGCCCCTTGGAGACCCTACCTGGGAACTCAAGTGGTTCTCCCTCCTCATCCTGCAGTGTCTCGATGTCATAACTCGTGTTCTCCTTCTCATTCTGGGGGTGCAGAGTGGGGGTCAGCCCCTGCCATCTCAGCCCTGGCACTACCACCTGCTTCACACACCTACCTCCAGAGAGGACAAGCGGCTCCGTAGAGCCTCCACCTCCTTGCCCAGCCGCTCCTTCTCACCGTCCCGCACTGCCAGACGCTCTTCCAACTCCTTGATCTGTAGGGTGAGACATGGGCATTGGGTCCCCTTCATTCCCACCAGACTCCCCATGGTGTCCCCAGCACCAGGATCCCCCATAACCCATAACCTCATCACTGGCCTCACCTGCTTCTCCATGGAGCGCAGGGAGCCCTCATCCAGCCCTGCCTGCTAGCAGGACAAAGAGAAAAGAGAGATAAATGCTGTTCCCATCCCTCCCATCCCCTGTGCTCCCGAGGACACAGTGGCCTCTCCCTGCAGCTCACTGGTACCTCCCGTCTCTGCTTCTCCTGCTGCTCAAAGCCACGGATCTTGTGCAAGAACTGAGCCCTCTCCTGCCGTAGCCGCACGATCTCCTCATAGGCATCCCGGTCCTCCTGCAGATGAGCAGCTGCTGATCTTCAGTGCAGGGGCACTGCCAGCCCCTTCCCCTCTGTCAGCCCTCTGCTGCCCATCCTCAGAGAAACTAGGCTTAGGGGCAGCCCTCCAGGCACCCCGTGCCCCCATGGACCAGTCCTGCTCTGGAGTAGCACAGAGTACTTTTTGACATAAGAGGACAAAGGACAATCTCTGGCAGGACAAGGACACCCCAAAACCAGCACAGCCCCCTGGGTGAGGGGTGTTTTGGATCCATGAGGTGGCTGGAAAGGAGTTGATAGCCCCTGCCCTTCCCTGCCCACAGCAGGACTCAGGGTCTGGAGAGCTGCCTGTACCCCGAGAGTGGGGATGGAGCCTCTGCTGAGGCTCAGGCCAGTCCAGGAGCATCAATCACCAAAGATCACTTGAGCCAGACACAGTTTAGCTCCCTGTCACCTGCCCAGCTGGGTGTGACATGGGGACCTCTCTCTCACCTGGCTCAGGGTGCCCAGGGGAGGCAGTGGGGCTTTTCTCTTCCTCGGGGTGCTGTTCTTCTCCCTAACAGACAACTGGCTGGGTGAAGATGTCTGTGGAGACACCAGTGAAAGAGAACTTCACACTTCACCTGTAAAGTGGCCTCGCTCCTTTCTGGACACTGTGGAAGCCCCAGGGCTCTGGGGACTGCACCCAGCTCTGGGGAGAAGTGGGTGGCCAGGCAGGCTCTTACCTGAGACGTCTGCTCCGTTGACTCCTCTTCTACAGAGTGAGAACGAAGAGAAATCAAGGAGGTGAGGAGGTGGTAGGGGGAGGCACAACAGGCAGAGGCCATGTGGGTGCAGGGGCACCTCTGAACGTGCTCACATAGGGGTAAAGGCACCCGCAGCGCACTGCTCTTCCCCAGCCTTGCTCAGCCTCTCCCAGCCATGGGTTAGAGGCAGCCCTGCCCCAAAGCAACCCAAAACCACCCCATGGGTCTCTGCCCTGGACAAAAGGCACCAGGGTGATCCAGCTGCCTCACCGCTGGCCCAGGATCGGCGCTGAGCAGCCTCCTGCAGGAAGTGCTGGATGAGAGCGTTGCCTGTGGCCAGGCTGTAGTGTGCGGCATCGTGACCTGTAGAGTCCACCACGGCCACCCGGGCACCGGCGTTGACAAGCACCTCCACCGTCTCCACACTGCCATTCTCACAGGCCAGCATCAAAGCTGTCCTAAGCAGAGTGGCGAGAGCAGAGGTGAGGGAGCCTTTTCCTTGCAACTCTCCATCTGCCTCCAGTCCCCACCAGGACAGACTCACCTCCCCTGCAGGTCCCGGCTGTTGACAGTTGCACCGCGGTGCAGCAGGTAGCGGCACAGCTCAGAGTGGCTCATCTTAGCTGCAAGGATCAGTGGTGTGGAGCCATCCTGGATAGTGTCATAGAATCACAGAATCCCAGACTCATTGGGACTGGGAAGGCAACTCTGGGAATCATCCAGTGCGGCCCCCTGCTCCAGCAGGGTCACCTAGAGCAGGTGCCCAGGATGGGTCCAAGAGGGTTTGGGATCTCTCCAGAGTGGGACACTCCACAACCTCTCTGGGCAGCCTGGGCCAGGGCTGCAGCACCCTCTCAGCAAAGTTTCTCTTCATTCAAGTTCAGGTAGAACTTCCTGGTTCCAATTTATGCCTGGTGCCCCTTGGGCATCACTCAGCAGGATCTATCCCCACCCTCCTGCCCTTCAGCTCAGCATTGATCAGATCCCTCTCCTTGTTCTGCTCCAGCTGAACAGCCTCGGAGCTCTCAGAGATTCCTCAGTCCCCTCGGCATCCTTGTAACCTCCACTGGTCTCTCTCCAGTAGTTCCTTGTCTCTCTTGAACTGGGGAGCCCAGAACTGGACCCTGTGCTTTAGATGTGGTCTTGTCAGGGTAGAATAGAGGGGCAGAACCTCCCTCGAGCTGCTGGCCACCCTTCTTCTTAATGAAAAGGGTCAAGTTGGGTGAGGATGTGCAGACAAGGCTCAGATCTCCCCATGGGTCACCCTGATCTCATCATCTCCTGAGTTTCATGTCCCACTTGGTGTTTTCACCCCAGATCCTGCCAGCTGCTGTGTTCTGCCCCAGAAGCAGCTGCATTTCAGAAACAGCCCTGGCCTGGCCCCTCACTGCTCTCTGCAGCCTGGCAGAGTGAGGAACAGAGGGATCTCACCTTGTCCTTGATGTTCAGTGGAGCCTTGAAATCACAGAGGATCTCTGAGCACGAGATGCAGCCACTGACCGCTGCGGAGAAGGACAGAGGCTGAACACTCTGCCTGCCACAGAGACACGTGCAGGACAGGACTGGCACCATCCCCACTCACCTGCGTGGTGCAGCGCTGTCCGGCCACTACCATCGGCCACGTCCACAGGGCAGGAGGCCTGAGGGACAAGACAGAAGGTCAGGGGACAGACAGACAGATGCCTGAGTGGGCATGGCTCCTTGACATGGTGGAGAGCCAAGCAGGTGCCAGGCAGAGCTGGGCAGACACTTCACTGGCCCAGCACCCCCCCAGTCTGTACCTGCAGCAACTTGCTGACACACTGTGGGTGACCATGCTTGGACGCCAGGTGCAGGGCAGTGAAGCCTGGGCAGAGGGACAGACAGATGGGTCAGAGAACAGAGGGGACCACTTGGGGAATGAATGGATGGGCACACAGAAGGATCTTCTGGACTGTGGCTGAATGGGAAGAGGACAACCCTAGGAGCACAGTCAGTCAGTGCCCAAGTTCCCTGCGACAGTTTACAGCTCTCCATAGTGCCTGTCCCCTCTGTCCCCTCAACCTTAACTCCCACTGGCAGGGTGGGAACAACCAGAGCCTGTGGCCGTGCCCTCACCCGAGCTGTCCTTGGTCATGGCATCCACGCCGTGGTCCAGCATGACCTCCAGGCAGTCCACGTTCCCCCGCATGGCAGCTAGGTGGAACCTGCAATGACACTGAGGTTGTCAGACCCAGGTCCCCAGCCTCAGCCGTATCCCCAGCCCCATGTCCTGGCAGCACTTACGCAGATTTGCCCTCCGAGTCCAGCTTAGTGGCCACAAGGCCCTTGCGCACCAGGAGAGATGTCACCCGCCCGGCATCGTTGTGGTCCACAGCTTGCAGGAGCTTCTCATCATTCTTGGTCCAGTCCTGGCTCTACAACGAAGCCAAGAGGAAACTATGATGGCTGTGCTGGCCCCAGAGACAGGCAGGAGACTAGATGGGGCTCAGGGGTCTGTCCTCATCCCCAGCTCTTCTGTCTTCCACCCATTTCCTTCCCTTGGGGTGGCCATCTCTGGGCCACCCCCTTTCCAGGGTGGTCTGGTGTCTGGCCTTCAGGTAAGGAGGGTTTAGCTGGGACTGGGGTGAGGAACCCCTTCAATCTCCTCCCAATTTACAGCTCACAGATCAAGAGATTCCCAGAGCTGCCCGATGAGGTGCCTGAACCCCATCCCTATCCGTGTGTCCCCACTGAGCCCATTCCCTGCTCCCCACCAAGGGAGGGACCAAGCCAAGGGCAGCACTGTCAGCAGCCAGAGCAGGTCCCCAGGGCTGACTCCAGTTTCCCTGGGATCTCTGGGGCACAGCGCTGTGCCCACCCTTGTGCAGGACTGGGGTAGGCAGGATGCTCACTGACACCAAGCAGTGA
>VZRI01014137.1:13597-29790 GCA_013397515.1 Upupa epops | reverse complement strand
TCCCTCCCTCCTGCCCTTCGCTCCCTCCCTCCTCAGCATCCTGAGCTCCCGGCAGCCCCTCCACGGAGCTGCCAACAAGGTCCCAGTAAGCTGGTCCCAGTTGAACTGGGAGGGATTTGGGAGATACGGAGGGGAACACGACAGTTTTCCCAGTCCATGCTGTAGGGGACCGGCGATGCACCCCAAAACAAGGGGATGGGCATCCTCCTGCTACCCAGGCCTGCTCCTGGAAAAGGGGAATGTGGGACCTCCTGCCCTGGGGGGCTCAGACCTACTCCTCATCACAGCCCTGGGGCCAAGGGAAGGGCAGGACCCCCCACCTGCACCTAAGGAACGCAGCAGATCCCCCTCCAGGAGAGAACCCCAAAACTCAAAGGGTCCTCTGGCAGGTGTCCCCAGAGTTCCACGGGTGACAGGAGCTTCTTATATATTCCCCACACACAGAAGTGTTCAGGGTAGAGTGGGGAAACTGAGGCACAGACCACCCTGAGCAGGGCAGACCCCATGGTGGGGGCTTAGACCTCTGTCTATATGTCCCAGCCATGCATCCCCAGGGCATGTGCCCACACAGTGCTGCTCCTAAGCACTGGGACATCACCATCACCCTCTGCCTGGTGTGGAGAATGGCAAGAGCCAGTGCCAGGCTGGTGCTGAATAATTGAGGAGCATTGACTCGTTGGTTGCACTGGCTGTGATGGCTGCAAAGCTGGCAGCTGTCCCCAAGAAGGGGACAGAGCGGGGACATGGGATGTGCTTCCTTGTCCCTTTGCTCCCAGCAGTGACTGTGGGAACACCCTTGGGTGCACTTGGGAGCTCAATCCTGCTGGTGAGGGCAGTGCTGCCAATCTCCATGGGACTGCTGTCCTCATGACAAGCAGTTGCCTCATATCCCAGTGCAGGTTACCACATTCCCCAATGACCCTGGGGACATGCTGGGGAGGATCCCTGTGTCCTTACATCCCTGTGAGGACATCCCGGGGCACGTCCCCATGTCCCCATGCCCCTGGAGATGGCACTCACGTCTGCCTTCTTGAACTTGGCCTTCAGGCTCTTCATGGCAGCTCCAGCCTCAGCTCTGTGGCACCTGAGCAGGGGGCAGCCGTGCTCGAGGGTCTCTCCGCCAGCAGGATCAGCTCAGCCACCCTAGACTCGCGGCTCCCCAAGCCCTGTCCTTGCTGTCACCCTGCCAGCTACAGAACCCACAGATGGACCTGATGCCAGGGAGTTGGGTTTCACCCGGCTGCGGTTACAGCCGGCAGTGCCTGGCAGCTGGGGGGACATGAGGGGACAGACTCTGTTTGAGGTGGGGGATCTGCTGGCACCCCTGAAATAAATGGGCAGGGACAGGGAGGTGGGGGGACATGGTGGGGCCAGGCCCAGAGAGATCTAAGGGCAGGGAGGTCAGGCTTCTTTAGGCCTTCAGATGATATAGGGCATGGCTGGGCAGTGACCAGCTGTGCCCCCCTGCCCTTCCCTAGCACCCACAGCCTTCCCATGGCACTCCCTGCCCTTGCCAGGAGCCACAACCCTCCCATGGCACCCCCTGCCCTCCTCAGCCCTTCCGAGTACCCTCTCTTGGCACCTCCTGCCGTCTCCCTGCACTTCCACCCCCTCTCAACACCCCAACCCCGCTCCCCCCTCCACTTATCCCATCTCTGGCAGAGGGTGGGGGCTGCCCTGCCTTGCCCAGCCCTGCTCAGCCCTGGCCCAGTGAGGGCAGCCAGACTCCCCCTCCCGTTCCCGCCCGGCACAAAGATGGCGACGGCAGCGTCAGGTCCCTCCCGGTCCCGCCCCGCGGCCTCTCCCCGCCCTTCCGCCGGGGGCCGTGGCGATGCGGGCTCGATAGCGATGCGGGGTCGATAGCGATGCGAGCCCGGGTATGGCGGTGAATTACGCGGCCGGGCTCTCCCCGTATTCGGACAAGGGCAAGTGCGGCCTTCCCGAGGTGAGCGCGGACCCTCCGCGGAGCGGGGAGAGGTGGGGAACCGGCACCCGGAGCCCTTTGTGTGTCCCGGGCCCGCGCGCGGCTCCTCCCGGGTGTCCCCCAGGCCCATGGATCCCCCCTTCGTGTGTCCCCAGCCCCGTCTGTCGCCCTCCACACCCCAGATCCATNCCCCGTGCAACCCCCTAGCATTATGGATCCCCTCCGTGTGTATCCCCAGCCCCACGGATTCCCCCAAGTCCCACTGACAGCCCCATGGACCCCCTCCTCTATCCAGCCTCCACAGTAGCTCCTTGGGGCCCCTTTATGTTCCCCAGTGGGAAATAGGGGGGGTGTGGGGGGTCTCTCCCTTTCACCACAGGGTGACTGCTGCTCTCAGTCTCCAGCAGTACTCGGGAAGCTTCAGATTGGTTTTAGGGTGAGGAGATACGTGAGCCAGGGGAGGGGGTGACAGGACAGGGGAAGTTCCCGCGGCTGCACTGGATATTCTAATCCCTTACCCTGCAAGCAGGCGGTTTCTCTCCAGTTAAAGGATTTTCTCCTCAAGGAACATGAAATCTTCTGTCTTTGTGGATCAGACTTGTGGTTCATAGGGTCTCTGTGATGGGAGCAGTGCAGGATCCATCCCTCCATTCCCATAGTGGTTTGTCTCTTCTCAGATTTTTGATCCGCCAGAGGAACTGGAGAGGAAGGTGCGGGAGCTGGCTGACTTGATCCGTAGTTCCCACAACGTGGTGTTCCACACGGGTGCCGGAATCAGCACTGCCTCAGGGATTCCTGACTTCAGGTAAGGACAGCAGGCAGGAGCTTGGGGGGTGGCACCTCCTTTAGTACCGTCTTGTAAACCCCTGGGCTGTGCTTCCTGTTGCCCCATCCAGAGCTGCTCCTGGATCCAACTGAACATACCTTTCCCCTCCTGCCTACCTGTCTGATGTTAAGTTGCACTCATAGAAGCCCTGTATGTGCTCTGCTTTAATCAGTGACAAAAATCACTGGTGATTACAAGTCATAGACTAGTGGGATTGGAAGAGACCTCTGGAGACCATCCAGTCCAACAGCCCTGCCAGAGCAGGATCCCCTAGAGCAGATCCCACAGGAACAGCCCAGGAGGGTTTGGGATCTCTCCAGAGTAGTGGACTCCATAACGTCTCTGAGCAGCCTGGGCCAGGGCTCTGTCACCCTCACTGGAAAAAAGCTTCTCCTTGTGTTCAGGTGGAACTTCCTAGGCTCCAGTTTGTGCCCAGGAGTCCTTGCCCTGTCACTGGGCACTGAGAAGAGCCTGGCCTCATGCTGCTGACATTGGCCCTTTAGGCATTTCTAAGCATCCATGAGATCGCCCCTCAGTGTCCTCCTCTCTAGGTTGAACAGCCCCAGCTCTCCAAGCCTCTCCTCTAGGGCAGAAGCTCCAGTCCCCTAAGCATCTCAGTGACTGCACTGGTCTTCTCCAGTTGCTCCTGTCCCTCTTGAACTGACCTGGAGCCCAGACTTGGATGCAGTTATTGCTCATCCCCCATAATGGGGCTTGTGGTGCCTTCACAACCATCTCCTTGGTCCCTGAGCTCTCAGCTCTCACTCTTTCTCTCCCCACTGCTGCAGGGGGCCAAATGGTGTCTGGACTATGGAAGAGAAGGGGCTCTCCCCAAAATTTGACACCACCTTTGAGAATGCCAGGCCCTCCAAGACTCACATGGCACTGCTGGGGCTGCAGAGAGTCGGCATCTTGAAATTCCTGGTCAGCCAGAACGTGGATGGCCTTCACGTGCGCTCAGGATTCCCACGGTACTGCCTCCCCTGCCCTGTCTCCGGGTCTCGCGTGTCTTTCCCAGCTGCTTCCTGCCTGTTGTGGCTTCGCCTGCAAGCGTTTGGTGCTGGGGCTTGGTTTCCAGGGGTGGCCTGGAGGTTGTACGCCCAGTGACAGGAAACTAGGATGTGCTGGTGAGGGAAGGGGAACTAAAACCATAGAATTATGGAATTGGTTAGGTTGGAAAAGACCTTTTGAGGTCATCAAGTTCAACTGTTCCACCAGCACCGCCAGGTCCTCACTAACCACTGTCCCTCAGCCCATGTCTCCACGGCTTAGCAGCCACTCCAGACATGGGGACTCCACCCATGCCCTGGGCAGCCTGGGCCAGGCTTGGACAAACCTTTTGGGGATGTAATTGTTCCTCAGGACCAGCCTCAACTTCCTGAGGCCTTTTTCTCTGGTTCTCTTGCTTGTTCATTGGCAGAAGAGACCAACCCCCACCTCACTCCAACTTCTGAACTTCAGGTTGTTGCAGAGAGCGAGTGGCTCTTTCTGAGCCTCCTTTTCTCTGGTTAAACCCCTCAAGTTCCCCCAGCTCCTCTACAGAGCACTGGCACTCCAGACCCTTCCCCAGCTCTGTTGCCCTTCTCTGGACTTGCTCCAGCCCCTCCGTCCTTCTGGCAGTGAATGAGGGGCCCAAACCTGACCCCAGATTCAAGGTGGGGCCTCCCCAGCCCCCAGTACAGGGGGATTATCCCAGCGTGGGTCCTGCTGGCCGCTTGAGTGCAGCTGCAAGCCAAGATACCGATGGCCTTCTTGGGCACACACTGGCTCCTGATTCCACCAGCACCCCCAGGTCCTTTCTCACTGGCACTTTCCAGCTGTCTTTAGACGGAAGAGATGATGACCCTAATGCATAGGGGGCGGGATGAAGTTGGCCCCAGCTGGTCCTCCCAGCAAGTCACCCCAAAGCTGTTTGTTCACAACAGAAACGAACAGCAGTTCTGCAACAGCACAGGGAGAGGGTCCCAAGGCTGCAGCTGCTCTCACTTACCATGGGGTTGTGGTCTGTGATCTCTTGCTCCGCTGTGACCAGCTCAGGGATCCTGCATAGCCGAGTTCCCTCTGCAAGGAGCAGTAGCAGTGAGAGCTGAGGGTGCAAAGCCTCTGCTTCCCCGTGGGTGGGGACTGAGGTGAATTCAACAGCACAGTGGCTGTGGCAGAGATGTCCTCAAAGGAACCTGCTTTTCCATTAGTGCTTGCAGCGACAACAGGCTCTCTTTCCTTCAAGAACCTCCAGCCTGTTATAAAACCCACTGCCAGCACTTAAGAGTAGCGAGCGATTGTCCTGTGAGGCAAACTGGAGCTGCTGTAGGGGAAAGGGGGGAGCAGCTGGACTCAAGTAAGAAAATAAAATGGAGTTGAGATGAGAACGGGGAGCAGCATGAGTGGGACCTTGGAGACATCACGAGCTTCTTCAGCCGTCACGGCCAGACCAAACAGCTGCCTCTGGGGGGATTTTCCTGTTATGAAAGGCCCTGAATCCTGGTTCTGCTCCTTTTGAAACTAAACAACCATGAGAAAGAGAGTAGGAAATAGTGACCAGAGCAGAGTCACCGCAGCCTAGTGCCACCGGTTTAGCTAAGTTCTTCCACCTAAGTAAAGCGTGTGCTGGGCTGAACTGGGGCCAAGATGGGGCAGATCAAGTCAGTCCTGTCTCCCATCCGCCCTGGAGGAGGTTCCCAGTCGCTGTGGGGCTCATAGCAATGTGCTTTGAGATGGGTACTGAGCCCAAGGGGAGTTCTAGTCAAAAGGAGTGGCTGGAACCATGCAAGGACACAGAGGAGCTCTTTCTCTGCTGAGAAGATCTGGTTGAGATCCCAGTTACTACTGGGCATAGAGATTTGAAGCTGGGTCAGAGCAGGGGAGCTGCCCATGTATTCATGTAAAATCCAGAAGGCAGGACGTGCTGTCCCTCCCCTCAGGTCCAGTCATGACTACCACAGTGAGCACTTCCATGGTGGAGCTGAAGCTGTGGTGCAGGAGGTCTCTCCTGAGGCTCTGAACTTGCCCCTGGGGTCTCCCCTGCCCCCTGAGAGGAGTAGCTCAGCCCAAGCTCCCTGTGAGCAGTGTTTGTGGTGTTAAATGCACAGAGCAGCGCCCGGTGTGCTGTAGGAGAGCCAGCATTTGCTTGTTTGGCACAGTGATCTCTGCTGGACCAGCTGCCTCCCCACAGCCAGACCAGGTTGTACTGTGGCACCCAGTGCCCCCAGATCCTGACACCAGTCCCTTGCTCTGACGCAGCCATTTCTGTTCATAATTCCCCATGGTGCTGACCCTGTGCTGGGGCACTGTCCCCCCCCGTGGCCAAGGGTCTCTGTCACACCACATCACCCAGGTGGAAAATGGGGAAGCCCCTGAGGTGCTGAGTGAGGGAGAAGGAATTTGGGGCACCTTTTCCTCTTGCCCCAGGCTCTCCACATGCCCCCAGCTCATCCTCTGCTGTCTCTCCTGCAGGGACAAGTTGGCCGAGCTCCACGGGAACATGTTTGTGGAAGAGTGTGTGAAATGTGGCAAGTACGTGAGCCCAGAGCCCGGGGGTGTCAGCGGGGCGGGGGCTTGTGGCTGTCCCTAGGGAATGCTGGAGGCCCTACACATCTTGGGCCCATGGACAGATCCATCTGACTGGATCCTAAATGCTGCCAAATGGTGGGAAATGAACAGTCTGGGAATTCTCCGTTGCCTGGGAGGCCCTTGGCGAATCCAGCTCCTCACAGCAAGATGGATGTGCTGGAAGGGAGAGGAGGTTCTTATGAGCTGGCGGAGGGGGGGGTCCATCCTGGCTTCTGGCAGATCTTTGTGTTAGAGGTGCAGGCAGAAGGACTGAGCTGCCCCTGTCTCTGCTTGTGGCTCTGAGCCACTGCCTGCTTCCTCCAGTGTGGGGTCTGTGGTGTGAGCTGGGCCATATCGGGGTGGCAGGGAGTTTTGCAACCCCTTCCTGTTTGTCTGGCCTTACGGCACCCTCTCTGTGCAGGCAGTATGTGCGGGACGCCGTCGTGGGCAGCATGGGGCTGAAACCAACGGGCAGGCTGTGCAGCGTCACCAAGGCCCGGGGGCTGCGGGCCTGCAGGTACCTCTACCAGGGGCTCACGAGGGAACATGGGGGGCTGGGCCCAGTTCACCTGAGTGACTGGGTTCTGCAGGGCTGGGCCAACAGCAGCTCCTCAGAATCACACAGAATCACTTCAGCTGGAAGAGACCTCTAAGATCATCAGGTTGAACTGCTTCCCCAGCACTGTGAGGTCCCCAGAAACCCCTGTTCTTTACCCCACATCTCCATGGCTTTGCAATCCCTCCAGACACGGGGGCTCCTCCACTGCCCTGTGCAGCCTGTTCCAACATCTAGCAACTTTGTCAGTGAAGAAATTCTTCCCAATAACCAGTTTGAACCTCCCCTCCTTGCAACTCGCAGCCATTTCCTCTAGTCCTGTCACTCACTACTTGGGTGAAGGAGAGCAGAAGATGTCAGGGATCTCCAGGGACTCCCGTCTTCAAGGATCTGCATCTCCCCATGCCCAAGATACTTTGGGCAGATCCCAGCGCTGGAGAACATCCTGCTGTGGGATGGAAGTTCTAGAGAGCCCCTTCCCCTCCAACAGGATACAGACACTGCTCTGCCCTGCTGGGGCAGGGAAGGGTAGAGAGTGTTCCCCTGCAGCTGAGGTGATCTGGCACCCAGCCACACTCCCTGTGTCCCTCCTTTCTCACTGAGCCCAGCCCAGCTGCTTGTTCCTCTGGACCAGCTACAGAGCTGGGGCTGCTGTGAGCCATGGGGCAGAGCTCTACTGGCTCACCTCATGCTGGGAGTGAAAGGTCCATCCCAGCTCTGAACTGGGAGAGCAGAACAGCTGGAGCTTTGGTGGCCACCAGTTACAAAATCCCTCGTGCAGGTGAGTTCTGCAGTGTCCCTTTCCAACCAGTGAGTCCCCTCAGCTTGTCTGGGTGTTCTGTGTCCTGTGACAGGGCAGGGAACAAGGTGGGTGGGACAGCAGCTGGGTCACTGTCCCCACTACCAGGGCAGAATCTGGGTCACCATCCCCTCTCTCAAGACTGCTTGTTCCTGCTGGGGCAGGGTAGTCCATGGTCCTCTGTGTTTTCTAGAGGGAAGTTAAGAGACACCATTCTAGACTGGGAAGATTCCCTGCCTGACCGTGACCTCACGCTGGCAGACGAAGCCTGCAGGTACTGTGCTGGGACTCTTCACACCGTCACAGCTGTGGACACCTGCAACAGCCGCAGCCTTTTCTCTGTCCTGGGTGTTTTTCTCCTGTCTGCAGGAAAGCCGATCTTTCCATCACTCTGGGGACCTCTCTGCAGATCAAACCCAGTGGCAACCTCCCGCTGATCACCAAGAAAAGAGGAGGGAAGCTGGTCATTGTCAACCTGCAGGCAACCAAACATGTGAGTGAGAGCGTCCTCGCTGCTCCGTTCCCCCCTGAGCCCCTTTGCAGGTTTCTCCCTGTGTGTTGTCCCCACCGAGTGGCTTCACGTGGGGAACAGGCGGGTGGGCAGGTGTCACTGGAGGGAGGGCAGCAGTTTAAATGGGACAGAAATCTACAGAGTGGAGTGAAATCTCTACTCAGGGTTGGAAGATGAGCTGCACTCGGGTAACTCATGCCTTGGGGCAGGTTTGTGAGCAGCCCCATGATCAGTGCCTGGTGTCCAAAGTCTTTTGAATGACTGTGGCCTCTCCTTGAGTACTGGGGACAGTGCTGGGCACCTCCCTTCAAGAAAGAGATTAGGGGCTGGAGCGGGTCCAGCAGAGCAGCGAGGCTGGGGAAGGGACTGGAGGGAAAGGCTGATGAGGAGAGGCTGAAGGAGCTGGGGGTGTTTAGTCTGGAGGAGAGGAGACTCGGGGAACCTTATCTCTCTCTCTCTCCAACTCCCCGAAGGGAGGTTGTAGTCAGGTGGGGGTCAGGCTCTTCTCCCAGGCACCCAACACCAGGACGAGAGGGCAGGGCCTGAAGCTGCCAGAGGAGGGTCAGGTTGGATGTTAGGAAGCCCTTTCTCCCAGAAAGAGGGATCAGAGCCTGGACTGGACTGCCCAGGGCAGTGAGGGAGTCCCCGTGTCTGGAGGTGTTGAAGGACAGCCTGGCTGTGGCCCTGAGTGCCCTGGTGTGGTTGCTGGGGTGATGTTAGGTCTGGGGCTAGATGAGCTCAGAAGGCTTTTCCAGCCTAAATAATCCTGGTATTTTGATTCCAGAATGTTGTTAGAGCTCCCAGTCCCTATCTCCTGCTCTGTCCCAGCTCCATACCCACATTCCCATCTCTGGGCTGTGGTGTGATACCTACCCACACCCTAACAGAGCCCTGTGCCAGCCAAGGAGCGACCCCAGACAGGCCCCGTTCTGTTTCCCACCAGGGATGGTGTCCTCAGCCCTGTGCCCTCAAACTCCCTGGGAGGGTACATCAGTCCCACAACGCTGTCTTTGTCCCCTAACCCTGTGCTTGCCCTCGCTCACCCCAGGACAGACAAGCTGACCTGCGCATCCACGCCTACGTTGACGATGTGATGACGAAGCTGATGAAGCATTTGGGGCTGGACGTCCCAGAGTGGACAGGGCCAGTGGTGGTGGAAAGGGCTGAGCTCATCAAGCCTGAACCCCTCTTCAAACTGGACCCGGGGGCTTGTGAACGGCTGAAGGAGGAGCCTCTCTTGCAGCACAATGGCATAGGAGGGCTGGGCCCTGACCTGGGGACCACCCTAGCGGAGCACCGGGACACTCTGAAGCGGGAATGCCCCAGCCCAGACACTGGGCCAACGACCGTGAAGAAGATTCTTCTCGATGGAGCCCAGCGATAGGACAGGGGGCAGCAGGCACCAGTTGGAGCACAGGAAACTCAGCTTAAACATCGGGAAGAATTTTTTCACCAGTGAGGGGGCAGAGCCCTGGCCCAGGCTGCCCAGAGTGACTGTGGAGTCTCCTGTTCTGGAGAGATCCCAAACCCTCCTGGACTATCCCTGTGGGATCTGCTCTAGAAGAACCTGCTCCAGCAGTGGGGTTGGACTGGATGATTTCCAGAGGCCCCTTCCAACCCCCCCTAGTCTGGTATTCCGTAAAGGTGGAGCCTCTCCTCACCTGACCCAGACTGTTCCCTCCCTGTCTAGACACTCGGTGTCGCTTTTCCTACTGACTGTTTTTTATACCCTGAAACCTTCCCCCTTTTTTTATGTATTAAATACACTTGAAGCGTGCATCGCAGCAGCTGCACCCGCTAGCCCAGGGACTTGAGACAGACTGAGCGCCTGATTCCTTCTCTGCGAGGTTGGAGACTCCTGCTCTGAAGACGGTGGTGGGGCCCAGCAGAACTCAGAGGAGCAGACCTGTGAGGGTGCTCAGTGCTGGGGCAGCTGATGCCTCTTGTGGGTTTGAGTGGTGCTTGGGATGAGCTGCTGCCATCAGGCTCAGATCTCTGCCCAGGGGGCATCACCAGGTGGTGCAAGGGAAAGGGACTGGTGCTGGCATAATCTGGGCAGGGTGCAGGGCTGGGAGTTGTGGGATGGTGCTCAGGTCCTACTTCCTCCCCACTCCTGTGTCCACTGCTCTGAGCAGCCCCAGGCAGGGTCAAGTGTCCCGGCTCAGCTGGACCCTAATGGCAGCTCATTTCAAGGTGTCCCTGGCCCCAAAGATCCTCCAACCTTTGTGGATTCTCCTTTTTAAAGGAAACCAGGTGGCATTTTTCCAAAATCCTTGTATTTAGAGATGAAAATAAAGCTTACAAAAAAACCAACCAAGTCAACCAGTTGCAACACAGCCCAGGGCCCCTCCAGTTCCCTCGTCCCCATCCTGAGCAACCCCCTGTGCTTTCCTGTCCCTTCTGCAGCTCCTGCTGCACCCAGGGAGTCAAGAGCAGCCTCTTCCCTCCTAGAAAGGCCAATGGGAACTGGTCTCATCTTCCCAGTTCACAGACACAAGCAGAGCCAAGAGGGTCCAGCACCTCCCTGCACTCAGAGGCAGATCCCAGAGGGGTCTCTCAACAGATTGTCCCATAGGGGACCAGGTGCTGATTCACCCCATCACATCCCCTGCTGTCCCCAAGGGCTGCTTAAAGCTCCTCAGCTGGCTCCAGCCCCGGGGACCTGCTGTGAGTGGCCTCAGTCCAGCCCAGCGATGCCAGGCTGTGCTGTGGCTCAGTGCTGTCCCTCAACACAGTGTCAGCTTGATCCCCATCCCCGTGGCTCAGTCCCTCTGGGGCCAGTGCCTCTGTGCTGTTATGGAGTGGGACTTTGTCCAGCCGTGGCCTGAATGAGCGGCCACCAAAGGCTTTGTGCAGGGTCTCTGGGGCTTTACCCAGGTGCTCTGGCCACAGTGGTTCTGGAGGCTTCTCATCCTTGGCTTGGGGCTGGGTATAAGCCACACGGGAGGCGGCTGCGTTGTGCAGGGACCTGGAGAAAACTTGAGTGCAAGGGAGGGGAGGGTCAGGCCCTGCTTCAGAGTCCAGAGCTCCCAGTGTAGCCCCAGCACAGCCCTTACCTCGCACAGGTCGGAAGTCACCCTCTGCCTCAGCCTTGCTGGGGGCAAATGGGCTGATGGAGGGGAAGACAATGAGGGCAAAAGAGAGCAGCAGGACCTGGGGGCAGAGTGGAGGATGTCACCGCGTGCAGTGGCAGAGGAGGACCAGGACATGAATCTCAGGGAGGATTCCTTTCCTCCATCCTTCCACCCATTCTCCAGCCCTTCCTCCATCCTTCTTTCCTTCCTTCCATCCTTCCCTCCATCCTTCCTTCTTTCCTTTCATCCATCCATCCATCCATCCATCCTCCAGCCCTTCTTCCATGCAGCCAGCCCTGAGGCACCCACCCCTGTGTCCATCCTGCCCACCCCAAGGGTCTGAATTTCCCTCCCTCCCTCCCTCCAAGCTGGGGGGCTGTGGGGGGGACGGGGGCTCCACACACCGCGATGCAGGTTCCTGTCTGCGCTGCCTTGTTGCTTGACTGCACCACGAGCGCCTGGAGCTTCTTCAGCTGCTCTAGGAGGGACCTGGGGAGAGGGACAGCCTATTAGGACCACCAACCCTTCTGCTCCCCAGCAGATCTGTGAGGGGGTGTCCCAGCCCCATGCTACCCCACTTTGTCCTCATCCCACCCCAGGAACACCTACGAGTTCTGCTTCTCCAGGTGCAGGACCTTCCTCTGCAGCTCCTGGTTCTGAGCTGTGCACGCTGACATCCTGGAGGACATGAAGAGGGGAATGAGGTCCTGGGGGCTGGCAAGGGGCCACATGCCCATTTTCCGCCAGCTGGGTGCCCTTGAGGTGCCCGTCGAGGGGCGGGGGTTGCAGCCATGCCCAGAGCAGGGTCTGGGGTCCGTACCGGCTCTCCAGCCCATCAATATATTCCTTCTTCTTCTTGCGACTCTCCTGAGCCGACTGCTTGTTCCTGATCTTCCTCCGGATCTTCTTCAACACCCGCTCCTCGTACTGAGGACATGGGACAGAGGTCAGGGCCGCTGGGGCTGGGACCACCCCCAGTCTAGGATACTCTCCCCCTCAGACACAGTGGGACCCACCTTGGTGAGGGGCAGCTGGGTGGGCAGGGACACCCCCTCCTTTGCCAGCAGCTTCTTCTCATCCTCCGTCAGCACCAGCTCCTGGAACTGCCCCTCACCGTGCCTCAGCAAGGAGCTGGATGCCGGCGGCTGCTGTGAGACCACAGGTGGGTCACAGCCCTGGGGTAACTCCATGCCAGCCCCCAGGGACCCCAGAGAGGGATGAGGATGAGATCACGGTCCAGGGACAGGCATGGGGACATGGTGTGGGAAAGAGGACAAGCATGGGGATGAGGATGGGAGCACGGCCCAGGAAGGGACAAACATGAGGACAGGACAAGACCGGAACAGGAATGGGAAGGGGAAGATAGTCCAGGAAGGGTCAGGAATGGGGCCAAGGTGGGATGGGGACTCACGGCATCAGGACTGCCTGAGAGAAGCAGGTCCTTAACGGTGAGGGTGCAGGGAGCAGGTGGGGAGACTACAGGTGGGTCCTGGTTCTCCTCCAGGAAGAAGCCGGGGTGCCACACATCTAGGTGAGGGGAGGGTCATGTCCCACTCTGTCCCCAGTGCAGGACCCTCATTCCTGCCATGGCCCCAGAGCCACCCACTCGCCTAGTGGCCCTGAACTCCACCCTTCAACCTGTCCCTCTGGTCCTGCCCCAGCCCCTCAGAACACCCTGCACTGCTCAACCCACCTCAGCACCCACAAACCTTCCTCCTTGTCCAGTCTGCCCACTTCACTCCAGATCCCAAGCTCTTTCCATTTCTCCATCTTAGTCTTCGAAACCTCCCAGTTCTCCCCAGTCTTCCCAGTCCCCTCCATTCCCTCAGCTCCCCTAATCTCACTATTCCAGACAGAGACCAGCTCCCCCATACCCTTCAGCTCCCCACTGTCCCCAGTCCCTTCCAGTTCCTCTAGTGCCCCCAGACCACAGCTCACCCAGGTCAATGGAGACTTCAGGGTGCTGGACCCCACCTCCCGCCAGTGGAGGCAGAGCCCGGCAGGAGTTGGTGTAGGGGTACAGGACATCGCTGACACCCTTGTCGAAGCACCGTGGGGGGCTGTCAAGCTGGTCAGAGGGGGGGTCCTCAGAGACCCCGCTATCACTGGTGGCTGGAGACCAGCTGGGTGAACCTGACGCCGAATCCCCAGAGCCCAGGATGGAGCTGAGGAAGTCCTCATTGTCCTGGGCACCCTGCGGGGACAAGGACACCTGTCACCATGGGGTGCCCATCACCCACAGGCCCTGCAGAGTGGTCCCAGCTCCCATGCAGGATGGGAGAACAGGGGTTTCCCTCCAGAGTCAATGATGAGGTGGTGATGGGATCCCCCAAACTCTGGGGACTCACTTTGTCCTCATGCCAGGGGCCAGGCTGTGTCCCCAGCTCCACACCACATAGGATCCCGTCCTGATGGTCAAAGAGGAGGTCCAGCAGGTCGAGGTTCTCCAGGCTGTCCACTCCAGAGGTCATGGCTATGAGGTGGCAGAGTCAGGTCCTTAGCCCTGACCCCGTGATTGCCAAGCCATCTCCCCCCACCTCACAGCTGCAGTGCACACTGACTCACACAGGTGCCAGCAGCTGTCTATGAGCCCATGTGGGCACCTCTGGCAAAGCCCCATGTGGGACAAGGTTGCTCAGGGGCAGAGCAGTGGCCACCCCCTGTCTCCTCCCAGAGCTTGAAACGCCCAGATCCTCTTTTTTAACACAAGGGTCAGGGGCTTCCTGTGGGCACCTGCTGTCCCGGGGCCAATGTGCCCCACAAGTACAGGAGCAGGATGAGCAGCCAGAGCTGAGGGCTGGGCCAGCGCTGCCATCAGGCTGGTCCTGAGTGTGGCCACTTCAGAAGACCAGGTTAATAATTTTGGGTGGTGAGCAGAGAGGGAGGAGACTGCTACCACCAGCCAGCCCCAAGGAGGGGACTCAGCCCAGCTCTCCCACTACCACCCCAGACACTGTTCAAGACCTCAGACTTGGAGAAAACCAATGGGCCAGCTGACCACTTGCCCAGCTGGCCAATCAGATGACTGACAACCCAACTAACCGAGCAGCTGACCAGCCCAATCAATGAACCATGCGACACAACCAAACAGGCAACCTGATGGCCAACTGACCAACTAACCAAGCCACTGACCAACCGAGTGGCCAGCCAACTGTCTGATGGACCAACAAGCCAACCTCCCAACTACTCAAACCCCCCACTGACCCCACCACACAACCACCCCACCACCCAATTCATTTCCCAGCTGCCCATCCCAACCTATTGAGCACTGACTCAGGTGCCCCTCAAGCTGGGTTTGGTTTGGGGAACAGCTGTCACTACCCTGATGTTTGGCTGGCTGACCAAAACCCAGCCCCAACTGCCTCCTGCCCTTCAGACTCAGTCCTTCCAGCAAGCCCTGAGGGGCCTCAATCCCATTAAGAACCAACATACAGGACGTACCTGTGTGAGATCCCACTTCCATGGATCCTGTCGTCTGAAGCCCCTTGGCGTACAGAGAACGGGGCAGACACCAAGCCCAGACTCCTCCTCCGTGGTGCCCTGACCCGAGTGGCAAAGTTTAAATTCCAACAGTACAGAAATAATGTCCTGGATTGCAAAATCTCCCAACGCTGATTGGGGACAGCAGTGAGTGATGGCAGGGCCACCCTGGAGATGGACCCGCTGTGCTCCGTAACTCATTAGCCAAGTGTTTTTGTTCTCCTCCTCCAAGCAGCACAGGAGGGGCCCAGGGCTGGTGAGCAAAGTCTAAGTGCTGTGATTGCCCATGAACCTTCACCCATTTTAGGGACAATTTCCCTTTTTTTCGGATCAGCGTATTGGCCTTAATGACACTTTATCAACATTGGCAACAACATCCGGTGAAGACATCGACTTGGACTGAATCACATAGCATCCTCCACATCAACCCTTGATCCTCTTGACTCCCAGGGCTGGCCTGGACACCTGGATCCTGCCGCCTGTCCAGACAGGTTGCCAGTACACTTAGTGCCAGTTTCCCCCATGGTCTGGCTGTTGCCCATCTGCCCTATCACCCTGCAGTGAGGGTGGTCACCCATCCCTATTGAACTGTGATGATTGGTTTTCTATGAGGGACTCTGGTCAGAAGACAAGGGAGCTGGGTTCAAGCTAGAAGAGGGAAGACTGACATGAGATCTGAGGCAGAAATCCCTCCCTGTGAGGGGGCTGAGGCTCTGGAACAGGTTGCCCAGAGTCTGTGGCTGCTCCATCCCTGGCAGTGTTCAAGGCCAGGCTGGATGGGACTCTGGGCAGCCTGGTCTGGTGAGAGGTGTCGCTGCCCATGGCAGGGGCTTGGCACTGGGTGAGCCCTGAGCTCCCTTCCAACCCAACCCATTTCATGACTTTATGAGTATGTCCATCCCTCCCTGTTGCTCCATGGTGATGTGGTGGCTCCTCACGTCACCAGTGAAATCCTCCACAGAAGGAGCTGCCAGGTGATTCAGATGTGATGGTGCCAAGAGGGCAAGGCCGCACCCCATTATCGATGCCCTCTGCCCAGGAGTTGCTTGGGACAGCAGCTCCGGCATACCAGCCCATCGGAAGATGCTGGATCTGAGCAAAGGGCAGCGGCCTGCCCTGCGCCATCATCCCTGTGAGGCTGCTGCGACCCCAGCTTCATCAGGGCCGGACAACATCCCTGGGGCTGCCTCCTGCGGTCGGGGATGAGAGGGCAGGCTGGGGGGTTCCTGCTCATTAACGGGGCACTAAACACAGACAAGGCAATCAGCGCGGCCCACAGCACCGCTAGCGGCTCCCGCAGCCTCAAACGCTGCCCCTCCGCCATGACGGGCCCTGCCACCCACCCTTCCCTCAGCGAGATCTCGCGAGACACGGCGACACCTCGCGAGATTGGGCGGCCTCACCCGCTCCCTCCTTGGCCCCGCCCCTACCGCCCTGGCCCCGCCCTCTTCTAGATACCACGCCCCCTCACCCC
>VZRI01014137.1:2231-13477 GCA_013397515.1 Upupa epops | reverse complement strand
CGCACGGCTGTGGCGGCGGGTGGGGAGCTGGCAGCGGGACTCGGGGGGACCCGGGCCTGAGGAGAACCGGGCCTGACGGTGGAGACCGGGAGCTGTCTGACAGCCGGCCTAGGCTACCGGAGCTGGCGGGATACAGAGCCTAGGGAGTCTGCGGGGACTGGGTTGGGCTGGGGTGGGACTGGGACAGGGCTGAGGAGCTGGGGTCGGGCGAGCACAGGGCCTGTGGAGTGTAGGGTAGCGGGTCAGTCCGGGCCCTGAGCCTGGGGAAGCTGGGACATGGGGGACCCCGGCTCTTGGGGACCCCGGTTAGCGCGGCTGTGGGGCCTGGGAAGACTTTGATAGGTGGGGTCTGTGGGGACCGGGATAGGTGTCAGCGGGCTGCGGGCTGATCTAAGGCCAGGACACGGTGAGTGGGGAGGCTGGGAGGGCCGGGCACTGGGTCTAATGAGTCTGGACAGACCTGGGGGGCTGGGAGATTGAATGGTCCCGGCCTTGGGGTGGGTGATAGGCGAGTGGTCTGGAGCTGAGGCTGGGGGTTGGAGGGACTGGGAGCAGGTGGAGACAGGACTGGCTGAGGTGGGGATGGAAGCTGCACTAATCTCCATGTTTGCTGAGGGGTGTCAGGGAAGGCTGGGAATGAGTGGGAGCAGCCGAGCTCTGGGCTGTGTGAGGTCAGACCTCGACACACAGGTTGGGAATGGGATGGGGGGCCAGGATTTGGGGCAGTAAACAGGGCTTAGCAGGTAGGACGTGTGGGACAATAGGCGCTGAAGAGCAGGAATGGGATAGCACAAGGGTGCTGGGTGGAAAGAAAGGGCTGAGACTGTCCCGAACCATTGCCTATGGTGTGCATGGGTGGGATAAGGAGATGGGCAACAAATGTGATTGAGCAGCTGGAGCCTGCATGGGTGATGGGATCTCAGCAGCAGGTGCTGGGGGAGCACAGACAGCCCTTTGTGCCCAGCAGCAGTGGGTTTGGGGGGTGGTAGAGGGGTGTCACGAAACAGGGGGCTGCTGGACACCATGGAAAGCCCTTCTCACGTTTCACAGTGAAACCCAAACTTGGCTTGTCATGCCTGGAGAGGGCCTGGTGGTGCTCTTATCTCTGGGCTGATGTCTGCTGCCTCTTTAAGCAGTGAAAGCTCTTCCCTGCTCCTTGGCTTTCTCAAACAGCTGACGGCAGGGAAGGTCCTCTCCAGAGGAGATACATGTGCATGTTGAGCAGATCCTGCACTGTGGTCTGGCTGTCCTTGTGACCCTGTCAGCACCAGAGCTGAGTTCAACCTCTCTCCAGAGCTTTGCTTTAGTGTCACTGCTATATCAGGGGTTGAGACCATGTCAGACGATGGGGTTCAGCTATTGCCTTCACTTCCCTAAAAATACCCAATCCCAGAACACTTTCTCTGGCACTGCCCTTGCAGTCTCCTGACTATCCTTTCTGGCTTCTCCCTCATCCAGGGCAAACTTAGTGGACCTTCAGAAGAAACTCGAGGAGCTGGAGCTGGATGAGCAGCAGAAGAAGCGCTTGGAAGCTTTCCTCACGCAGAAAGCCAAAGTGGGCGAGCTGAAAGATGATGATTTTGAGAGGATCTCTGAACTGGGGGCTGGCAATGGTGGTGTCGTCACCAAAGTGCAGCACAAACCCTCGGGGCTCATTATGGCCCGGAAGGTAACTGGGGGTACAGCAGGAGGGGGCTGTGGTGCCATGCTGGAACAACTGGACTCACTGTGGCCCTAGGAGAGCCACCTTCACTGGGGATCCCCTGCAGTAACCCACCTGCAGTCAGAAACCACTCTGCCTGAATCAGGATGTTCCTGGCTGCTCCCAGACAGGTTTCATGTGGAGCTTCTCCTGCTTCATAAAAATCATAGAATCCTCAAATGGTTTGGAATGAAAAGACTTTCAGAGCCCACCCAGTCCCACCCCCTGCAGTGAGTAGGGACATCCCCAACCAGAGCAGATTGCTCAGAGCCCAAGGTCCCACCTGACCTGGCATGGTTCCAGAGATGTCTCGTCTCCCACCTCTGTGGACAACCTGAGCCAGGATCTCACACTCTCAGCATCAACAACTTCTTGCTTCAATCTAGTCTGAATCTCCCTGATGTAGTTTAACCATTACCCCTTGCCCTGGCACAGCAGCTGCTACTGAAATGTCTGCCCTCACCTTTTTTATCGGCCCCTTTAAGCACTAAAAGACCCCAGTAAGGTCTCCAGGCATTATCTCTTCTCCAGCTGGACTCTCCCAGCCTGGCCTCAGAGCAAAGGGATTCAGCCCCCTGACCATCTTTGTGGCCTCCTGTGGCCCCACTCCAGCAGGTCCCCATCTCTCCTGTGCTGCTCCTCTCTGAGCTGCCCTACCTGTCTCCAAGTCCACTCCTGGACAGTGAGTGGGACACAGAGTGGACTCTGGACACAGAGTGAGGCTGCACTCACTGTGACAGCTCCCTGGGGTTTGGAACACCTGGTGTGAAAAAAAGTAGTTGTTTTTTTTCTCTCCAGTGCAGCTGGTTTTAATGAACTGGGCTAAACTGGATAGAAGCAGAGCCCTGGAGGGTCATGGCTAACAAGGACTAGAGCTGGGTTTGGCACACTCACATGTTCCATCCCCAAGGTGATCCCAAGCAGCCATGACAGCGGTTCCTCTCAGATGTGGGTTTATGGGTCACGACTCCTACTGCAGACAGCTCAGAGAGGCTTTGTCTGCCTGTCAGAAAAGAGAGTTCAGCGAGAATAGGGCGATTACTCCTCTGTGGGATGTGAAGGTCTCTGATATCCCCTCCTGCTGGGATGGTCCCATGGGTCTCTGTGAGCAAACTACTTCTCTAGGTGGCATCACTCAGAGTCTTCCAGGGGCATTGGTTTGGGAGCGCTGAGTATTACTGGGTGGTTGTGAGATGGTTGGGAGCTCTGTGTTTAGAAACTGAAGTAACTGCAAGATGCAGCACGGCTGCCAGTCCTGTAGAAACCAGTCTTTTTAGGTCTGGGGTTGAGTGTCCTAGAGCTCTTTTTCCTGACCTTCTACTGTATTTTCTCGCCTCTGGCTTCCCTGTCAACTGAATCTGTGAGAAGCCTCAGGAACAGAGCAACTGATCTTCACATGCATCATCTTCATGGGGTTTTTTTAACTTTCTGTGGTTTCCTTGATGCCCCTGCACCTCTTCTTACAACACCTACTGCACTTGTGAAAACGTTCTTAGCTGCTGAGTCACATCTGCAGCAGATTTCTGACTTGTCTTTCCATCCCATCTCCACGTATGCCATGGCTGGCAGTTGCTTTGGTCGCTAACAGGTTGCACAGGGCTCTGTCTCTCTCTTTATCCTTAATGTTGGTCTGCAAATGGTATAGATCTGCACCAGAGCTTCCCTTGAGAGGCTTCCAAACTGTTGGGACTTGCTTACAGCACTGAACGTAGGTTTACTTGTCTTTCCAGGCTTTACACACAGAATCCCAGACTTGTTCAGGTTGGAAGGGACCTCAGAGCTCACTTGCTCTCTCAGCTCCTCACCCAGACTTGGTTGCTCAAGGTCTCCTCCAGCCTGGCCTTAAACACCTCTAGGGAGGGTGCAGCCGCAGCCTCTCCAAGCAGTCGACTCCAGAATCTCTCCACGCTGGCACTGAAGGGTCTTCCCTTCTTTTCCCACTTCCTTTCTTTCTTTCTTGGCAGCTGATTCATTTAGAAATCAAACCGGCCATCAGGAACCAGATTATCCGAGAGCTGCAGGTGCTGCACGAGTGCAACTCTCCATATATTGTGGGTTTCTATGGAGCCTTCTACAGCGACGGGGAGATCTCCATCTGCATGGAGCACATGGTAAGTCCCTGTTCCTCCTCTGCAAACTGTTGTGCTGAGTTGCATCTCTCTGGGACTTGAAGTCACTGCTGAAATAGGTTGCAGGGTGCTTGGTAGCTGCATTAGCTCCTTGCTCTGGCCACAGTGAGGGTATCATGCTCCTGGTAGGAGCCACACTCTCCTGTATGGGCATTGACGAGACAGAGATGGACCTTTTGGAAAGCAGAAGCAGAGGTTTGGAGTGGGGGAGCCAGCGGAAATGTTGTAAACCCAGCGCCCTCCAGAGCTTGCTGCGAAGCAGCATGTGCATTCTCAGTTATCTCTGGTGGAGGAGAGTGTTGTCACTCCTCTAGATCAGCACTGACAACGTCATCTTCACGTTTACCATTGATGGAAAGGAAGCTAAGAACTAATAGCCAGAAGCTGAGCTGATAGGAGATAGCATTACATTCTCTGTGAGAGGCTTGAGCTCTGATCAGATAGCTTTCACTGGAGAAGTGAAATGCTCGATGCTGCATTGTGGCAGAGAGCAGAGCTGGGGTGCTCCGTGCTGCTGGTAGACCGCCAGCCCTCCTTGGGCACACTGGCTCTGTCTCCCTGTTGGGATTTGGTCTCTGCTTCTCACTTCCATCTTCTTTCTTTCAGGATGGTGGTTCTTTGGATCAGGTGTTGAAAGAAGCCAAAAGAATTCCTGAAGAGATCCTGGGGAAAGTCAGTATAGCGGTGAGTTACGGCTGGTGGGGTCTCATCCTGCAGAAGATTCGGGAGAAGCATTCTTGGGTGGTTGATCTGACATCTGTGATTGACTTGGTGATGAATTGCAAATCCTGCAGCATGTGAGTGCCGGAGCACTTTGTGCAGCATGTTCTGATGCAATCCTGCCTTTGGTTTTCTCCTAGGTCCTGAGAGGTTTGGCCTATCTGCGAGAGAAGCACCAAATCATGCACCGAGGTGAGAGGAGGAACCTAAAAGTACCTGAGCCTTGTGTTTTCCCTTGAGACGCACTGACACTCTTCTCTCTTGCTGTTGTCAGATGTGAAACCTTCCAACATCCTGGTTAATTCTCGAGGAGAAATTAAGTTGTGCGATTTTGGAGTCAGCGGTCAACTCATTGACTCCATGGCAAACTCTTTTGTGGGAACTCGGTCCTACATGTCTGTAAGTTCCTTCTGACTTTCAGCTGGGCTTTGCTTTGCAGGTTGGGTTTGACTCAGCTCTTACAGAATCAGTGTGTAGGGTTCAAATCACTCACAGTTTCCATCCTCACCAGGACAGCCCCGTTCCTGGCTCATAGCAGGGTGAGCCCAGTGTTTTGAGCGCTGTCCTGTGCTGCAGAGGAGATACCTCCACATCCTTAGGAGGAGTCGGTGTGTCATTGGCTCCGGTCTGTGCCCAGTTAGCAGAAAAGCAGAGACTGGTGGGAAAAGACATCCCAGACCCTACAAATCCTTCTGTGTTTGATTTTAGCAAGTGTTTGCAGATTCAAAACTGTCTTCACTGCTTTGCTCTGGAAAGCTCTGCCCAGAAAACTCAGTGTGGAGAGGATGCAAATGCTGATACCTGCATCTGCTCTACTGCTTTGACTGTGCTTGCTGGGAAAGTGGGGGTAAAACCAGTTTGGTACAGGCCAGTGGAAAGCCAAACTTGAGTCAACCAGAGAGGGAACTGTGGGAAGAGCTGCAGTGCCTCTCCTTTAAATGAGACTCCTCATCAGCACTGGCTCAACTGCAGATAACGTGGTGTCTGACACTAAAATCGCCTCCTGGCTGCCCAGTCCCCCAAGGGTTGGGTGGGGGTCTCATCCCTGCACTGTGTGTGGTTGTGACTGAGACGGGCGGTGGGTTCCGGAGAAGCCGTCAGACCACACGACTGTGCTTGGGTCTGAGCTGCTCCTGTATTTTGGGAATGGTTATTCCAGTGCAGTTATAGTTAGACGGGGGCTATTTAAAAATAAAATCTCCTTTACACTCGGCCGCTGGGGCTGCACAGCTGACTCAGAGCTGCCTCTCTGGATGACTTGGGTAGCTTTATTTCTTTGGAGTTCTTTTTCTTTCGATGCTAAGAGCCTACAGTGGATTTCTTGCTCCTCACCTTCTTCTGAGAAGATATTAACAGAAAAAAAACCCTATGATTTGTTAATCAAGTGATTCCAGTCGATGTCAGCAGATGGAGAAAGCGATTCCTGCTGTGTCATAGAGTCCCGGACCGGTTTAGATTAGAAGGGAGCTCAGTTCCAGCCCCCTGCTGTGGGCAGTGACACCTCTCACCAGACCAGGTTGCCCAGAGCCCCATCCAACCAGGGCTTGAACACTCCCAGCGTGTGAATTGTTAAGAATGTCCAGTGTTCTGTGGATCCCTGTTCTCCATGAGCTGCACGCCAGTGCTTTAGGTCTGCATGTGATCTTCCTGTTGCGACCCCTTTGCTTGAGCCCTTTGGGGCCAGTCTTTTCCCTGTAGGGGTGAGAAACTGAGCTGGGCCAGCTGTGGGGATATCGAGTCTCCTCTGTTTCATGTCAGTGTGTGATGTTTATGGCTTTGCTTGTCCCTGTTCTGTGTCACTCTGGGGTTTTTCATTTCCCTTCCAGCCCGAGCGGTTGCAGGGCACTCACTACTCCGTGCAGTCGGACATCTGGAGCATGGGTCTGTCGTTAGTGGAGCTGTCTATCGGAAGGTACCCAATTCCCCCGCCAGACTCCAAGGAACTGGAAGCAATATTTGGCCGTCCTGTGGTGGACGGGGCAGAGGGAGAGTCTCACAGCATCTCGCCGCGGGCCAGGCCCCCAGGACGCCCCGTCAGTGGTAGGGGCTGTCGTATGCATTGGACACAACACGTAGCTGTGGGGGCGAAGGGGTCGGGTTTTGTCAGTGTGGCCGCATTAGCCAAAGGCCATTTTGGATGAGGTTGTGGCGGGGAGGTGAGTTTTTCCAGAGAGGCTCCCTCTCTGCAGAGCAGATGGAGCTGCATCCACACTCCAGTTGAATCCACCATGGAGGTTTGTGATTCCCAGCGAGCACAGGCAGGAGTCTGGTCTTGCATGGGGAGGCGGAGGTTGCTCTCGGGATTGAGCAGATCGGGATTGCCAGCCCAATTTTGTTCAGGTCTTGAAGGGATTGGTTTACCCACCCACTATGGGCTCCTTTAGACCTTGCAGTGCCCCACAAGAAGGCTCAAAGCCCACAGCAAAACACACCATGCTGGGGCCAGGGCAGGCTGTGGGGCTGTGGCCCTCGGGGGAGATGCTTTGAGGAACATTGTCACAGCCCCTGTTGCTCCTGAAGTTTTGCCCATGCTGCCAGCAGGTTCCTTTCAAACTGGAAGCAGCATTTTGAGGAAGAGCTTTGCTGGGAGCTCTCGTGGAAGCACACGGGGGTTTGAAGGAGGCTCCGCTTGAGCCATTTGTTTGGAAGCAGAAGGCTCTAGAAGCGCTGCCAGCCTGCCACAGCAGATGGCCTGGTACTCTCCAAATGCTCCAAGCCAGGAAGGAAATCTGGACTGTAGGCACGATGCAAGAAATCCCAAAATCGGAATGTGCTTTGGCTTTCCCTGTTATTTTCTGTATTGAATTCCCACCTGGGTTCCCTCTGCCTCTCCCGGTAAAGCCCCGCAGCACCCTGTGTTTCACACAGAGTGAAGCTCCTTGCTGTCCCTCAACAGCCTCTCACCACTGTTTTTGTCCTTTCACCATGCAGGCCATGGGATGGACAGCCGGCCAGCCATGGCCATCTTTGAGCTGCTGGATTATATAGTTAATGAGGTGGGTATTTCCTTACTGCCAGTTCTGCTGGGCCTTCCCTGAGAAACCACGGTGTGATGTCCACTCTGATGAGGCAGAGTGGGACACAGAACCTTCACTTGAAGAGGGGCTCTTCATGGGAGCCCCCTGAGCTGCACTGAAACCCTTTCCTTCTCCCCAGTGCCCTCTTTCATATCTATTACCTCTCAGCACTAAGATCCCAGGTTGAAATGTCCTACCAGAGTTCAAGGCAGGGTCCGTCCCGCCAGTATGTGAAAAGAGCAGCTTCCCTTTCCAAGGTGGTAGGAGTTGACCTCCAGTTACAGTTTCTGGAATGGATCTGTCTCTTGTGGGTCTTCACAGAAGTGACAAGCTTGGAAAGGACCTTAAGATCGTCAACCTGTAGCTCTGCATCCCCATAACCACGGAACCACCTCCTGGAGGGCCACATCCAGCTGTGTTTTAAACAACTCCAAGGGCGGTGCCTCCACCTCCTCCCTGAGCAGCCTGTGCCAAGGCCTCCCCACTCTTGCTGGGAAGATTTTCCTAAGATCCAGCCTGACCCTCCCATGGCACAGCCTGACCCCATTTCCTCTGGTCCTGTCGCCACTCCCTAGGAAGAAGAGGCCAACCCCTACCTCACTCCAACCTCCTTTCAGGTAGCTGTAGAGAGCAGTGAGGTCTCCCCTCAGCCTCCTCTTCTCCAGGCTGAGCAGCCCCAGCTCCGTCAGCCTTTCCCCATCAGCCCTGTTCTCCAGACCCCTCACCAGCCCAGTGATCCTTCTCTGCACTCTCTCCAGCCCCTCAATGTTCTTCCTATACTGGAGTGCCCAAATTGTCCCCAGTACTCAAGGTGCAGCCTCACCAGTGCCAAGTACAGGTGCACATTCACTTCACTGGTCCTACTGGCCACACAATTCTGACACAAGCCAGGATGCCATTGGATTTGTGGGGTTGGATCCACTTGTGTTCCCTGATGGTATTGGGCAGCTTGTAGGGGAGGAGGAAGAGGAGGGCTGCAGCACAGAACTTTGCTGCAGTTCCTTAAGGAGTGGAGGTGACACTCTTTCCTGACCCATTACCCCATAGCAATGCACAATACTCTTCCTTCTCTCCGCAGCCACCTCCCAAGCTGCCGAATGGAGTTTTCACACCAGATTTCCAGGAGTTTGTAAATAAATGGTAAGGATTTGTACTCCTGGCTGGGGTGGGGGGAGACCTGTAGGTGCTCCCTGCCATCTCTGCAGCCTGTGCAGCGCAGTGATCTCCTCTGCTGCCTGGCTGCAGCATGGTCCTCCCATAGGAAATGGTGGGATAAAAACGTTTGGTTTATGGTGGTGCTGAGCGATATCCCAGCACCTTCTAAGCAGAGCCTGGCAGGGAGCAGATTGCTGGGGCTGTGAGTCACCCCGCAGGCACCAGGTGAATGTGTTGACTGCCAGGTGTGCAGGAGGGACACCCTGGAGATGCTGCTGCAGCAGCTCCCATTCAGTCAAAGAGATGGAACAGGACAAAGATCACTCATCCCTGCCAAGCAGCAGGTCGTGTTCTCTGGTTGCAAGGCACAGTTCATCTTAACTCCATAGAAGACACAGTCCATACAGCGCTGTCAAGCAGCAGGGCTGTTGAGATGAGGCTTTCCAAGCCATTTCCACTCCTGGGGAAGGCAGCTGGGGAGGCCAAGTGGCTTTTGGTGAAGCTGGAGACCTCCTTCTCCAGCCAGATAACCGGTTTCCCACAAGAAAAGTCTGAGCGGTGGTTTTGCTCTCTCGTTCTTCTCATTTCAGCTTAATTAAAAATCCGGCAGAACGGGCAGATCTGAAGATGCTGATGGTAAGTGGGGAGAGCAATTTTCTTTCTGCAGTGGGATGGCACCACATCTGCAAACGGCTGTCCCGTCCCTCCATGCCTCTTGCTCAAAAGGCTGGAAACTCCCAGGCTGAGCTTAAGAGGAGCCAAAGCCAGCCTGGGAGAGGGAGTGACTCACTCACCTTTGATTCAAAGGCAGTGATGGTATCTGCCTGTGAGGAGCCTGGCATGGGAACCACCCGACCATCCCATGTCTGTGGAGCTGCCTGGGACAAACCTTCGTCTCCCAAGCAGATGAATGTGAATGTCGGGCTGGACATGAGCTGGCAGCGTGTGCTCCCAGCCCTGAAAACCAGCCCTGAAAACCAACCCTGTCCTGCACTGCAGTTTGAGGGAAGGGTTTCTCCTGCTATGCTCTGGTGACACTCTTCCACCTGGAGTCCTGTATCCAGCAATGAGGTCCCCAGTGTAGGACAGACATGGTCCTGCTCCATGGTGATCACGAGACTGGAGCCCCTCAGCTGTGAGGCCAGGCTGAGAGAGTTAGTGTTCAGCCTGGAGAGGAGAAGGCTCCAGGGAGACCTTAGATGGGGCCTTTTATTGCTTAAAGGGGGCTGCAGGAAGGATGGGAGGGACTTTTTATGAGGGTGTGTAGTGATAGGATAAGGGGTGATGGTTTGAAACTGAAAGAGGGGAGATTCAGATTAGATCTTTGTCAGAAATTCTTTACTGTGAGTGTGGAG
Organism: Upupa epops; assembly: GCA_013397515.1. NCBI lineage: Eukaryota > Metazoa > Chordata > Aves > Bucerotiformes > Upupidae > Upupa > Upupa epops. The sequence goes on along the minus strand of VZRI01014137.1, from coordinate 3,399 downwards.
AGAGAGCCTGGCCCAGCGTGCCTAGAGAGGTGGGAGAAGCCTCATCCCTGGAACTATCCCAGGTCAGGTTGCACCTTGGGCCTTTGAGCAGCCTGCTCTGGGTGGGGATGGCCCTGCCCACTGTAGGGGCGTTGGATGAGCTTTGAAGGCCCCTTCCAACCTAAACCAGTCTAGGAACCCAGTTCAACCATGCTGACCTCAGAGCCACGCAGAGCCCCTGGGCTACCTCTGGGTGCCCCCATTCAGCCCATATAGAGGAGGTGCCCTGTGTCCTTGGAGCCCCCTGTCCTGCTGTCGGGGGCTGAGTGAGGACTGTGGGTTAAATCCCCCTCCCTCCCAGGCCTGTGTTGGCTGCATGTCCAGCCTGGGTTAAAGTCCCACGCCAGCCCTGTGAGGGGCAATCTGGTCTGGTGGGTGATGGCCCTGCTTGTTGCAGGGGGTTGGACTGGATGCCCTGAGGAGACCCCTTCTAACCCAACGCATTCTGTGATTCTCTTTCCTCCAAATCTCCTTCTGGTGCCTGAGCCCAGCCTGAGCTGCACCACCAGGACCTTCTCACCTCCCCGGGGTCTAGCCCACAACCTTGACACCTGCCTTTGGGGAGCCCCTGGCTCCTCTCCTGACCCCGTTTTCCTTTTGTTTGCAGAGTCACACCTTCATCAAACGCTCTGAGGTGGAGGAGGTGGATTTTGCCGGCTGGCTGTGCCGAACGCTGCGGTTGAACCAGCCCAGCACACCCACCCGCGCTGCCATGTGAGGGGTGTCAGCACATCTGCCTCGGTTACCATTTCCTCTCCTTCCGCCAGCGACAGAACTGCCCTCCTTCCGTCTGTCTGTCTCCCCGCTCGCCTCGTGTCCCAGCGGCAAAGCACCGCGGCCCCTCGGAAAGCGGCTCCAACAGCCGACTGACCCCCCCCCCCAACCTCTCCTCTTTCCCCGGCCGCAGTGGGGTTTGGGGTTTTGCTTTGGATGGGGGGGGTGAGGAGGGAGGGTTGTTCCAAGCCTCTGCTCCAGCTCGGGAGCTCCTGACACTTGGGAAATGTGGTGCTGCTTACGTCGAGGGGTTTTTTTTTTTCCTCTTTTGGTTGTGTTTTGGGGGTTTTTGTTGGTGGAAACATGTTCACTTGGGTTAAAACCCCAAGAAAATGGGGGGGGGATGGGGTGTGTT
>VZRI01014135.1:10092-36505 GCA_013397515.1 Upupa epops | reverse complement strand
CTGTCTGGATCTCTCTGCAGCATCTTTTTTGAGAGAAAAGCAGTAGATTCAATCTGGATACTTGTAATGGTTTAACAAGAGGGTCTAAAGCAGTTTAGGTTGGTGCCTGTAATTCTAGCACAACAAACACCTCTCATAGAGAGTTCAAGAGGCATTGAAGCAACTTTACTAGAAAGACAATGGTTTATTGAACCCATCACCAAAAAGAAAAGGAAAAAAAATCAAATAAATAAAAGAATCAAAAAGGTAAAAACAGAAACTATCACAATGCCTTTACACATACTGTGAGAGAAGTAGGAGATAGCTAACACATTGGGTTTTAGCCTTAAATGAGAGGTCTGGGGTAAGAGAGTGTACATAGACACTCATAACGAAGAGCCACCAACACGCACTCACACTCGGCAGGGCAGGAATACAGCACAAAATATACATTTGGTGATTGTGGACAAGTTCCTTTTCCAATCCTCATGGTGACATCATCCCTCTGTAATGTCTCTGGCATACTTCTAGCTCCCGTCGGCTCAGGAGCTCTTCTTTGAGGCTATAGCAGCATCAAATGTAGAGGATACAACAGAACTCTAGACTTTCTCTCTGACAAAGGCTTAGGAGGTCAGTATTTGTGATCTCTCGCTCTCTCTTAGCAGAGTCTTCTCTCAGTCTCTCTCAGTGGCAGAGTATACAGGATCTTTGCCAGCCCGGTGGAGACAGCCAACATGATGCTGGTTTATGCGCGGCCACGCCTGTTACAGCATATAGGCTTTTCGGGATCTCGTCCAAGGGCTTTTTACAGACATAATGCAGAGCCTTTCTTTCTTCTCCCCTGTGGTCAGGCACCAGGGAGGTAGAGGGTTAAGAGCTCACCTCTGTCTGGCATCTTCAAAGGTGATCACTTTAGAGCGGCTGTGTGGAAGAGCTGCCTTTACTTAGGCCTTCAGCAAAGGACAGGAACAAGCTGGTGTGGCTTTCTGTATCTGAGCTCACAGTGAAAGCGGGGAGGGCTGCAGGTTCACCCCCACAGAAAAGGGTTTGCAGATACGAACAGCTTGTCTCTTCGGCCTCTCTGCGTTCGAGTTCCCGTGCAAAAAGAGGCCTGTGGCTACCCCCGCAGCAGAGGTGCAGCCAAGTTTAAGTTTCTTTTGCGGTTCACCCTTTGGTGGCAGGGGATTGAGAGCCATTGCTTAGACCCCCCACCCCTCAGGGGTGGGGGATGCCCTCTCCTAGAGGAGCTCCCTATCTCTGTGGACGTGTCACAGCAGGAGACAACGAAGATGGCAACGACAAGAGAAGGAAGGGAAAGAAGCAGGAAGTACCTTCCCATTATGGACTCTGTCCACCAATTAGTTGTAGGGTCCAGACACTGACACAGGAGGTCTGCTAGGAAAGCTACCTCCAGCTTCAAAATAAAATGCTTTTTCAGCATAAAATCACCCCAACTAATATTTGAAAATTTTGTAATTTTCAAACCAGACCAATACTTCATCCTTTCCCANGAGAGTGGTTAGCAGATCGAGAGACATTCTCCCCCTCTGCACTGGTGAGACTGCATCTGGAGTATTGTGTCCAGTTCTTTGTCCCTCAGTTCCAGAAGGACACAGAGCTGCTGGAGGGTGTCCAGCATAGAGCAACGAAGATGGTGATGGAAGTAGAACGCCTCCCTGTTGAGAAAAGGCTGAGCGAGCTGGGTCTTTTCAGCTTGGAGAAGAGTAGGCTCAGGGGGGACCTCATTCATGTCTGTAAAGATGTGAGGGGTGGGTGTCAGGAGGATGGAGCCAGGCTCTTCTCAAGGTCATCTGGGGATAGGACAAGGGGCAAGCTAGAACATAGGAGGTTCCATATAAATATTAGCAGGAACTTCTTCCCAGTGAGGGTAACAGAGCATTGGAACAGGCTGCCTGGGGGTGTTGTGGAGTCTCCTTCTCTGCAGACGTTCAAGACCCGCCTGGATGTGTTCCTGTGTGACTTGGTCTAGGTGATCCTGCTGTGGCAGGGGGATTGGACTGGATAATCTTTTGAGGTCTCTTCCGATCTCTAATGATTCTATGATTCCAGGATAGATGATAGGACTTGGTGATCTTGAAGATCTTTTACAACTTCAATAATTCCGTGATTGATTGAACTGAAATGGTAGTAAGAGCCTAAAAGCCTCACAGTTTTTATCTTTTGAACTAAAAAGTTGGCTGAAGAGGGTTTTACTGTTTGGGAAAAAATTGAATTCTATATTTCCTAACAGTTAAAATGATCTGTAGTCCAACAACACCAGTTTTATTGGAATTAACACAGAAATTGATTATGGTTTGGGGTTCCTGTGGCAATTGAATTTGAACAGCTGCACAAAGATTGAAGCAGTAACTTAAAGTGAAAATTCTAGTGATTAATAGTTTCTGGTACTCTGCTTAGCATAATGAATATGTAAATATGGGATAGTTTTCCAGCATGTCTGCTCTTACTTGATATGGCTAAACTAATAAGGTAAATTAAAGATCAATTTAAACAGATATTAATAGAAAACAAGCAAGGTATCATACTTTCATTTGGAAATAGCAGTGCAATTAAAAACAGGCAGCTGTTGTGGAAAGCTTAATGTTTAAAAGGGAAAGCGATAAATCATGATTTATAGCGAGAGAATGTAATTTCTTGAAATGGATCAAGGCTGAATTATACCTGCTGCAAAAGTGCTCTTTCTAAGGTGTTTTTATGTAGCTTTATATGATCTGCAAAATGTCACTTAAATGATAGCCAGGTCTATAATTTGTACTTCCCATGAGAAAACAGAAACAGACTTAAAGCTAGAGAGTGTAAAGCACATTGCACATTCAGGGCATCGATTCTTCCTCACTCTATCTATAAAGTATCTTTTTACTGCAGTTATTTTCTTTACACAACCATCGGATATTTCATGACATCTCTGGGGTCTTTGAGCTTCACTGGATTGTATATCTAGGAGTAGCTTTATGCCACAGACAAGTTAAAAATAGGGGACTGCATTATTGCAGAGGTGATCTTCATACTGAGAATGCAGGCAGAGGTATTGAGAATTGTTTTACGTAGGGGTAAACCATCACTTTATCTGAATATGTTTACATTGCCATTCGCTCAGAACTCTCAGTGAGAGAGATAGAGAAGTTAACCTGTCAGGTGGCTTGACTGCAACTATTGTACTTTAATGATTCATATTATCCAGATGATTTAAGGAGGTAGGAACATATCAGGATGCATCATCAATATCTGACTTGCCCCATAAAAAGTGGATGTTAAACAATTAATGAAATAATTTGGGACAGTCTTGAGTAATAAACTCTTAGTGTCTTAAGAGTTGGGACTGTTCACCCTGAGGAGGATAAGACTCTGGGAGGACCTTATAGCAACCTTCCAACCCCTGAGAGGGGCTGTCAGAAGGCTGGGGAAGGCTGTTCCCAAGGGCAGGGAATGATAGGACGTGAGGTAATGGCTTGAAGCTGGAAAAGGGCAGAGTGAGGCTGGCCAGGAGGAAAAAACTCTCGAATCTGAGGCTGCCCAGAGAGGGGGTGGATGCCTGGAGCCATTCAAGGTCAGGCTGGATGGGGCTCTGGGCTGGTGAATGATGGCCCTGCTTATTGCATGGGTGTCAGACTAGATGACTTTTGGAGGTTCCTTCCAATCCTATGATTCTATGAATGTAAGTAAAGAAATGACTAGTCATTTTATTCCAAATTGGGATGGAAGGTAACTATAAGATCTCCCTAAAGCCTCTCCTCATCATGAGTGCCTCTTCCTCATCACCCTGACACTAAGATTTTTTATTCCTATTCCTAGATTTCCCTTCTCTCCTTAAGCAAACATCTGTTTGAGACAGAACAGAGGGGATTGTGAACCCCACAAGATGACAAAATACTTAAAAACAAACAACGAGCACCCCTTTTTACATGGGTGATGAACAGTAGCATGAGAACACTATGAGCAAGCTGTCTTCCCATTCATTTCCCTGACACCTGACTGTTAAAGGGTCTATTTCTCCAAGATTTATGTTCCATGAGAATAGTCCCACTAAATTGAAGACCAGAATTTATGTTTGCTTGTATTCACTGCACAGCTCCTAGAGGTTTTTCATCCTGTGGAGAGCTGGAACCATATAAAAACATCCAACCTTGCAGAGGTCGTGCTCTTTGTGATGGTTTTTTGTGGTATTTTTCACTTCAGCTCTAAAAATTTTGTTTCCTTTGAAATTACTGGGGGTTTTCCTGGAATTTTTTACTTCAGCTCTCAACATTTTATTTCCACTGAAATTCCTAGGGAATGTGAGTGGTGTTTCAAGGTCTGTAATTCATTGTGGGATTAACAGAGATATTCACCCTCAGATCTACAAAATAAGCATCACCAGGAGGGTGATCATGATACGATTGTGAGCTCCAGAGTTCTTGTTCACTAGAAACAGAGGGGAATGTTAGCTGGTGCTCCAGTAGTTAATGGTTAAATTACCCTTGGGTAGTGGGTAGCAGGTAGCATAACTTTTCAGTCTGGTAGCTTTAAATTTCATGTCTAATTGTAGTGGTGGGAGTTAGAACACAGGTGGAAAGCTTCATAATATTACCATAGGGAGGAACAGACTAATGAACTAAGTCCTGCAAAAGTTATAGTTAACACTGCTGTCAGCTTGAAAAATCCATAACTAACAACTTCAGAAACCATGGAGGGCACTGAACTATGGGTTTTATCTCTATAGAGGCATGACATGTAGATTGGGAGGAATAAATGAATTTGCAATTGTTAAGTACATACCTGGTAAAAAAAAATCCCTTAGTCAACATTTAATTTTCTTTGCACCTCTTTTTAATCTTGTTTGCATTTTTAATGCCAAACCCCACGGAATATCTCTTCAATCATACCAAACTGGTTTGTGTCAGAAAGTGCAGCCACAGCTTTTTAAGCCTTTCAATCCTTCAGAAAAAATACTTTGAGGAAAATATAATCTCAAAGTCAGGCTTTCCTTTCCCACATTTATTACGAATTTAGAAATCTGGGTTTATTGAATAGTAGTTCTAAAAAGATTTGTAATGAAGTGGCTTTTTGATTGTGGTTTAAGGCTCTGACAGCACCTGAGCCATCATGCAGTAGCTCACTTATTCCATGATCCATAGAGTTCTCTTGACTGGAAAGATGCTGCAGGATCATCAAGTCCAGCCCTCATCCCAACAGCTCCCCAACCCCTAGACCATGGCCTCAAGTGCTCTAGCTACTCTGTCTTTAAACACCTCCAAGGATGGCAACTTAACCACCTCCCTGGGCAGCCTGGTCCAGTGCCCAACCACTCTCTCAGCAAAGAACTTCTTCCCCCAATCCAACCCCAGCCTCCCATGGTGCAATTGTCAGAGTTGGAAAGGATTATCAAGTCCAATACCTTCACCAAAGCAGGGCTGCCCAAAGCACATTGCACAGGGCTGCATCCAGGTGGGCTTTGAGTATCTTCAGAGAAGCAGCCTCCATGCCAGGACCTGGAACTGGATGATCTCTGAGGTGTCTTCCAACCTAAGCCATTCTATGATTAATCAAGTCTTACAGTTCTGAATATGTGTAATGTGGAAGTTACTGCTAACGATTCCTTCCTTACTCTGAGCTGATCTTTGTCACGTTTTATACTAATAATTCATATTAGGTAGCCATACACTTCAAATTTGTTATTTTAATGAAGACTAAGTGACAGGACAAGGGGAAGTGGGTGCACACTGCAACACAAAGTTCCATCTAAACATGAGGGAAAAATTCTTTACACTGAAGGTGATTGAACAGGCTGCCCAGGGAGGTTGTGGAGTCTCCATCTCTGGAGATATTCAAATGCTGCCTGGATGCAATCTTGTTCGACCTGCTCTCTAGTGCAGTGATAACTCAGGCTCTCTGTGTTTGAATAAACATCTCAAGCCACCTCAGCAGTAGTGCAAGAGATCCCATGGCAAAAACCACAGTGAACTACACAGGAGGGATGAATTAGTAGCATAAAATAGTCACATAGATTCATAGATTCAGAGTTCAGGCTGGAAGGAACCTTTAAGATCATCTAATTCTACACACACACAAACACCCTCCCCACACCTCCTGCCAGGAGCAGGGACACCCCCTCCTAGACCAGGGTGCTTAAGGCCCCAGCCAATCTGGCCTTCAACATTTCCAGGCAACTTGTTTCAGTGTCTCAGCACCCTCCTGGTGATGAATTTCCTCCTGACTTCCAGTCTATAAACATCCCCTCTTCCAGCTGGAAACCATTCCCCCTGCTACTACCACTCCAGGACCTTGGAAACAGCCCCTCCCCAGCTTTCCTGTAGCCCCCTTCAGGTACTGGAAGGCTGCTCTAATCTCTCCTCAGAGTCTCCTCTTCTCCAGGCTGAACAGCCCCAACTCCCTCAGCCTGTCTGTGTAGGAGAGGTGCTCCAGCCCTCCGCTCATCCTCGTGGCCCTCCTCTGTCTGCGTTCCAATAGCTCAATCTCCTTCCTGTGTTGGGGGCTGCACACCTGGATGCAGTGCTGCAGATGGGGTCTCATGAGAGCAGAATAGAGGGGGAAGATCCCCTCCTTCGCACCACTGGTCAGGCTTCTCTTGCTGCAGCCCAGGATGCCGTTGGCTTTCTGGGCCACAAGCAGACATTGAACAATCATGTGGGTCTCCAGTGCACTACCGAGTTAATCAAGAACATTAACTAGGATTATTTTTCTCCTGGTAGATCCTTTTTGAATTTAAAGTTCTATTGAACCTGTGGTGGAGAGTTCTGTACATGAGAATGGAGTTCTCAGTGAGGTGTAACTCTTCTTCCACAAGATCAAGAAAGCCCTGAAAACAAGGGCTTGAAATGACTAAGCACTTCAGTAATACTTCCATTGGCCCTCCAATTCTCTTCTTCTATCATCAACCTTCTTCATACAATAAAAAAATAAAACTCAAAGAAAGGAGCTGAGATAAAAGTGAAAAAAAAGGCACTAGACTCTCTGCTTTGTAGGGGATTTTTTTGTCTAACAACGTAGTCTTTGATCATTTCTCATTTGATCAAAGAGCGCTTTGATGCTCTTTGAAGAAGTCCTGAATTATTGGAATAAAGATAGAAAATTTGATTCGATTTGAAGAAAATAAGTGAAAGAACTGGGTTGGTAGTTTTCAGTAAAGAGGTCTGAAGAGGTACAAGTAATTGGGGGGGAGGGGGACGATGACAAGGAATAATATAATCTATTTATAAACAAAATTGAAAGGTATGGAAGAAAACCCTATCTATAGTGTATTGGTTCTAGAAAATACGTCTCTAACTACCAGTCAAACTGAGATAAACGTCTTCAGTTCGGAAGGAAACGTGTACTTATGAATATCAAAGTGCAGATATTTACCACAGCTGGAACATTTTCACTGCAGACAATGCTAGAAAGAAGAGAAGAAAAGGCTAGGGAAAAGCAAGTGTGTTTTTAGCTTTCTGTGTTGCTGTAGAGCTGCATTATGAGTGAGGTGAGGAGTGCTGTGTGTTTGCTTTTTTGATGATTGAAGTGGAAACTGGTAGGAATCCCTTAGGTAAACCTCAAACTTCTTTCCAAAGTCATCAGTGTTAAGGGTAGTTTTGCTGTGACAGTAAATATACCTGAGCAGGTAGGGAAACAAGTAAGAGCTGTGCTTCAAGAAAGGGACTGAGGTACTGGAGAAGGTCCAGAGGAGAGCAGCAAGGCTGGGGAAGGGACTTGAGGGCAAGTTTTATGAAGAGAGGCTGAGGGAGCTGGGAGTGTTTAGCCTGGAGAAGATGAGACTCGGGGGGAACCTTATCACTCTCTGTAACAACCTGAAGGGACGATACAGACAGGTGGGGGCTGAGGTCTTCTCCCAGGCAACTAATGATAGGACAAGAGGGCATGGCCTGAAACTGCCAGGGGAGGGTTAGGTTGGATGTCAGGAAGCCCTTCCTTATGGAAGGGGTGCTCAGAAAATTGAATGGACTGCCCAGGCCAGTGATGGAGTCCCCATCCCTGGAAGTGTTGAAGGACAACCTGGCTGTGGCCCTTACTGCCCTGGTCTAGCTGATGTATTGATGTTAGGAGCTGGGCTGGGCTGGATGAGCTCGCAGGGTTTATCTAGCCTCAATCCTTCTGTGATTCTGTGTAAACAAACATCCAGGTCTTGACATGGCGAAGATTGCAATGACAGAGAACAGAGATACACCCTGAGGGAGGAGGAGGAGGAAGATGCTGCCTACTTGGATGGGTTGTTTTGGTGAAAATGTAGTTTCTTTGTTGCAGTAGTGCAGGGAACACAATGGCTCAAAACAAATTGGACGACACAGCTTCTACACCAACCGCCCAGGAGAAAACAGGCTGTTGGAAACAGCCCAAGATGATGAATTTTATGATTTCATAGGTCTTTCAGGCCTTCTCAGAACATTACTTGGTCCCTGAAAGGGTTCAACAAATGGGAAGACGTTTCAGGAGATGGTTTAGTGGTTGGGGGTTGTATGGATGGGCATCTGGACTTGATGATCCTGAAGGTCTTTTCCAATCTTGATGATTGTGACTTCCTCACTAATTGAATTCAGCTTTATTATCCCAATAGTCCTGGTATTCAAGGAACTCTTGAATTTCTAGGGAAATTCCAGAAAACAAAGTGGTCATTTGTGAAGATGATGATTGAAAGATGAGCTGGACTATGTAGGCTGTGTCCCTCTAGATCCATGTGGAAATACTCAAACAAGTCAACGATTGAAGGAGACTGAATTTTAGAGTGAAGAAAGCTGCAACTCTGAGAAAGCTCTATAAACTATTAGGATAAATAAAGAAACAACAATACAGAGTCATGGCACAAAAGAACTGAAATTAATATTTTCATAATGATTATACATTAATAAAATTGTCTTACAATAACTAATTAAAGTGAAGAACGAATGTCACTGAGAGAAATCACAGAATAATCCTAGTTGGAAATGACCTCCTAGATCACAGGGGATGATGCTGACAGAGCTTGTCCATGGGTAATTAAATTCTTATTGCTTTTGAAATTAATTATTAAATTGTGGTGTATTCTGAGCATATACTCTTTTCTAGAATGAAAATGACTTTCTTATTTCTACTTTTCAAATTCTGATGGGAATCTTTGTTCACATTTGTTCATAAGAGTTAAGGTGACAGAGCTCTGGAACAGGCTGCCCAGGGTGGTTTTGGATTCTCCTTCTCTGGAGATGTTCCAGACCCTCCTGGGTATGTTCCTGTGTGACTTGGTCTAGGTGATCCTGCTGTGGCAGGGGGATTGGTCTGGATGATCTTTCAAAGTCTGTTACGATCCCTAACACTCTGTGATGCTGTGATATTTACTGATAAAGAGCTTATACAGGATTCAGCTTCTGTTCCCTCTGTTTAGAGAGGTTTTTTCCTCATTCTATGCCTTTGGCTCTGAAGGTAGTGTTCTAGTTTCCTTGCAGTCTTGCTTTTTCTAAAAACTGCACCAGCTAATGCATTTTTCCTCTATACTACTTAAAAAGTGTACTTCCTTCTTGTTTTCTAGTAAAAAAACCACAATCGATTAAAAAACCCCAGACAGCCCTCCTCAGGGAATCGGAAAGAACTAGTTCAATAGTAAAATACTATTGTGAAGTAGAAGAACTAACGGACAGAACAAAGACTATGTTTTCACAGAAAGTAGTTGTTATCCTTTTGCACATACTACACTGACTTGTGGTGACTACTTGTGCTACTTGAAAGTCTGTAAATAAAGGTTTCAGATATGAATAAAAAACCTAGGAAAAGACAGATCCACTTGATGATTCAACAGAACTCCAGCCAGTCTGGAAGAGATCATCTGGAAACAGATTTTATAGGAGAAATTAGTGAATGATGAAATGGTAAATTCAAGTAAATCTAGAAAAAAATCATCTAGAAAGAGATTTTTTTATGAGAAATTATTGAATAATGTAATTGAACATCATAGGAAAAACAGAAACCATGCAGATTTCAACTTGAGGTAAAAACACAGGGTCATGCAGATGTATTCTATGTCATTAGGGCTTTTAATAGCAGTATAAAGAATATGCTCTGTTTTTTTATTCAAATCCCATCAGAGTCCCTTCTCAGTTACTTCAAAGAATTCAGGCTAATCTGCATCAGACCCACACTGAGAAAGCAATAACTTTCCCTACGTAGATCACTTCCTGAGACTGAAGCCACATGGGAGAGACATTCCAGCCCAATGAAACCTGCTGAAAACCAAAAAAATCATGACTCACATGCCCTCAAATCCAGGCACGAGATGAACAGACCTAGAAACTAATTTTCCAGCCACATTTTGAGAGTGACTTGCCATGGTGTCACATATCTACAAATTCTTTACTGGGCTATTTGACACAGTCTCCTCCAGCATCCTCCAGAGGCAGTGTGCTCTGGACAATCAGGCAGTGAGGTGATTTATGAACTGGCTGCAGCATAGAAGCCACAGAGTAGTGGCCAGTAGGGCAGAGTCTAGTAGGTCCCCCAGGGGTTGGTACTGGCACCAGTACTGTGGAATCTATTCATCGACAACGTGGATGCAGCATTAGAGAGCACTGTCAGCAAGTTTGCTGATGACACCAAGCTGGGAGGAGGAGCTGACACACCAGAGGGCTGGGCTGCCATTCAGCAGGGCCTGGACAGGCTAGAGAGTTGGGCTGGAAGTGAATGAAATTCAATCAGGGCAACAACAACCCTTGGGACCAGGATAGGGTGGAGTCTGACCTGCTGGAGAGCAGTGCAGGAGAAAGGGACCTGGGGGTGCTGGTGGCCAGCAAAATGTCCAAGAGCGAGAAATGGGCCCTTGTGACCAAGAAGGCCACTGGCATCCTGGGGTGGATTAGAAAGGGGGTGGGCAGGAGATAAGAGAGCGGCCCTCCTTAACCTCTGTCTGACCTCAGAGCATCATCAGGTAGGGGCTAGAGATGCTGATACAGTAATTTTAAGAGCTCAGGCAATGTGTATAATGGATTGCGTGATTCTGCTGCAGTGCAAAATGAGGTACAAAAAGCATCTTCAAGATTTTAGAGATAAAGGGATAAAAGGGATCCCCTGCAGCTCAGGAGTCATTATTTAATGAAGAGATTATCACAGATTGGTTTGGATTGCAAGGGGCTTTAAAGGTCATCTTCATTCCAACCCCTCTGCCATGGGCAGCAGTACCTCTCACTTGACCAAGGTACCCAGAAATCCATCTGACCTGGGTTTAGATACCACCAGGGATGAGGTATTCACAGTTTCTCTGGTTAACCTGTTTCAGTGTCTCACCGCTCCTAAAGGAAACAATTTGTTCCTAAGATGTAATTGAAATCAACTTTTTCCATTGAAAACATTACCCCTTGCTCTATCACCGCTAAAGAATGGTTGTGGTTTATCCCATGTAAGCAGGTAGAAGGAGATTCATTATTCCTTTGGACTGAGCACCCTAGAGACACATTGTGGAGCGTTTGATGCCTGAATCATCTTTCTCTCCTCTTCCTTTCCCATTACCACATAGCTGAAAGGAGAATTAACTGCAATAAACCATGCTGAAATATTGAAACTAGAGAAGTAATAGAATAAGAAATGGTAACAAGTTAAGAAAAAAGTGTGGGTTAATTTTCTCCCTTCTCCTTAGAGCTTAAAAAGAACTAGGGCCCTTACATAACTGTCATCCTGTTCTGTTCCCATGGTAGTAGAAGTTTCTGTTGTCTCTTGCTGCTCATTTCCATCTGACTCGCTGTGTCAGTGAATTTTGGTAACAGAATGATTTGTTATAACCACATATTTCCAGCTGATAAGTGATGTTTATGATGTTACCGAAGTGTTTTCAATGCTGCATTCAGTTCTGATCACCCTGTCTCCAAAAGCTTTGAAAAAGAGACTGCAGTAGTGTGTGATGAAGTGCTGTAATAATGAGACAGAAAGATAAAGAGAAAAGAGAGAAGAATTTTCAGTAATGTCTGTATGGGAGAGGTGCAAGAGAATAAGGAGAAGGAAAAGGCTGTTTTGAATGTACCTTTTGTTACACAGCACCAGGCTGTAGTTCAGTGAGACTGAAGTGACACTTAAAACTAGGGAAAACACACTCGTTGGTACATGTGACAATTACCCTGTGAGCTTTCGGTCATTAAGCACTTTCATTTTCTCAGTGAGGAGCACTGTGGGATTATTTTTTTATGTTGTTTTGTTTTGTTTTTTTTTTATGATGAGGCTGTAAAAGACCTTAAAGATCATCCAGTCCAACCTAAAACCAGCCAAGTAAACCTAAACATCTGACATCTATATCATGCCACTCAGCACTTCATCCAGCCTAACCTTGAACCCCTCCAGAGATGGCGACCCAACCACCTCTGTGTGCAGCCTGTTCCAAAATCTGATCACTCTTTCAGTGAAAAACCTTTTCCTAATATCAAGTCTAAACCTCCCCCAATGGAGCTTAAGACCATGACCACTTGTTCTGTCTTCAGTGTCCAGGGAGAAAAGACCAACCCCCATCTGACTATAACCACCGTTCAGTTAGTTATAGACAGCAATAAGGTCACCCCTGAGCCTCCTCTTTTCCAGGCTAAACAGACCCAGCTCCATCAGCCTCTCCTCGTAGGGCTGACCTTCCAGCCCTTTCACCATTCTAGTTGCTCTTCTCTGGACTTGTTCCAGCACCTCGACATCCTTCGTAAACTGAGGGGCCCAGAACTGAATACAATACTCCAGGTGCAGTCTAACCAGTGGCGAATTCAGGGGGAGGATGACCTCCCTCTTCCTGTGGGCCACACCGTTCCTGATCCAGGCCAGGATGCCATTAGCCCTCTTGGCTGCCTAGGCACATTGCTGACTCCAAAAAAACAATCAGAGCCTTATGCTGAAAACATCCAGAAACTGGTTAGATACATGTTATCTAACAATGTTTTCTCTGTTACCTACTTTTCAGAATTACTGAGGCTGGCAAAGCCCTCTGAGCTTATCTGGCCCAGCCCAGAACCTGACATCAGCCCCTCAGCCACACCAGGGCACTAAGGGCCACAGCCAGACATGGGGACTCCCCTACTGCCCTGGCAGTCCAGTCCAGGCTCTGAGCACCCTTTGTGGGAGGAAGGGCTTCCTAACATCCAACCTCACCCTTCCCTAGCAGCTTCAGGCCCTGCCCTCTCATCCTGGTGCTGGTTGCCTGGCAGAAGAGCCTGACCCCCACCTGACTGCAACCTCCCTTCAGGGAGTTGTAGAGAGGGAGAAGGTTCCCCTTGCCGCTCCTCCAGGCTAAACATCCCCAGGTCCCTCAGCCTCTCCTCATCAGTCTCCTGATCATCTCCTTTCTCTTCAGTCCCTTCCCCAGCCTCCTTGCTTCTCTGGACTTGCTCTAGCCCCTCAATCTCTTCCTTGAATTAAGGGGCCCAGAATTGCCCCAAGTACTTGACAGGAAGCTCCTTCTCTTTGTAGATCTGTTTGTGCCATGCAGTTGTTGGAGAGACAGAAGTTCCATGACTGCATGACTGTGAAATCATGTACAAGCTATGTGGCCCTGAGTGCCAGAAAATGGTGAACAAAGCCTGAAATGCTAGAGAAATTTATTTCTTCCCCCACCCCCAAGCTACCTTTAGGCTCTTTTATTCTAGTTAACATGCTGTGGCACTGAGGGATCCAGAAAACTTCAGTCCTTACCATGGGTACTGCCACATGTAGATGGCTTGGACAACCGTTTTATCATTAAGCACTGGATTGACATTGTAGTCAAATAAGGTGCTGTTAGCAGTTCTACTATTCACAGTACTACTACTTCTTAAAGTAATGAAAAGTAACCCTCCAGATTTTGTTTTTCGTGATGTAGAATTGTGACTTCAAAGTGACCTTCATAAGAACAGATTTTAGATATTTTATTACCTTTGAGCTTGTGATTTCTTTGTTTCCCCCACTGTGGATTTCCACAGCAATGAGACTTTTGACCAATTACTTCATTATTAAAAGAAAGACTTGAGAGAACAGGAGATCTAAGAATTAGATAGAAAATGTGGACCGAGTGACTTAGCAATCATAGAATTATAGAGTTGTAGAATCTCAGGGGTTGCAAGGGACCTCTGAAGATCATTCAGACCAAGCCCCCCCTGCCAGAGCAGAATCCCCTAGGACAGGTCACACAGGGCTGAGTTTGGGTGGGGTTTGAAAGTCTCTAGAGCAGGAGACTCCACACCCTCTCTGGGCAGCCTGGGCCAGGGCCCCGTCACCCTCACACTGAAGAAGTTTCTCCTCATGTTGTGGTAGAACTTCCTATGTTCCAGCTGTTCCCCATTATTTCCTGTCCCATTACTAGGCACCACAGTAAGGAGACTGGCCCTTTCCTCTTGACCTCCACAACTTCAGATATTCACAGACATTAATGGTATCCCTCAGCCTTCTGTTCTCCAGACTAAACAGCCCATTTCTCTCAGCATTTCCTTATAAAGAGAGATGTTCAAGTCCCTTCATCATCCTCATAGCTCTCCGTTGGACTTCCTCCAGTAGATCCCTGTCTCTCTTGAATTTAAGAGCCCAGAACTGACAGTACTGCAGGAGCGGTCTCACCAGGGCAGAGTAGATGAAGAGAACCTCCCTAGATCTGCTGGATGCAGTTCATGAAGAATCCATGTAGAAATGAACTGTAATTCCATTTTATAATGGATTTCATACTTTAGAATCCCTGTTATCCCATGAATTGTTATGTCTCTATCAGTTTCTCTCGCTGTGCATTGCAATTTGTTCTACCGTCTGCTACAGTTCTGCTAAATTGAGAATCTGCTTTCCCCTGCTAAACACAATTTCGAGGGTGATGTACTGTGCTGTAAAGGTAATGCCCTTGGGTTTAGCACAGCCGAACCCTTACAACCTCTAACCTTCGGAATTATTAACCATCTTAATTTCTTTGTTCCTTATACTGTTCAATCACTGTGAAGTTAAATGCTGAAATACAGGCTCTCCTGAAAAAACAGTGTAAGCAGGTAGTAGTAGACTCTCTTTTTACGGTTTATTCATTAGTGAGCCATCACCAGACAAGAACATGTCTGTTTTTTGTCTGGAAAAGGTTTGTGTCCTGCAAGTAGAGATGTCAATGTGCAGATTGCACAGAGACCCTTCAATCTATTGAAACCCTGCAAGTTTCATCCTTGCTCCTTAAAGATTTCAGTCCTGAAGAAATATCAATAATAATCAACACCACACTGGGTTTTCCAGAATCTGTAAATACAAACCCAGTTTGTAATTGTGCATCACAGCTTCATTATTGCTCTTTTACTTTTGATTGTAAACTGCTGGTAAATGTTTAGTGAATCTCTGGGCTTAGCACAGAATCATTACGGTTGGGAAGGACCTCTAGATCATCAAGTCCAACCTTCAACCAAACACCTCCATGACCACCAGACACCTAGCAATTACAACGGAGGTAACTGATTCAGGAAGGACTATTTTTTCACTCTGAAGGTGTTGTTTTGTGGGGGTTTCAGTGGTCTTGTTTCTGTTTCAAAAACTCAATCTGTGTTTCTTGTTTCCTTCAGTATCAATATTCAATCATAGAATCCTCATGGCTGGAAAGGACCTCCAGGATCACCAAGTCCCAACATCTCCCTAACCCCTAGATTGTGGCCTCAAGTGTTCTAGCTGCGTAGTTTTTAAACACCTCCAGGGACAGCAACTCCACCACCTCCCTAGGCAGCCTGTTCCAGTGCTCAACCACTCTCTCAGTGAAGAACTTCTTCCTAATATCATTCTGACATCTGCCATCTCTGCTTTCCACACTGCAGCTAAAGCACTTTCCGTCCATCAGAGCTTCTTGTTATTCTATGGTGTTTCTCAGTTGACTTTGACTTTCAAGCAGCGAGAGGGAAGGTTGAGTCAGGAGGGAGTTCTTCACCAGGAGGGTGCTGAGACACTGGACCAGGTTGCCCATGGAGGCTGTGGCTGATCCCTCCCTAGAAGTGTTCAAGGCCATATTGGCTGGGGCCTTGAACACCTTGGTCTGGTGGGGGGTGTCCCTGTTCATGGCAAGGGGGTTGGAACTAGAGGATATTTGAGGTCCCTTCCAACCTGAACCATTTGATGAATCTGTGACGTTCTCTTTTCTAGTTCCCCCTAGTGATAATCTCTTTATCCAGTGTAACTGCATCTCGCTTTTCTTCTAGCATTCTTTTGACATGTCCTTAATGCTTTCCCTGGTGTAGGTTTGCATCTCGTAGTCATTTCAGTAGTTTACATGTTTGATTCCAATAATTCCTTGATCTCTTCTAATCCTTTGAAGTCTGGATGCCATATTACACAGCTAACTTGCTGATTGCCAATCAAACACTCCTCAAATTCAGAGGTGATGATGATATCCTGTAAAAAAAATCTAGTTGAAAAAATCCAGTCCAACCCACCTGCACCAAGCAGAGGCAGCACTCACCAGACCAGGTTGCCCAGAGCCCCATCCAGCCTGACCTTGAATGGCTCCAAGAATGGGGCCTCCACTCCCTCTCTGGGCAGCCTGTTCCAGGGATTCCCCGCTCTCAGATTCAACAACTTTTTCCTGCTGTCGACCTCAATCTGCCCTTTTCCAGCTTCAAACCATGACCCCTTATGTTATTGTTTCCTGCCCTTGGGAAAAGTCTTCCCCTGCCTTCTGACAAGCCCCTTTCAAGTTGCTATAAGGTCCTTCACTTCTCCAGGCTGAACAACCCTAATTCTCTCAGCTTGTCCTCATAGCAGAGGATTGGACAGTGCTCCAGCCCTCTGTTCTACCTTTTGCAGCAACTCAGCTTTACAGAAGCCTAGATCCTAACTTGCTAGGAGGAGATATGAGCATCTACCTACACTTTGTACCTCTTTTCATGCCAAACATTGGCTGGGTTGGTTCATTAGCCAGACAGCCCTCCTGGGGTATTTCAGTGTCTCTCAGCTATATTTTCTCATGCCACACATATGAGGAAATAGCTCTTCTGCTGATTCATCTCAAATTTGAGCACTGGTCTAGCAGCAGACAGAAGCTTGGACTGTATAGCTGGTAAAAAATCCATAGCAGGCAATTAGCACTAATTGTGATAGCTACAACGTATTCCCATCAGACTGCATCCAAAAGCCAGTTCTTTGGCACTGGAAGACATTTAAATACAGAGCAAATTATTTCTCTGCCCTTGTCCACTACTCTGACAATATTTGGAGGAGCTGAATGAACTGCACTTGCAGAACATTTCCCAAGAGAACTATCCCCAGCTGCCTCTGTAGGTCTCATGCCTGATAAAAAATAGCAAAAATAAAAGAGCCTATGTGCAGGTTTTAGGGAGTCTGGGTTGTGATGGATTTTTCATAAGAAATTAGAAGTAAGAGTTTTGGGTTGGTTTTTTTTAATTAAGCAGTACTAAGAGTACTCATGTGAACCAGGCATTGAGATATGAACTTAGTGTAGAAAACGAGGGATCTGCCGCAGTTGATTGTCTCTGATAGATATTTGTAGCTAGTCCTGCTGGTTTTTAATCCAATTTTCTATCAATATGGTGTGATCTTTGCATAAGTCATAGATACCTAATCTTGAGGCCTCCTTTTGAGTAGTCTGGACAGTTCTAGGCCCCTCACTTCAAGAAAGAGATTGAGGGGCTGGAGCAGGTCCAGAGGAGCAGTGGGGCTGGGGAAGGGCTGGAGGGAAAGGCTGATGAGGAAAGGCTGAGGGAGCTGGGGGTGATGAGCCTGGAGAAGAGGAGATGCAGGAGGGCCTTTATCCAACTCCCTGAAGGGAGGTTGTAGTCAGGTGAGGGTCGGGCTCCTCTCCCAGGCAACCAGCACCAGGACAAGAGAGCAGGGCCTGAAGCTACCAGGAGAGGGTAGGGTTGAATGGTAGGAAGCCCTTCCTCACAGAAAGGGTGCTCAGAGCCTGGACTGGGCTGCCCAGGGCAGAGGTGGAGTTCCTGTGTCTGGAGGTGTTGAAAGACAGCCTGGCTGTGGCCCTTAGTGCCCTGGTGTGGCTGATGGGGTGATGTTAGGTGCTGGACTGGGATGGATGAGCTCAGAAGTCTTTTTCAACCTCAATCATTCAGTGATTCAATGCCTGCAAGTAGTCATTTACACACAGGACATTAATGTTTAACATTCAGGAACGTTTGACTGATTTTAGAACATATTTACCTTAATACTCTTTACAAAGCAACAAATTCTATTAGAGAATGTGAGTCTCTTCCAATCTGAATGATTCAATGATTCCCTTGTATCACCAGTCTCTCAGATCTGCACTTTTTATTTTCCTGGTGAAGGTAATTTAGAAGCAAATTCTAGGACAAATATCACTTCCTCTTTTTGTGTCTTGTTAACAGAAACCTTCCTGTTAACTCCAGATTTTTTGGGGGTATTAGAGCTCCAAGAAATCTTCAGCATGTAAAATCTATAGTAAGTGAGCAGTGATTGATTCAAGCTGCATTTAACTTTGACAGCTTCTTAACCAGGACGGTGCTGTACACTTTCAGGCTGAAAGAGAAATGCTTTGACTAGATACAGTAAAAGGAAAGACTGTTACAGATCTGACAGAGAAAGAAGCGAATGAAATACATGACCTGCAAATATGCTGCTACTGGAAAGAAATGGTAGGGGAAAAGCAATGAAAAGCTGTCAATCTACTTAAAATGGTTTTACTTGCATTTGAGAAGGCTTTTCACTTCTATGTTGCATTGTACAGCATGCATTTTCAGCCCTTGCTGTGTGTGGTGAATGACTTAGCCCTTCACATCTTAATATTTAGCTTGCAATGGGCTTGGGATGAATTTGCATCTGATATCTTGCTGAATGCTGGAGTGTTCCCCCTCGTTAGCTTTTGTCGTCAGAAGACTTTAGGTTGGACTGGATGGTCTTTAAGGTCTTTTCCAACCTTATCATTACTATGATACTGTGATACTGTGACTTCTGTGCATCTCCTGCATTGACAGCTACCGATTTGGAGGCATCAGTGCTCTGGTTTATACACTCATGACACCCCAGTCTTGCTGTTATCAATTTCTCTTGAAGTCACATTGCTCTCAATCCTGACTAAGGATATAAATTCACAGAATCCCAGGGTGATTGAGGCTGGAAAAGCCCTCTGAGCTCATCCAGCCCAGCCCAGCGGCCGCAACAGGGCACTAAGGGCCACAGCCAGGCTGTCCTTCAACATCTCCAGACACGGGGACTTCCCCACTGCCCTGGGCAGTCCAGTCCAGGCTCTGAGCACACTTTCCATGAGGAAGGGCTTCCTAACATCCAACATAACCCTCCTCTAATAGAGCTTCAGGCCCTGATCCCTCCGAGTCTCCTCCAGGCTAAACACCCCCAGCTCCCTTAGCCTCGCCTCATCAGCCTTTCCTTCTGATGCTTTCCCCACCCTCCTTGCTTCTCTGGACTTGATCCACTCCCTCCTTCTCTTTCTTGAAGTGAGCGGTGCAGAACTGCCCCCCGGACTTGAGGGGAGACCTCACCAGTGCCCAGTACAGGGGGAGAATTATGTATGTAGTCCTTCTGGCCACGAAAGAAGTATTTACCTAACATAGTCAAAATAGGCAATCATTTAAAATATTTAGAGAAGATAGATAGGAAAACAAGTTTAAAATGTTTAAAGTAAGAATGAATTAGAAGATCTGCCTTCCTCTTTTATTCCCTTCCTATTTGCTCCCTTAATGACTTCTCTAAGCAGGGACACCCCTACTAGACCAGGTTGCTCAAGGTCCCATCCAATGTGGCATTGAACACTTCCAAGGAGGGGGCAGCCACAGGCTCCCTGGCGATCTATTCCTGTGTATCAGCATCCTCATGGTGAAGAATCTTTGTCTTAGAACACTGCTGTTTTAGAAATTTTCCACAAACTTCAGAGAGATTAAATCTCCCGACTTGAAATTCATCCAAGGAAGAATCTGGCTGTTCTTTCTCAAAATTAACTGCACTTCTCTATTTAGAGCAGTGATTTGATGGAGATGCCTGGACATTAACAGCTAAAATAGTTTTAGATGTTCTTGGGTGTCTGAGCCTGTCTTGAGCTGATGACTCAGAAGAACACAGGTTTCCTCTATTTCCTGGCACATCCTGTGTGGATGTTATGGATACCTCAGGGCACTGGATTCAGTTCAAAGTAACACTCTTTCTTTATAGGTTTTGCTTTGACAGCAGGCTTTGAGTGACTGATCCCTTAGTTATTTGTCCTGTGAATATTATAAGGTAGCTGCACATGCATGTGAGACAACTGAATTAAAGACACCACAGATAGAACAAGAGGAAATAGTCTCAAGTTGTTCCAGGGGAGGGACATCCGGAAGCACTGGACATCAGGAAGCATTTCTTTCCTGACAGAGTGCTCAGGGGTTGGAACAGGCTGCCTAGGGAGGGGGTAGTTGCCATCCATGGAAGGGTTCAAACAATGAGTGTGGCCCTGGGGAACACGGTTTAGTGAGCAGAGTAGGGTTGAGTTGATGACTGGATGATTTTGGAGGTCTCTTCCAACCTTAATGATTCTATGCTTCCAATCAAAGGGTTTAAACAGATGTTTGTACTTGAGAAGGCAGTTGCTCCCTGCTAAGCAGGAATCACAGTAGTACTATCTGTCACAAATGTCTGCAAATATTGTTTGGGATTTTTTAAAGTGTAAATATCCATGTAGCTGCTTACGCATGGCCATTGGTGTTGATGGAGGTTTTTAATTAATTTCTAACAGCACACTCCATTTCCTTTCATGTTTACTCTCTGTGACCATCTGAAGAACTTGAGTTTTATGAAAAACGAGTTTTAAGGACATGATAGAAATATTAGTTGTAACTAAATATATAATATCCTTTCTTTCTTCATCTTTAGCCTAGAAAATGTATTCTCAGTGCAAATACTTGCAGCAAAATGGTGTGAAAGGAGAAGGGCCAGATCACAACATGGTGTAGATCAAGTTATAGCAGTCAGTGAGGATACCTGAATCAGATCTAACAAGAAGTGTGGCCGTTGTGTAGAAGCATTCAGACTTATTGTGAACAGGTGCAGTATGGGAATAGGAAATAAAAGTAAGAGTTATTAAATCTTAAAGTTGAGTTTTACAAAGCTTGGGTTTCCTTCGATTTCTGGTGCAGTTACATAAGTTTACTATCTAAAGTCTGAATAGGTAAGAGTCTCTTTAAGCTCATTGTCTCATACTTTCATTTGATCTTAAAGAAAGCCTTGGTGAAAGTGTACTCTGTGTTATGGTGAGAGAAGTTAAGATTCAGAACATGGTGTTCATCTTACTCCGCTCCTGCTCTGATGTAGCTCCCTTGATTGCCATTTTGTTCTGATTGTCGTATTGACTTGTGAGCAGCTGGTTGTTGCCGAAGTTTTTCCTTTGATAGGCATGGGCAGCAGGGACTGAAAATGCTTCTTCGTACGAAAGAGAGTTGAAATGGAAAAATCCAAGTCAAAGAAAAGAATAGTGCTTTAGTTAATCTTTCCTTGATGCTCTATTTGAATAGACAGAGAGATGGACTGAGAGATTCTGGGCAGATTGAATAACATTCTACAATGGTAAAGCACCGTTGAGTTTATTCTTGTAGTTTTAAAAGTGTTTCCTTACGTTTTTATGATCCCACATAGTTTCTGAGCAGCACATATTTCTCTTTCTGTCTTCTTTTTGTCCAAAAAAAAGACCATTTTACTGTATTTTATATATTAGAAATATATATAGCATAGTACCTAAATATTTTTGTGTACTAATAAATATCAGTAATATATTTTATGTTAGAAAATTATTAACTTTGGATATTTGATTCTTTTTTTCTGAGTATTATTGACAATTTTTCCCTCTATATTCTAGTCATTCCTATTTTTTATTATGAAGTGGTATTGTTCCTCTTCTCTGATCATTGCCTACCTAAATCACATTTATTCTTCATTAGTATCCAACACTGAGAAACAGAGTAGTTTGAGTTGGTCGGGACTTTCAAAGGTCATCCAATCCAAATCCCCTGCAGTAAATGGGTATCTGCAACTTGAGCAAGTTGCTCAAAACCTCTTCCAACTTCATCTTGAATGTTTTCAAGCTTCTGCCTATCTGGGCAACCTGTGCTGGTGTTGCACCGTACTTAGCATCTCATATCTAGTATAATTCTATGCTCTTTTTCATAGAATCATAGATTCCTCATAAATGGAATGGACCTTCAAGATCATCAAGTCCATCCCTCTTCCCCACATCTCCCTAACCCCTAGACCATAGCCTCAAGTGCTCTTAACTACTTGCCTTTTAAACACTTCCAGGGATGGTGAATTCACCCCCTCCCTGGGCTGCCTGTGCCAGTGCCCAACCACTCTCTTAGCAAAGAGCTTCTTATTAAGTCCAATCTAAACCTCCCCTGATGCAGCTTGAGGCCATTTCCCCTCATTCCAGCATCAGGAATTTGAGAGAAGAGACCAGCACTAGTCTCACAACAACCTCCTTTCAGGTAGCTGTAGAGAGCAGTAAGGTCTCTTCTCAGCCTCCTCTTCTCTAGACTGAACAACCAAGTTCCCTCAGCCACTCCTCATGGGGCCCATTTTCCAACTCTTTCATCTATTCATCCCATTCTTCCTCAGAAAAGACAAGACTTTCAGCAATGACCACTTGCAGCTGATGAGGCATTACAGCTGATTTTAACGCAGCCCTTCTTGAAACTCATGAGGTTCATTTGGGCTCTTCTTCTACTAGTCCAGGACCCACTGGATGGCATCTTGTCCCTCAAGTGGGTCAGCTGCACCACTCAGCCTGGTATTATCTTCCAACTTGCTGAGGGTGCTCTGGATCCTGCTGTATTCATCCCTGATGAAGATATTTCTAAATCTTAAGAGTACTGCACAGCAGTTCTTTTCATTTATAAGAAAATAGGTTCTATCTGTTTAAAATAAACCAGGTCTAATTATCAAGCAACCGGATAAAATCCGTTGTAATCTTTGCACTTTGAAGCCAAAACATGATGCTAAATCCAGGCTCTCGGTATCACAAATTGTGTGTATCATCAGTTATGGGTGAACATCATCAAATGAAGAGCTGTTATTTTCTTGTCACATCAGACTGCGAAATGTCAACACACATGGATGAGTTTTATGAACTTGCATAAATATGACATTTTCCGGTAGATTTATTCCATCAATAATACAGAGTATTTTCTAATCTGTACATAAATCCTTTTAAAGATATGATGAACTGTTACAGACAGCAAAGAACTGTTGAGAGTTTTGCCTGGCACTAATACAGAGACCCAAGGTGTGAGAGTGGCAAAGTACATGCTCAGTGATTAACCCACTGTTAATGGGTTTATTCTCAGAATCACAGAACAATCCTGGTTGGAAAAAACCTCCCAGATCCCTGAATTCAACCATCACCACACCAACAAAAGCCCTCAGTCTCTGAGAGACTGACAAACACAACCTGACCCCCTCCATGCTGCTACTCAAGCAGGGCTTGAAGCACCGTAGCTACACAGTTATTCAACACCTCCAGACATGGGGACTCCACCACCTCCTTGGGAAGGCCCTGCCAGTGCCCTCTGTCTGCAAAGAATTTCTTCCTCAGATCCAATCTAATTCTCCCTGCCTCAACTGCAGACCAGTACCCCTGCTTCTGTCAGCAGGCACCAAGTAGGGGAGGCCAATAGCCACCTCTCCACAACCTCCCTTCAGGGAGTTGTAGAGGGCAATGAAGTCTCCCCTCACCCTCCTCCACACTAAACCTGCCCAGCTCCCTCAGCCTTTCCTCACACAACTGATTCTCTAAACCCCTCCTGAGCTTGGTAGCTCTGCTCTGGACCTGTTCCAGCATCTCCCTGTCTTCCTTATCATGAGGGACCCAGAACTGAACCCAGTATTCAAGATGAGGCCTCACAAGGGCATAGTCCAAGGGCATGAGAACATCCCTTCTCCTGCTGACCACACTCTTCCTGATCCAGGCCAAGATGCTGTTGGCCTTCTTGGCCACCTGGGCATCCTGCTGGCTCCTGCGAAGCCGGCTGTCTGCCAGCATCCCCACGTCCTGTTCTGCTGGGCAGCTCTCCAGCTCCTCATCCCCCAGCCTGTAGCAGTGCTTGGGGTTGTTGCAACCAAAATGCAGCCTTGAAAAGAGAAGGCTCAGGGGGGACCTTATCACCATGTCCCAGGACATGAAGGGTGACTGCCAAGAAGATGGAGACTCCCTTTCCCCAAGGGTCCCACAGAAAAGACAAGGCATGATGGATACCAGTTGCTCCTGGGGAGATTCTGATCAGACTCAGATAAAATGTTTCCCTGTGAGAGCAATTAGACACTGGAATGGTCTTCTTATGCAAGTGGTGGGTTCCTCAACTTAAGACAGTTGTTAAGGCTCAGCTTGACAGGGTGCTGGGCCAGCTCATTGAAACTGGATTTCATTAGCTTAAAGAGTTGGACTTGGTGATCCTTGGGGTCCCTTCTGCCCTGGTCTACTGCGATACTTTGAAAATCTCAAACTCTGAAAAGAAATAGATGGCTAATTATTATTCCATATGAATTGCAAAGAGAGGACCAAAACTGTTGGGGACAATGTAAAAGTAAATTAAAAGCACAGATGAGAGAGCTCACGTCAGAGCTGCAGCATCTCTTCTGTATATTTCCTTGACAGGAGTGACTGTATTTTCTGCTCTTGGAGATGACAGGAGGTTTTCAAGAAGACTCTAGGTATCCCTTTGCTTATTATTTGCAGAAAGCCAGTGAGCTTCAATAAGGGAAATTCTTAAGGCTAGGAAAGCAGCTCCCTCTCTTCACTTTCCTAGTAGAAGTGGTGTTTAATTTTCTTTGCATTATGTACTCTGGCAATTTTACCTCTGTGCACACATTCCTGAAAAAGAGGAGACAAGTATGGAATGCTTTAACAGGGGAACAGCACCAGGGAACCAGTAACATCAGTAACAATTGAAATGACTTTATACTAATGCTTATGCAATGTGACAGGATCTTTAACTCCAGTATTTATTCACCACAGGCTTTTTTCTTCACTAAAGCTGCAAAAATAAATGGAAATAGGATCTTTCAAGTGTTTTCCTTGGAAAATGAAAAGCATCTGGATATCTTCTTACAAAGTATTTCTTGGGCACCTTGTGATGCTCTCCAGTTTTGTTTTAGCTATCTGCTTTTGTGATTAGCAGCTGAGTAATTTTATTATTAGAATGTACACTCAGGATAAATCAAAGATACCTGTGTTTTATTAGGTTTCATTTTGTACTAAGCAAGAACCTTAGCCTGGAGCAGATGAGACTCTGGAGTGATCTTAGAGCGGCCTTCCAGTACCTGAAGGGGGCTACAGGAAAGCTGGAGAGGGGCTGTTTCCGAGGGCTTGGAGGGGTAGGAGCAGGGGGAATGGTTTCCAGCTGGAAGAGGGGAGGATTAGACTGGAAGTCAGAGGAAGTTGTTCCCGATGAGGGTGCTGAGACACTGAACCAAGTTGCCCAGTGGAGGTTGTGGCTGTCCCCTGCCTGGAAGTGTTCAAGGCCAGACTGGCTGGGGCCTTGAGCACCCTGGTCTAGTGGGGGGTGTCCCTGCTCATGGCAGGGGTGTTGGAACTGGGTGATCTTTAAGGTCCCTTCCAGCCATTCTATCCATCTATGAATCTCTGGGAAAGAGATTCATGCCTTTCTTAATGCCTAGAGAACTAAGCCTGAGGTTACACACCTCATACAGTACAGAATAACCAGACCTAGACTCCAGTCCATCAGTTGTCTACTTGTTTTCCTTATACCTAATCCACCTGGTTTTATTTAAATCCAAAGATGATTTCAAAGAAGATGTGAAGATGCAAATATTTAAAAAACCTCACCACTAATCATCGAGTGGGAAATAAAAATGATTATTAGTTCCTGGTGCTAAACAGGTTTGATATTGCAGAACCTGACTGGTTCTATGATTCTTCCTCTGCTTTCCCCTCTACTCTGCCTTGGTGAGACCACACCTAGAATCCTGTGTCCTGTTCTGGGCCTCTCAGTTCAAGAAGGATGCAAAGCTTCTGGAAAGGGTCCAGTGCAGAGCCACAAAGATGATGAAGGCAGTGGAGCATCTCCTGGGGGGGTTGTGGAGTCTTCTTCTCTGGAGATGTTTCAAACCTTCCTGGCCTGTTGCTGTGCAGGTGGATGTAGGGGATCCTGCTGTGGCAGGGGGATTAGACTGGATGATCTTTCGAGGTCCATTCCAATCCCTAACACTCTGTGATTCCTCTAATGCTAACAGGATACTCAGCAGGAAACTGTGCTCTTCACAGTGTATTAGAGGTGTGATCATTAAAAGAAGCAGAGGAAAGTTGTCTGAAAACTAAGACTTTTTAGAAGCTTTAGTGTTTTCAAAAAGGACTTCCTGGGAAATGACAGCTTGCCAGCGCAAGTGTCATTGAGAGCATTTATTCAGAAACACCAGGATAACCTTCCTTTTCCTGCAAGCTGTCAAAATCTGCTCTGTTCCTGTGCATAATGAACTGCTGCTGCTGTTATGTGGTTCTGATTGATGTGGGGATTATAAATTATTCTTAGTCAGGCAC